>MBPM02000020.1:600000-946417 GCA_001695595.3 Plasmopara viticola
TCCCAGACCACAACCACGAAACTTTTGCGCACCCGTCAGCACACCCCAAGGGCAGAACCTTAACAAGTACAGAACCAGCAAATGTTCTTTCTCTTAGTCAAGCAGGAATTCCACCCAGCTGTATACTGACCGCACCACAGCAGCAGAACGAGAACATGTTTGCCATTCCGCAGGATATAAGCAACTTGCGCCGCACCCACAGGCAGGGCGTACCCCCTTACAAACTCTGTTAGACGGCCTGGCGAACACTTTAGAAGCGATTTATTACGTGCGACAGCATCCTGAGACGCAGCAACTGTCTCACCTTTTCATTGTGTCTCCTTCTGCGAGGCAAATTTGCCAAGAAAACAGTCGCGGCAAAATTTGGCTTATTGATGCAACATACAAAACAAATCGCTATGGGCTTCTTTTGTTGCATGTAATTGGAATTACAGCAACGATGTCGACTTTTACCTTTTGTTACTACCTCATGCACAATGAGACAAGTGCAGACTATCGATGGGCGATGATCAAACTCAGCGAGGTATTTCAGGACTGCAACATCAACTTTCATCAGCAGAAAATCACGTTTGTTACCGGCCGGGATCTTTCATTGATGACTGCGATATCCGAAATATTCCCAATGGCAAGCCCATTGCTCTGCCGGTGGCATATCAACAAGAATATCTTGGCAGAACATAGGTCATCTTTCAGCTCACAAGAATTATTTGAAAAGTTCATCAATGCATGAAATATGCTCGTAAGCTCGCCCTCCAGTCTGAGCTATGCAACAAATCTTGCAGAGATGCGGGCTTCAGTCCCAGAGCATGAGATGAGCTATCTGGAATCAACATGGCTAGTCCATAAGGATAAATTTGTTGATGCATGGATCAACAACATTCTTCACGTTGGCAGTACTACAACGTTCCGAGTGGAGAGTGCACATGCCGCCCTAAGAAAATGGAATGGAATATCAATGGTTAGTAGTGCGTGTGCTTTTAAGGCAAGGGCCAAAGTTTTATACTGAATAAATTTGTGTCTCTCAGGTAATCTCTTGTCAGTAGATATGGCCATAAAATTGCATGCGACCGCCAACTAACCATTAATTGTTCGAAAAAAAAACGCCAAGGACCGTGCTGTCAGCAATCTACGACTCAGGCCAATGTTTACAGCATTGGTGGGGAAAATTTCAGTGGCAGGTTTACGAGCCGCTCATGCACAATATGAATGGCGCATGGCCGCGACAGATTGTTTTGGTCTCAAAAGAACAACAATGGGATATCCTTGCTCCCATGATTTTCGAATGTGTGGAAATCGCCCCCTCGATGTTGCTGACTTTGATACACATTGGTGGTTAGGATCACCAATGGGCAGCAATGTCATGGCAGAAATTATTCCGATGGCAAACATTTTCAAAAGGATTGACGAGACTTATGGAGGCGAATCGTCGACTTATCGTCGACAAGGAATTCACCAATATCTGAATGCACTTCCATCAGAGTTGGATGTCTCTGATCCCGCTCCTGTGCAAGCGCGTGGCAGACCATCAAGATCGACAACAAGGCTGCCCTCAGAGTTTGAGCATGTATTAGCTCAAACTACAGTGGAACAGCTGCAAAGAAGAAAATGTAGGCTATTTCATGGTGTAGGACATAACGCGCGTAGATGTAGAACGCCAATTTCGAACAGAGTCTTGTAAACCATGAGTGTGGGCAGCGCATTCATGACGGTTAGGTTGGGGTTAATAGCGGTTTCCGAACTTCGTAGCGAGAGCCAATGAGAGCCTCGCATTAGCAGTGGAGACCCAAAGTAAGGGATTTTTACCAAAATTGAGGGGTTTTTAACGATTCCCTATACTAATTATTCTGCTTAATCGACGTGACGCCGATTTACGGCTTTTTACGTCAACAATTTTGTTTTAAATTACAGAAGGGCATTCTTGTAAGTTCCCTGATTGAAATATTTTATATACAATTTAAAATCAACAAAAGTCGACTCTTCGATGACTTCTACGGAGGACAAACCTGGTTGGAAGGAGCTGTCTGCTGTCTCAAATTTCATTTACAACCCCAAAAGATGGTCAGCGGGAGTTAGATATGATGCCGAGCCTCAAGTTACTTCGTCTGTGTGGGAGTCCCAGTCCGATCATCAACCTGGACTGGGCTTGGAGCAGACTTCGCTGGACCTTGACAGTGGGGACAAGAAAAAAGACTCGGAAATTCGACCGTCTAAAATGTACAATGTTGATACAGATAGTGATGGTGAGTCGCGTCGAAGGCCATTTGTTCGGCTACCCCATATCACCCGAAAGGACCTCAAAAATATTTCAAAAGGTAGCAGTTCAAAGAAGCCACAAGCTGTGGTCGAGCCTGCGTTCTCAAAAATGTTTGACATTCACCCACTGCATGATTTTGCCCAAACACACTTCAATCTTACGATTCCGCGTGTTTCGCCATTCCATAAACCTGTTGACATCGACCTGAAAAAGCGCCTTGAATGGGAAAAGACGCTCATCACAATTCCTCTGACACGCCTCTCAAAGGACCAAGTTGCAATAGCACTCCAAGCCTTCCGCAACGTTTCCGGATTTATGGGAAATCGAGCAAGTGGTAAAAATCAGATTGACCACTGCTTTAAGCTTCTACGCAACGTCGTTCCTAGATCCCCTGCACTAAAGGACGAAATTTACTGTCAGCTTTGCAAACAGCTCACTTGCAACCCTAGCACGTATGTGTTGGATATTTGACGTGTCTGGATCTATCGTTCTAATGCTGTGACTATGATCTGTCGTTTGCCTTTAAGAAATGCCGTCTTAAATGGGTGGTTGCTTTTGAATGCGTGTCTTGTGACATTTCCACCGTCTTCGCCGTTGGCCATATGTCTAGAGAAATTTATCAAAGCTCATATTGGAGCAGATGACTCAGAAACTAGCTCCGAAGTGTCAGTGTACGCTCAAGAAGCACTCAAATCTTTTGCATTCTGTGCGACCAAAGGCGAGCGCAAAGAAATTCCAAGTGCAGCGGAGTTGAGAGCGTTACAAGGACATGTTCCTAACAACATCACCGTGACGCTTGCGGACGGTTCGGCCCTAATTATGCAGGTCAGTGCATGGACAACGAGCCGGGAGCTTGCTGGTCTTGTTGCGCGCAAACTGGGAGTGCGCCATGAAAGAGCCTTTGCCTTTTTTGAGACCAACGATGACGAGGAAGAATTTCTTGTGTCAGACAATGAACGCGTCATGGATCTGTACGCTGAATGGGAGCGCACGCACATCGATGTAAGCGAGCTTAAGGAAAACGTAAAGAAAAGTGCCGGCGCAAGTAGCATTGAAGAATCGACGAATTTTTCTGCCGTTGAAGGGTACCATCTCACTTACAAGGCCTATCTATGGGTACACGTGGACGACAAAACTGCGGCCGATGTTGGGCTCTATTACTTACAAGCCGTGCAAAATGTACTTAATGGAAGATATGTTTGTGACCTGGACGTTGCTGTTGAGCTAGCAAGCTATCAATTCTATTGCACATTTGGCAACGTCCCGACTCCAACAGAGAGCGAAATTGCGTACGTAAGCGATACTTTTATGCTGCAACGTCACGAAGATTTATGTGTTTATGTTTGCTAGAAACGATGTACATGAATACATTCCTAGTTCACTGCTAAGTGCGTCGAATCGCGTTGCCATCGCAGAGTTAGTGGTCGCTAGCTATGTTACTTTAGTGGATGGCCGGTGCGTGCAGTCCACGCAACAAGCTCGGCTGGCATATTTGCGTCTCTGTAAACGCCAGCCTTTTTACGGTTTGACCCTCTTTCACGTGCGAAATTCACGCCGGATAGCAAATTTGCCGGTCCGTATCATTCTTACGATCAACGACGTGGGAGTCGGTATCCTTGGCGCTGATAGCGACGAAGCCTTGGCACAATTTCCTTATGCGGATATTGCAAGTTGGGGCTTCAGTGCCAACTCGTTTGTTTTTAATGTGGTGCGCAGCAACGAAGAGACTGAGTATTGTTTTAAAACCGCTCAGGTAAGAATGTGCGTTTTTTTTCTGTTGGTTCTTGTTTGACTCTATACGTTTGTTATTACTAGGGCAAAAGCATTAATGATAATGTGAACGCCTACGTTGATTACATTATAACCACGGTAGGAAAGTAGATCTCACTAAAGTGCTGCGCATTGCGTTGCATTGCGAGATAAAAAATAATTGGTGACTACAATACACTTATTTATTTACTGATAAAAGACTTTGTTTTTATGCTGCTCTATTTCAGTTTATTGTACATTGGCACCAAAATGTGTACAGTGACCCGACACGGGAACAAATCTGCCCAGAAGGCTCGTTAAATGGATTTCGAACTAGTGGCCGCGCCTCGGTGGGTGACCAGCACGCTTTAAACTTCCTGCTCATCTTCTCCGAGAGAAGAGTAATGTGTAGTTGTCTCTCTTTTGCCGCTATATATGTTTTTTTCAAAAAGGGTACAACATCAACTTCAAAGTAATTGATCCCCACGTTTGACATTTGTACAGACGCACATTTATCAGTGTCGATCTCATTGTCGTTTTCTGACAGCCGTTTCGGGTGGTGTAACATCGAATCTGAGGAAGCCCTCTTTAATGCTGGCTGTATCGGGATCGTTTTTCGGAAGCTCCACGAGCGGGTCTTCGAGCACAAAAATTTGTTTGATTGATGCCGTATCGTATCCCACGCCATTAACTGGGCTATCTCGCTGTCCTCGTATGCAAGCTTTATCCATTTTGCATGCTGAAGCTGGCCATCCGATGTGGCCAGCGACAATAATTTATCTCGAAAGTGTCTTTGCAGAAGCGGGCTCTTGGCAGCGTCGAAGACCGATTCGAGATGCCCGTATCCGTGTGTATGACATTTTTTACTGCTTTCTACAATCTGATTTGTTAATAGACAACACAACAAATCTATACCAAATGAATGAAGCAGGTAAAAAATGAAAAAGTTTAAAAAGTTCAAAATGAACCACTGACCTGCAAGATATGCAATATCTTGGTGATCGAGATAAGCACGTCTTTGCTGCGTAGAGACCTGAAATAAAAGGTGTGCCTTTTCTTCTAGCGTCCCACGGCTAGCTATCGATAACAACTTCGTACAAAAGAATGTCATCTTTTTTTAAACCCCAAAACAATTTACACCATAAAATAATCGAACCTGTACTAGACTGAAATAGGATATATACCCGTAACCGTCGGGCCTTATAAAGCGATAGATTCTTCCATAAATATCATTAGGCCACTATACATGTAAAAAAAAGTCAATTGTTCGAATGGATACCGCCAATCGTATTATTATATGACGTACCGTGTTATATTCCCGCAAAAAAATATTCTCCAGCTCCTCCTGCTTCAACCCGCGCACATGGGAGCGGCCACACATTTTTCTTTGGTAGCGAAGAAATGTGAACTCGTCCTGAAGTCGTTCCATCTCTGAGTAATTAAAGTGTGTTTGCTTAGCAAGAATAGCAAACTCTGCGTTGCGTAGTTGAGGTAAACGGCGAAGAGCTGCACGCAAATCTTCAACAGATTCGTCCTTAAGGCCGTACAGTGTGCGTGCTTGGTGTATTAGTTCTTGTGGTGCAATTTCAGTCGCGCACTGGCATTGATCCAAAATGATTTTGTAGACGTAACTCGAGTCCCATTGCTCCGTTTCCTATGCAAATATCAGTTTCCTTTCGTTTCACTGTGTTCGCAATATCCTCTTCTTACCATGTGAGCCTGAATATTGTCCAAGGCAAGTCGAAAAAAATGCAGTGCAACTAGCAGATGTAATATCGTGCCGTCATCTTCACGAACCATTGTATCCCAGACTTCGTACAATAATGGCACTGGCAGCTCTCCGATCCAAAGCGAGACAAACCATTTACAGGAAAGTAGACTTGTCACAAGAGGCAGGTCAGCCTTTAACGCACACTTTTAGATGCTGTCCATTAATTCATTTGCAAGTTGTATTCTGACCTTGGACAAAATCGGATAGAGCGGAACTAGTTTTTCTAGTACCAGCTCAAGATATAGCTTGCAGTCCTATCATTCAGATATCTTGGTAATAAGCTCAAAATTTACACCGTTATTGCCAAGCGCACCACATGAAATCCGTGTAATTTTGGTGTTCGAGCAAAATAGTCTTCGGGAAAAATTCTGCGATAGACTAAAAGTCAGCCCTTGATCAACAAAAAAACATTACTGACGCCTTCACACCTCTCAATAACGCTGGCATAAACCCAGAACACCTCTTCCTCATTTCTCCGCTCATTGACATTTCCTAAAAGAAAGCATAGCACATCTGCGTGGCCCTGGACGTAGCCCACCCGAGGGTTCCTCTATACACCAACACGTGAGACACGACACTTCTTCAATCCAAATTTGTTCCAGACGTACTACGCTATATGCCATTAGTATGTTCTTCAGTTGAGGAAGAAAGCGCTGCATTACGTGTTGCGGCACCTCCTCGTCCTCCTGAAGCGTTTCTCTCTCTTTTTGAGTAAGCAGAAAGAGACGGATGGATTCCCCTGTACGAGGCAGATCCAGCTCAATTTGGCGCAGATCTTCACCAAAATGGGTAGAATCGCAGTACTCGCTGTTGTGTAGATACATCTTGTAGTTGATTGCGCTGCTATCACGCAAATCCCGAGCGCCAGACGTCACGAACCAGTCCGCGCGCGGCTGCATTTTGCGTTTACTTCAATACCAAGAGCTGCAGTGTGTAATACACAAATCAGGATTCGCAGAACCGCAAACCGATCTTTGGCATATTTGCGACCGAAGAGAACGTGGAAGGATGTCGGCTCAAGTAGCACCCACGCGCATGTACGAGATTTCTTGCTACTATCACAGGAAAACCGAAACCTCAAAACTTTTAATGTATTAAATGACGCTTCCCGTTTCGCTGCAGGGCACTGACGACGTTCAGAGGCAAGCGTGTTGGCGCGAAGAAGGGTATCCAAGTTTTATGGTCATTGTGGCAAAAGTGTAAAACTCACGCTGTCTATAGGATTTGAGCTGCTAAAGAAGAAAGCTGATGCATTAAAGATGCGCTTTCAGGCCATGCTTCGCGAAATTCAAAAGGTTTTTTTACGCCTGTAGCTCAATAGGTAGTGATAGAACTGTACATTTAACTTTTGCGACCAGACCAAGATGTCCATGTCGACAGAGGCGTCTGAGGCCTTCTTCTCGCTTACACAAGCGCAGTACGCAGCTGGAGATTTTCGCAACAAAGTGATCGAGTCGGTAAGTACGGCGGAAATACGCACGCAAAACCGCATCGACAACGTGGCCGGTGTGAAATTGCCGGTATTTACCGAGGTAAAAGTTAGTCGCGAAAAGAGTGAAAACATCGGTTTAGCTGGCGGAGGTGGTAAAATCCAGAGCTGCCGCGAAAAATTTCGCGTGCTGTTGCGCGCGTTGATCAAGCTGGCGTCGCTGCAGGTGTGTGATGGCAAATGCGCCAAGAGAATTGGAAATCGCGTACAGTTGAGCTGACACCGGAAACTGTGATGACAACAGACTTCTTTTATGACGCTCGATGAGGCTTTAAAAGTGACCAATCGTCGTGTAAACGCGCTGGACAATGTATGCCCTTGTGTCAAACGTGTTGCCGTTCCTAAACGTCTAATGTATTCTACTGCATACAGGTCACTATTCCTCGTATCGAAAAGACAATCTCATACATCACACGAGAGTTGGACGAGCTGGAACGTGAAGACTTTGTACGGTACGTACTATTAGAGACTGGATTACTGCTTTGGGCTATGAGGTGATCTGGTCTTGACGTAGAAATGCTTAAGCTTACAAGGATTGTTTTCTTGCTCGTGCTACAATTGCAGCATCAAAAAGGTTCAGGCGAACAAGCAAGAACATGAAAAGGCCGTCTTGGCCCGAGTAAAAGGTAAGTTTTTATGCAATTATACTGCACAATTGTCACATTAGATTCGTATAAGCTCATAACGTTTTGCATGCTTAATTACAGAAGCAGCCGCGTCCAAGAAATCCTCAGGCGCCACTGAAGACGATGACCCATTTGCGGACGTCACAGCGTCGGACCGCGACATTCTCGCCCAGTATGAGCCGTCTGCCGACGCAGATGTTGTCTTTTAAACGACAAGAGACTTAGTTTTACTAATCATAGTGACTTGTTTATGGAATGAAACCTTTAAGATTTGACTGCTTATTATTATAACAAGTTATACCTTTATACAACAATGCTCTTGGCCAGTCGTATGGAGCCCATCGCCAAGCGCCTGAAACAATCAGCCGAGAGTTTTCTGCAGAGCAACGGAAATAGTGCAAAGGAGGAAGACATTGCTGAGCGAATTGAGCGGCTTGAGGTAGAGCTTCAAGGTAACGACAATGACATCAGCGATTCGGACTCGGACTCTGAGTCGGATTTTAGCAATGACAAAGCGGAAGCTGTTGTGAATCTGTCTGCCTACGCATCAGAACGAATCGGTGCGCTCCCTGCCAACATGCTCCCAGCTGCTGGAGTCTCGTCCGATTTCTCGTTAGCGAGAAAGAAGCGCAAGAAGATGCAACAAGAGAAGAAAGAGTTTGCAGCCAATAAGGCTTTGGGGCATTTGAGTGACGCGCTAACGTTCCCTAAAAAGGTTCCATTCGCCTGCAAGCCTTGCAATTTCATTGGCAAAGATCTGAACGAATTTCAGGCACACAAAACATCTAAAGAGCACTTGCTGCGCCTTCAAACTGACGACAGAAAGCTGCAGTGCGATCTTTGTCATAAAACGTTTACAAGTGTCGCTCAAGTGAACGAACATCGTGCTGGTAAATGGCACAAACAACGTGCGCAGCAGAAAAAAAAGCGGCACGTGGTGAAAGTTTGCTACGACTTTATGCGTGGAAAATGCAATTGGGGCGATCGTTGCAACTTTGAACATACGGAGACGAAAGCCATGCGCTGTGGACGTGCCCTCGACAAGACTCGCAGACGGATTTGTGACAGCTTCGCACGAACAAAAAGTTGCCGATTTGGTGAAAACTGTTTGTTCTCGCATCACACGATTTAGCCACCAACAATTTTGATCGTTATAAATTCAACAAATTATCTAATTCGCTCATTAATAAAAGCTTCAACCTGATTAAGAGTGAACTCGCCATTAAGAAGACGTGCAACGTCCACAATAACCTCCTGTTCTTGGCCGCGAAAGACCAGCACCACCGGGAGATCTGCCGTCTTGATGGACGCGTCTGCTTCGTTTGCCACCATTGCTGTAAACTACAAGTACCATCGCGTAATTGTCATTCGTATAATGCATCTTTCATGCAGATCTTATCACTCTACCTTGATATGGACGAGCTTTCGCGCCAGTATCTCGAGCTGGGAGTTAAACAACTCGCAAGCATAATTGTCAGGGTGGTAAAGATGCACAAGCATACTGCTTTCAATATTAGTATTGTCTGCTTTCGAAATGAGCGTCACGAACCGCTCTGGTGTGATGTACTCGAGCTCGCCATAAATCTCTCGCTTGCATGCCGCCTCTTGCATCTCTTTCATTCGCATTTTGGCATATTGCGTCAAAATGGCGTCATCTACCAAGTCTTCGTCATCGTTCTCGCAGTCTGAACATGCGTCGGACTCGCATTCGAGATGACCACTTGGGTTGAGTGCCGGAAGAGTGAAAGGGACAGTGGTACCTTTAGTGATGCGATTGAGGACTGCTTGACGTTCGGCTTCGTTCCTACGACGCTACAGCAAAATTAACGGCCAAACTTAGTCTATTCATTTTGCGAAGCGCACCTCCTCTTTTTGATAACGTTTGTGAGCTTTGTAATCATTAATGACTCCCTTAGGTCCAGTGTTCACCGATGCAAAGTCGCGTGCCTTGCCACTGCGAAAATTGCGAGTTGGCTTACCCCATGTGTCACCGTCAACAGATTTTTGAGTCCACGGCCCCGTTGGATCTGCTACAGAATGCACTCGGTCCGTTATCTCCTCATCGTCGCTATTTTGCAGAGTTTACTGTTAATCAACCGGCACAAATAAATGATGCGCTTCGTCTCACGCACCTGGCATCTGAGTCGGAATTGACGCGACCGCCGAGCTCGTCTGGATCACGGTCTCGAAGCACGCTGTGTTGCAAGAAGAAGCTCTCCATCTCGGCGTCGGTTCAGATTTTGATCTCGACAACATATTAGTGGTATACAGGGAATATATGTATACGCAATGTTTGACATTCTAAAGCCAATATGAACATTCAAAACCAAAAGACTCAATTGAACTATACAGAACAGTTTGTCATTTCCTGCATCTATCGGCTGGAGCGGGTGTAGTGTCCTGCGCCAATATCATGTACGGGTGTTTGCATGTCCAACTTGGCTAAATGCCTTCTTCATCACCTTCTCTAGTGCAGCGTCCACGGGAATGAATACATGCAATGTAATCCAAGCATACAATCATCACACGCTACGCGACGTAGAAATCTGTTAGCCCTTGCCCGACTGCTTCATGAGCCACTGAATGACTTGATCGATGTTGACGAGACGCAAAGCCGAGATAGGAATTACTAGCCACGGATTGTCTACAATGTAGTCCAGGTTTAGCTCCCGAATTAGCTCCGGCTCGGAAATGTGAGGCTCAAGATCGATCTTGTTGGCCAGAACAAGCAATGGCGTCGTCGCGAGCTCACTACAGAAAAATGCACAGCAGTTAGTCCTTACGGCATCAATCAATGAAACAAAAGATAGCAACATTACCGGTCTTCTAAAAGACGATGCAGCTCCTTTCGCGCAAGAGAAATTTGGTCAAACTATGGCATGGCCTCATCATTGTTAGTACGGCAGCCATAATTAAAAGTATATGTGTTTTACTAGAATAATGTAGAATTAGCATACCGCATTGGCGTCCACCACATATATAATGACATCACAGCCGCGCGTGTACCGGCCCCACTCGCTTCGGTACTGTGCCTGCCCACCGATATCCCAGCACTTCATTTGAACTCCTCCCTTTTTCACAAGTTTCACATTCAGTCCAATAGTTGGACATGTCTCCACGGGGTGACCCATTGCCATCACGTTCAGAAGTGTCGTCTTGCCACTAACAAGCAGAAAACGAAAACACGTCATTCGCACAAGTGTTTCTCCTTCAAATTGCTACTCAACGCACCTGTTCTCAAGACCCACGAGCACAACTTCAAGCTTCTTGGTGTAGAAAGCCTGCAACATCTTCTGTAAAATACCTCCCATGATTTAAAGGACAATGTCTCTGAAAAGTGCCGCGTGGAGCTGATCCGAGTCTCGAACTTCTTTCGTTTTGGAGGGGAAATGGCTGCAATGAATAAGGACCCCAATGTTGCAATTAAATTTGAAGTAGCAACTGATTTTAGGCAGCATTAGACTTTTCCCTTTAACTACGGAGAATTTGCAATGGGATTATAAATTGCAATTGCTTACACTTTGTCTTTTATTAATCCTGAAGATTTGTAATGATGGGATACAAATTACGCTCAAAACACATAAATGTAATACCCTTGCGAATCTTTAAATCAGCGCAGCCGCTTTATTGAATAGCAGCCATAACTGTGCGAGCTAAAACAACCACACCGACAAATTGATACTTAAGCAGACAATGTCAGAAATTTATAAGGCACAGCCATGCAACGTTATACAGACTCAAGCGCTGAACGATGCAAGCAGTGTATCCTGTTGGCGATGCAGCTATTCACAGGATCCTGCGAAGCGCACAATCCATGAACAAGTTTAATGCGTACAGGCCCAAGCTTGAAGCCCCGCTTGCTGCTTTTTATCGTTAAATATTAATCATGGGATGTTTATACAGCAAAATATATTTGACAGCTATTTCTTCCTATGATCAAGTGGATCTTCGCTACTACAATTTGCTGAAAGTAATCGCTAATCCTCGTCGACTTAGTTGTATCAAGTTAGTGCCAGCATAAGCACTTATCTCTCTTAATCGAACTTTTCACATTTATCGATGCTGTAATTTCCAAGGATTATGGATAAACCGTGACAAGGCTATATACGATGCACCTCGAGTCCAATTATTAGCGTTTTCGGTAGTGCTTAGCAATAATACGCCTTTATCTACAGATGTTATTTAATGTTGTTTTACGATCGCAGCTTGTAAGCTTGCACCAATACACATTTTTAGCCTAAGTGTTCTTAACTTGAATGGAACCCGCATTTTCTACTAAATCCATTTATCATGTTCATAGGCGCCTAACTAAGTCGGTTCTACTTCACGCGGATGTGGAGTTGTTATTGTTTTTGAAGATCGCTAAGATATCAATTCTACACTTTTACATTATATAAGCTTTGTACGCTTTACAAGCATGAGCCTTAACGCTTTGTAAGCTTCATAAACTTCACTGTGTTTTTACTCTATATAAGTTTAATTGCGCTTTGAGCTTTGGTGTTTATGAGCTTTACACGCTTTATTGCGATTTAAGCGTTTTGTTTCTTAGTTGAAATGCGAGTACAGTATACTTTTTTCCTTGCGCGGCCACAAGGTGACTTATAATTGGGGGGGTGACCGCTTTCGCGGTAAATGCCTGTCATCTCTCGAGACCTGCGAGTAATCATGGCTTACGCTTTGCAGACTTTATAGTTTGTCTTGCCTTCATCGTCCGATTCGGATAATTGGTCTTCGCTTGACTCTTTCTACTCCTCACTTCGTAAATACAAAATTTATTGCGCTTTGGCTGCATGTATTGGCAACCTTTATTGCGCTTTTTAATTAATTTTTTTCTTGGTTGAGATGCGAAACTAATTTTGTTCTTCCTTCGCGCGGCCACAAGGTTACTTATACTTGGGAGTGTGATCGCTTGAGCGATGCATGCCTGTCGTCTTTCGAGATCGGCAGGTGCACTGAGCTATCGACTTCTGCGCTTTCAACTCATCACAATCCATACCGACTTCTTCTATCAAAACACAATTCCAAGACCTTTAAATATTCGTCTTCGTCATAACCAGTTGAGCCTGGGCGTTGCCAAAAGATACTTCTGTTCAGATAAAGATAGCGGACTTTCTCGCGCAAATAGTAAACTTGTCACTATAAACAAATTTCCACCATGCAGAACCATCACTTCTTTGTTTAAATATCAACAATATCAAACCGTGCGCTCACGCACCGAGAGGCGTAATGGTAGTTCGAGTAAACCGGCTCCGTGACTGACGCAAAACCCTCCACGCACATCAACCCGTCGGTGTGAAATATATTTCACTTTGAATTTAAAACTAGGACACTCTCCCAAAGTTCCGGATTTTCGCTTTCACAGAAGACTTTGGCACTTCATGCACAACTCATTTACACTACAAAAGTAACTTGATCTTATTCATCTAGTCGATATAATAAGTAAAGTGACATGGATCTTAGGTAAAGCATGGATAACGCAAACACTGAATGCGGAGTAAAGATAGAAATGTGACAGCGAAAAACGTACGGCAAACCAAAAGTTATCCTCTTGATGACCAATCCATCTTTATGCAGAGTACACCACTGAATACTTACCAACGTCACCGTACAGAGACTTCACCCCGCATTCACAAAGAATACAGGAAATATAGTTGCTGTAAATTGTGAATGGCACGTGGAGCCGACAACTGATAATGTCAACGATACAACTACCGACAAAATATTCAAACGAAGCATATCTACCAAGGTTACCAGCTTTAAGGCATGAAGCGAAATGACGCAGCGCTGAAGCCATAAACAATTTGATTAAGGCGGCAACATGTATTTAAGTCACAACATTCATGCTTCTTTCACAGAGCAGCATGTCTGTTGTGACCTAAATACATAAGTCAGAGTTATCAGATTAAATGGTCATTTCTATGAAGGTTTTGCGGTGTATATAACCCACTCTGTCTCAGAGTGGCATAAAATCATATTTATGATCAAATAAGCAAAAATGCAAGAATGCTTATGAGCTTAGCTATAGCACATCCACGGCTTTCAGTTGCTTTAGGCCCATCTAAGGATTTATGATAAAGTTAGCAGCCTCTAATTAATAAATTTGCTCGATTACACATACAAATATAAGTTTTTTTAGCACTCCTACAGTATGCATGGTGTTGAGATTTTACTTATTCTCATATCCAAAATTTCATTCCGTACGTTTTGCAAGTATTGTTCCTATAGCAGCCTTTCTTGGATTGAAATGGAAATTATTGAGACTAAAACTACCAGAAATGCCGAAGGCTTATGATGCGTCAGAAGAAAAATTCTCTTTAATTGTTTTGGGACAGGGCTTCCATATTGTCGCGTGATGCGGGTAACGACTGAGCTTGCTTCTCCTACGCAATTTTCTCGTTGCTGTGGTCGTGCATGTAAGATTGATGTGTCGCTTTCATCGAGAGCTGATGTAGCTTCACGCTAAACCACGCCGGCAGTCTCCAATTTTTTTTCTCATATCATCGTCAACGTTCTGTAAGGCTTACCACAGTGTGCTTCTTCCAAAACTGTGTTTGTGTTTGACAGCAAACGTCACTGCATTGCTACTAGGCAGGAAAAGAGCGGTAAGTGGATATGTGCAAATAGGCTGCTAACCTAAGTTTTGCGTGTTGCAACTATGGAGCGTTATATGATGGCCAAAAACTCGGCATCAGGAATAACATTAACGGATCAAGTACGAAAAAAATGTATTTAGTGGATGCAGGACAAACAGACAAGGGATTAGCAGCTTAAAGCCATCATTCACGATTGACATGGTCGAACTAAATATCTACCTAAGGAATAGATTGATGACTATCAACTGACAGAGCAGGTTCCGGACTGATCTTGTCTTCAAAACCCAAAAAAAACGGTACAAAAAAATTTCAGCCGAATGCTATCGTCATGTCTAGCCAAGGCCGTCCCCTTGCAAGACGGGATGCCCTGCACGTATCGATGAACATCATGCGTTGCTAACTCTTCTTTACCGATTCGATAGTCTCGACGAATTTTATTGCGGTGTATTCGTGTTCACGCTATTATGCCTTGATGCACCGACGTCTAGAGAAGAATTTGAATGTCAAAGTCCTCGCTCTGTAGAATGTACACAGCTTTACGTGCATCAAGAAGGCAGCCTTCCGGATGCCTCGACCTCTTGTCAACATTGTCATATCAGACATACAACAAACGCTGTCCACGACGAACGTTGCTCAGTAGAATAAATGGTACTTTACGTTCATTGTCACGTCTGTGCATGTCATAGCCTACAGTCAACTACTTTTTGCAGGGTATGCAGCGAGTTTTATACAAGCTTTGCTTAAAGATAACGTGCTCATTTATGAGCAGCTCAGATCGTGCTTGATGTGTCGCACATAACATGAGTGAGCGCTTAGTCTATACGAAAACCGCTTAGTGATTTTCATGCCACTCCGTGCGCAGTAAAAAGGCCTCATATCATCTATCACCAAGCTTTCAGACGACCAAAAGCACCCTCTGTTTTTCCTTCCGCTACCTCTCTTAACCAAGGCAGAAGAATCTTTTCTTTTTTCTCCTTTTTATAAAGCACCAAGCTCACTGAAACGGCCTCGGTTAAATTGGGGCTTCAGCCTTAGGCGCCGGCGCCATTAACGTAGACGGCTTCGTCATCCTTGTATATTGATGCTTCGGCAGAGCATTTAAAGACTGAAGTATGGATGCAGCCGTGTACACATCGCGTCGTGTTCTTTACGATCTAAGTTCTAACTGACCTCGAACACATCTTTTCATATAACACGTGACAAAGACTGAAGCTGCGAATCAAATTGTTTTTTAAGATTAGTTTAATTAGAGATTGTCTCGCTTTTTCGAATGACATCGATAGGCAGTGGTGTCTGTGGTCCTGCTGACCTTAATTCAGCCTCTAACGACTTGAAGTGCTGCCGAGCATAGCAACATTTGCTGCTTTGGCTGTGATAAATAAGAAACATGCTCCGAAGCTTCTCCGGAAAGGGCCGGCAAAACGGATCTTCGCCTCACCTAAAGTCTTTTGAAGGGACGCCAGAAGCCTCAATCCCGATTAAGGTGAAAGCTGGTCACCAGTATTAGCAGGGTATCTTTCCGGCGAGAAACTAGATTCTCATTGCCCTCATGATGGGTGTGTGGTTTATACACACCACGAGGACTTATCTTCCTAAATGTTAAGAGACTTCAAAGGGAAAAGCGGAGGACGTAAACTAGTAGCCGTATACGCAAGTATGTCAAAGTATTAAGAGTACCTTGGGTCTTAGTTGACTCTGGCGCGTCGCGCGCCATAGACGATTGCCGACATTCAGAATAGATTGACTGATGCTCTTTGAGAAAATGGCGCAGTTCGATTCTACTGGCAAATATATTTCTTTAGACCATATGAAGACGAAGTTGTTCAAATCAAGAGTTTGAATAGCACTGAGTCATGTTTTATCTTCGACACGAAAAGTATGACTCGATGATCCTGACAGTAAAAACGAGCTTTAAATATATGGACATGTATGTGTTTGCAGCTCAGCCCGTGCAACGGGACGAGAGTCATATTCTTATATATGCGATCGGCGCCTGTTAAAAAAAGTTTAGGCAAAATATAGGCGAGACAAATTGGGAAGAAGATTTCGTTCAGAGACAGACGTGACGACGTCTTTGAATTCTTTCTCACAAAAATGTTAAGAGACTGATAGCAGCACCGTCTATTAAAAATGCTAAAGATAGCGCTCCAAGTAGAATAGTTCCCTTGGTGATTAATGTTGATCATTAATGTAGTAAAACAGAGCCACAAACTAAGGGTAACAAAGTTCCGCAAGCGGGCAACATAGTTCGCTAGCACAGGTGGAGTTTCACAACCAGGCAGCACACACAGTAGATAATATGAGTAGTACCAAAAGATAAGGTATATAGCACCCCCAAGAATGACAAGCATACATGTGCAAGAGAAGATTGCGGAAGCAATGAGAAATAATTGTTGAGTGTCATGAACTAGCCCTTGGCTGCAAACGAGACCTATCTATATTAATTGCAATCTAGCTGGTCGCTGTGTCACAACTGGCATAAGGTACGAAGAATAAAGCTACTAATTTTTTTCTGGATTGAAAGTCGGAAAATCGCGGAGGGGGTGATTTTAATTTTTATAGCATATATTGGACAAAATCTCAATTTTTGTTTCAGACGACAATACACTACGACTTGGCTCAGAGATCCTGCAGGTTCTCGAAGACCCTGTATATTTATTTAAAAAATATTCTTGCGTGATGTGCCATAGAAACTTACAGAGTTAGGCACGAATTTGGTCGCATGTCAATACGAAGTAATGTATCATGAGGCAATAGCAGCAAACTGAGCTCATTAAGCCGTTTCTGGTGGAAAGGCTGAATATGCATGGTGCGAGAGTCGAATTCCCCGCACCCTTCCCCGACCTATTTTCAAAAGCGAACAGAAAGTGAGGACTAATGTATGAGTTGAAAGCTATATCGAATTTAGCACTCATTTTAAGGAAGGAGTGCGGCCTTAAAACATGCCGGATGTACGATGTATAGTGCGTTAAAACTGGTAGTTGGTTACTTACAAATCTGAATGAGGGAGTAATTTATATATTTGTCACTGCGGCTAGTAGTACTGTCAGTAAAATATGTGAGTGATTAGTGATGCCTTGAGGGTATTTGAATGCCCTGATGTGCTTGGTCATACAATTTTTTTGACCACCTTGGGAATTGACTTGACGATTTGTAGCCGCTCTGAATGTACCTGTACATTTTAGCCAATGGCCGTTTTGGCACTAGTGCGTCGGTGTCGAGCAAATGACCAAGAAGCTTCGTAAAGCGTTACATATTGCTCCACCGCGCATAAAGTCACGACGCAAGGCGCGTCAAGTGACTACAAACTTTCACCGACTAACGCACGAACTAGATCACCTCGAACGCCAGGGGTTGAAAGATATTGAGACACATAAGCAGCGCATTGCCGCAATTAACGAGCAATTATCCAAGTTGGGTGGTCGCCAAGCGTATCAGGACGCCAGCATTCTCAGCACTAGCTTTCATCGTACGTCCAAGTGGGTCTTTCAATTGCTTACACGCTTCGGCTTGCGGCCCAAGGCTAAGCAGCCACCACTACCTGTGCTGGAAGTCGGTGCTATCAACACGCAGCTATTGTCGTGTCCATGGCTAAACGTGCGAGCTATCGATTTAAATTCTCGACATGTGCGCATCGAGCAGTGTGACTTCTTTAGTCTTAAGCCAGCCGGCGAATTTGAAATTGTCGTGTCTAGCATGGTGCTCAATTGCGTCCCAGGAGCTGACAAGCGTGGTCAGATGTTGCGTATGTATAGACAACACTTGAAGGAAGGAGGCTTACTCTTTTTAATGCTTCCACTGCTGTGTTTGCGCCATTCACAATGTATGACCTATTCTCGCTTTACAAACATTCTAGAGGCTGTGGGCTTCCGTGTGCGTGAGACCAAAGAGTCACCCAAAGTCGCCTTCTTCTGCTTGGAGCGAGTTGAGATCATTAACAGAGAAGCCTTCTTTCGACACGAGGTGCTAGTACCAGACTGTAAGCGCAACGACTTTAGCGTCACCATTTAGATAAAAAGTGAGAAAAGATCTTGCAATCGTATATCGATCAATTAACAAGTCCATCCTATTCTATTTGAAGGTGTTATTTCGCACCTGCAGCGACCACCGTCTTGACATAGACCATGCACTCATCACGCGTTCCTTCAGGGTTACCAAGTTGCCATGCCATGATACAGTTTAGTAGCTCTTTCATGCGCGGACCAGGTTTCACACCGAGCTGTTTAACAAGATCGTTGCCCTATTAAATAATTTGACATATTCGTTAGGTCGGCGTTCGTCAGTCATAACGCAAGTTAAGGCTTACATTAAGCAATGGCTTCAGCTTCCAGACCCCATCCAGTCCCGCATCGCGAATTTGTGAGCAAAAAGTATCATACCGCTTCGACACTGTATCGCGGGCCTCGGCGGCTTCATCAACCGATCCGGCTTCCGCTAATTCTTGCGCACAAGCAGCATCGCAACAAATCTTCCATTGCGCACCAATATTGCGAATCAAAAGACCCACCTTGACGCGGTCAAACGTCTCTCTTGCTGCTTTTTGAAATTCATCAAAACATGCTAGTATCATATCCACATCCTTAGCCTCGCGATTTGATAGTTTGAGCGAATCTTGAACAACAAACATTGCAACCGATCGGCAGCGCTTGTCGCGCACATGAAGGGCACAGAACGGTTGCAAGAAAGCTGCCAGCATACCCACTTGCAATTCATGCTTTCTCTCTGCAGACAATTTGTCGATGTCTAGAGCGTCGGCAAGCAGAGCCAAGCGACGATGCATCTCTACTGCATTATTATAGCCACGATCCCACACGTCCTCGTCAACATGCGCTAGCTCGCCATTTGCATGACAAATAGGTGTCTTTTCCAAAAGAAGCGGAGGGAGAAACACGCTCTCGCATAATTGGAGTTCGTGCAGCAGTCGGAATGCACGTTCGGGATGTGCAGTGCTGCCCGTGAGCATGCCAGTCAGCTCCTTACCAACACGCTCGCGACTAACTTTACGTACAAGTGCCACCCTTACTTCCTCAAGTTGAGCTGCAACACGCAGGTCGTCCTCTAACGTGCAGTTGAACCGCGACGCAAAGCGTACAGCCCGCAGCACACGCAGCGGATCATCCAAAAATGTAATCCGAGGCTCCAGGGGAGTTCGCAAATGTCTTTTTTTCAAGTCATTGAAGCCACTTCCAGTAAAATCCTCCACTTGCTTTGTTGCCAAATTGTAAAAGAGACTATTGATAGTAAAGTCGCGTCGCTCGGCGTCCTGTTGAGGCGTGCCAATTTCCACAGTTGGAATGCGATTGTCTTCAGACGTGTATGTCTCTGCTCGAAGATTTACAAAATCTACCCAGCTCATGCCTTCTCCAATCTGCATGGTCGCCGTCTCAAGGTGCTTGCTCTGCTCCGGGTTGGCCTTGATGACGCCCACCGCTCGTGCATTGCGGCCTTGTGCCATTTCGTACGTATTCACAAGGTCTGCAAATGCACGACCAGTCATGCGGTCTAGCACAATGTCTATGTCGTCGCTATCGCGGCCAAGTAGCTTGTCGCGTACCCAACCGCCTGCGACGCGAAGCACGGCACCGTTAGCTGCGGGCTGCGCTGCCACCTCTGAGAGAAAAGTAAACAGTTTTTTCTCAGTTGGCTTAAGCTTCACACTGCCCATCAAAGTATTTTGCATATTCTGGGTAGGTTCTTCAATACGCTGCTTCTTGTCGGGACTAAAGGATGGCGCCGATAAGCGCTTCACCATGTCGTGTATTAGATGTGAAATATCGCGGTTTTGCACCAATCAAAATTGACGTATAATTACATGGCAATGGACGACGACGGCATTGCGGCGACCGAGATTGCTAGGCAAATTGCGGCATTAAAGCCGCGTGTGCAGGGATCTAGAGGTGTCATGGGGTATCTGGTATGAGGTTTATACATATCTGGGCACTTTTGGTGCTCTAACTTGGTGTCGTGCTGTAGGACAAGCCTCAAAGTGACAAACGGGCTGATGTGAACAAGACATTTCTGGCCAGTACCCTCCGAGGGTTTGTTTTGAAGTTGCTGTGTGCCGAGCTAAAAACTAGTGCTAAACGCTGATTTTTACTCTACGCATAGAGTTGACACGCACAACCGGCGGCAGGAGGAGGATAAGTGCTGGACGCTGCGGCAAATGGAGCACAAGGTGCACGAGGCAAGAGATCGGCGGAGGTCTAGCTTGAAAAGCAATGACCGCAATTCAAAACGAATAAAGCGAGAACGCAATCTGGAAAAAAGCCGAAGTCGAAGTCGCTCGAGAAAATTTAGACGAAGTCGAAGTAGGAGCGGGCGGAGCTCATCGCAAACTGGTCAAAATCGAAGTGGAAGAAAGAACGAGACAGAAGAACGTATATATTGGGCTCGAAAAAAGGCCGACAAGACTCGAAAATTGTGGGAAAACCTTTATTTAGAAGGCACGGTGTTGGTGGAGAACGCACCTGACTATAGCTCCGACGAATCCAACGATGACGACATCAAACCAGGCAAAAGGAAGTCATTGTCATTTCCGAATGGAAACAAACACAAAGACAAGCAGCATCGCCAAAAAAGTGACGAAAAGATGAAGAGACGATAAATGCCTCGTCAAATCCTGCAATTAACTGTTTATGACAAAACAACAGCACGTGCGTGCTTTAATCTAAACGAAAAATTCCCACAAGTTGACTACTTGCTCTAGTTCCACGTCGATGCAGCCTGGTAAGTGGCAAAAATCATGGTAAAAATGCCGACTGCAACGACGACATTATTCAAAGATCGACCCTCATTCACAAGCTTTGAGTGGAACACGCATGGATAAATGAAGGCCAGTGGTACGGAGCAAAACCCACCAATAAGGGCCACAAAGTTATCCAACTCCTCTTCGCCGTAATACGCAATGGCTGCAGTAAGGCACACAAGTGCGAACCGAAACCCGTTCTTTTCCCACCGCCAATAACCTTTTCGACTATGGTGAGGGAAGATGTAACCTTCTAGAATCTTTACCACTGGGTACAACATCAGTGGGTACGTGAATACCAGCGCGAGCGAATACGTAATCTGCACGGACATGGTAGCGATACTATCGTGAGCGCTAGGTAGATTGAGAGTAACAACGGATTGTGTGTTATCACCAAACGCAGCGTACACGAGTCCAGCGAACATCGAAAAGAGTGTTACGAGAAACAGCATGGTGTAAGACAGGATGCGAGGAAATTTGTGCTTGATGTTGTCGTCCATAGCATCGTAGATTGGGAGTATCAATCCAATGCCTTCAAAGCAGTAGACAGCTGTCCCTAGAAGCATGGCCCAGCTCGTCGAGTTGAAGTTCGTCCACGTTGCACTTTTGACTGGCGCATTCTCTAATGTTTGCACTGTGTACGTTAGAATGTAGACGATGCCGAACAGGATCAGGACATCGGCAAAAAGATTCGTGAGCGCAAAGTACTCGATGCGACGCACCCATGATAATGGCGTGTACAGCAAGATCTGGAGCATGATGAGCGTCAAAGATGAAGACGCAGTTGTTCTTTGAATTCCAAAGGCGGCTAAAATGACTTCCCCAATGTTTTTCTCTACAAAAATCAAGTACGAGCAGCAAAATCCCGTTTGCGACAGCACTAAGGAAATATTCACAGCGACGCGACCAAGTTTGCCATAGGCTTTTTCGCCGACAAGTCCATACGACACATTGGAGCGACCGTTTTGTAGCAGTAAATTGGAGCAGTCACATAAACGTAGCATACAATATGCAGATAATGCCGCAGATGTACACAACGCTGCTAAGGAGAAAAGCATGCCTCCGTTCTGAAATCCCTTGGGAAGGAACAAAATTCCACTCCCAATGAACGACTTAAGGATTGTAAACACGGTTTTTCCTACGGTAGCACCAGATTGTTGTTTCTCGGGTCGTTGCTTCCATTTACGACTAAGTAATGGAGTTGCCGTCTCCTACAAAGCAGCAAAAGTTCATTTGATTCGATGGTATCGCTCATCCACTAATCATTGCCACGTACATCGACGTCGTCGTCGTCGTCTGCCAGTCCAAGATTGGCCACGACAAAGTCTCCGTACGCAGACTGCACAATACCTGGCGTGGGTTGAATTGACTCAAGAAATGAATCTTGAACGTAGAGTGGGATGTGCGGACTATTGCCTCCCATGTTCGTGATCACGTGGTCACGGCGAAAGCCACCGGGCTGAGCGATGTCGGACGCTTTGCCTAATAGGTGTAATCCATACGTATGACACAAGTATCGATTAAATAGACGTTAGATTTACGCACCAATATCTTCGTGCAGGATTTCACTCTGGTCCGGCAAAGACTTTGGACGCGATGGACCATCTTGTGTCTCTCTGAGAATGGCAAAGAAAATGTCGCGAGTCATATCTGAGCCTTCTTCAGTAATATCGTGAACGTCTGCGGGAAGCAACGCCTCTTCATCAAGTCCAGGCGCAGGTTCTTGCTTGTTATCGTCAGCCATAGGGATGAGCAGTCGATCAATTAACGTTCTGAGTGAATTGCATATCTGGTAGATAGGCTTGACGGGGGATTATTCCTAAGAATAAAGCGTATAGATTCCGCTATACAGTCGCGCGGGTATACTTTTCGCAGATAATTTATTGAGTCGCATCCAAATTAGGTTAGTCTGACACAATAGTATCTTACGAATTTCACCCACTCTCGAAGAAGCCATTAAAGAAGTGACTTTCATGGCAAAAGAACACTCAGTGACACCCTCTTCGACTTGCTGTACAACATGCGAGCCCAACAGCTCCTATATAAAGTAAACTTGTCTTCTAGATATATCATTTTTGTATCTACGTATTGCAGCAAACATTGCGACACAATTTGGACTATATTTAGAGCACTCAACAAAGTGCCGCCGTCGGACCATCACTCAATATCCAACTTATGTTGATTGTTTATGGGATCATGTTTAATTATTAAGACCTTCTCTATGTGTCGGGGTCATACACCATCTTGCACAGGGGGGGGCAGGCTTCCTAATGCTGAAGTATATGGTTATTAATCGGCGAACGATCAGATTAAAGTGTGTAATTGTAACGGGCTGTTTCCTGAAGCTAAGCTTTTGATTTAAAGAGGCTTTTACTTTAAAAAAGCCTCACACGCCGTCTGTATTCATGTATCCATACATTATGAAGTAGTGTTTATAGACCTGTTTATAAAAATATGACTCACTCCTTCGCTTATCTGTAAAGTCGTGCTTCGGAGATATAGCGGAGCTCAAGGACGTTCGAGCCCATTTCAATGATAAAGTGTAAGGCGTGTAAATGCGTGAATGGCATTTTCGAGCTCAAAGTTTACTATATATAGCTTTCAAGTCCTTAAATTTGAAGACATAATGCGCAGAATGTAATTTAGCGTTTACCCTTTCCACTTGGTTGTAAATACAATGTTAGACAACAGCGAGCGGGATCATGTTAATTATAAAGTGTTTGTCAAATGCAGCGGTAAAACGTGATCTCCGCCCGACCCTATCGTGTCTGGTAGGCCATCATATTCATATGAGCACGCTTGCTCTTTGTTTGCTAGAGCAGAAGCCAAATGCGTAGGCGGCACTCTTACTTCACTATGCCATTTTCCTTCGGGAATACAAAGACAAAATCATGTTTAGTTGATCACTGATTCTCCGCCGATACGGGTAGGCTCTGCAAAGGAGTCGACGAGTGATCCGCTGGTTCACTTTTCAAAAAGCCTCGATACTCACATTTTTGGCTACCCTTTTTACATGTGGTACCATCAATGTGGTGACCGTAAAAATTGTTTCTTCACATGACCGCTTAAGGAAGCATCATATATGCCTCCAGAAGAATACCGTAATTTGTGCCTTTGTCCTTTGCAACAAACTCTCGGACCGGATATGCTAAAGCTACCTTTCGCTGGAGCAGACTGTGTACTCATCCTCCTGACCAAATCACGGTCGCTGTTGAGAGCTTTTGTAACTCGACTTTGACATATTTGTGTGCGATGGAATCGTACTGAAAAATCAAGACTGGTATTAATTTTATGAACCCGAGGAGTATGAAGCTTTCAGCCGTACTAATATGGTCGAAAGGGTAACCTAGCCTACGCAAAAACGCGTCGTCTAGCACTGAACCTTTTGTTTTGAGACTAAGGTCTCAATCATACACTTGAAACATTAGCTGGTTGTACTTTAATGGCTAGTATTTCCTTGGCATGAACGAAGTATAATTGATTGACAGCGCTAAAATGTCTGTAATGAAGCGAGATATATCACTCATGTCGATTTTTCCGAGGGATAATAACGCGCATCCGATAGTGTAGTCGGTAGCATTGAAAAACGACGTTTAAAGATTTTTTGTCTTGCAAGATTTTTGTTTAAAGCTTCCTTATTGCTGATCAGAATTGTAATGTTGGCTTTATAGCACCAAATCTATTTATTGCTGTGGTTTAGGGAAGAGACTTTTGAGACACGCATAGCAAGCACGTTAGATGCGCAACTTTTTAACTATTTCTTGTGGTTTCTTCAATTAAGTGTGGCGTGGGCCAAACCGAGGTGTCTTTCCTTTGGTCGAGGTCGGCTTTAATTTCAAACCTGCTTTCAAATGTTTTGAAGCTTTAACATCTTGACCACTGGAAAACGTTTATTGGTCCTCATATCCATCACAGCTTGCTCCTGAGCCGCCAAATCTGTTTCAGGGCGGCTATGGACGAATAAATCTTAAACGTATATCAGGTCAATTCCTGTGGTGGCCGAAACAATTATATGACCAATCACCTGGACATCATCAGGGCATTTAAAAGCTCATCAGACATCACTAACTGCTCATATATCATAACATGTTATACTGATGGTACTAATATCCACCGTGACGAAAATATCCTACCCCCTCATTCAAATTTGTAAGTAAGCATCTACCAAACTTAGTGCACTAAACATCGTACACCGGGACATGTTTTAAAATAAATATAATAAGAACGGCAATACTTTCTATCTTGGAATGAATGTTAGTGTGGGCGCCTTTACGCTGCTCGGCTTATCATAAGTAGCATTCCTCGCTTTCTGATCTCTTTCGAACATAAATCGGGGATGGGTGCAGCGATTGCGATTTTCGTATCATGCATATTCAGCCTCTTTATCAAAATCGGCAAAACGAGTTCACACTGCTCTCATGACAGTGGTCATTGCCTAATGACACAATAATTCGTATTGGCATGCGATCAGTCTCATGTTTACCTCACGGAGTTTCGATGGCACATTACGCATGGTTATTCCTTTAATAAGAGAGCAGGATCTTCGAGATTGATCAGGATCTATACGCGAAGGCGTAGTGTGAGCTGTTTAAAGGCCTATTACAGAAATTGTCGTCTGAAGCAGAAAATTAGATTTTTGTCTTTAAGATATGCTATCATAATTAAATTATCTTCTCCGCAAATTTCCGGCTTCCGATTCAGTCAAAAAGAAATCGTAGCTTTGATTTTCTCGAGCCTCTTGCCAGTCGTGACACAACGACCAGCGGGAGTGCAAATAATTTTAGTCTTACTTGCAGCTAAGGGTAGTTCATGTGACTCAGAATTTATTTCTCGTTGCTTCCGCACTCATTTCTTGCACATATTTGCTTCACATTCTTTGAAGTGCTTCATTACCTATCTTTCAGTTGTGCCTACATTTACCTCTTTGTTTGCTGCCTGGTTTTGGACCTCCACCAGCACTCGTCAACTACGTTGCCCGCTTGCGGAACTTTGTTACCCTTTGTTTGTGGCTCTACGTTTCTCAGTTATGGATCTAATCACCTATGGGACTCTTCTCTTTAGAGCGCTGTCTTCAGCACCTCCAATTGACGATGCTGCTATCAGTCACTTATCGTTTTTGTGAGAATTTTTTCTCAAGTCGTCGTCTCGTCTGTCTTTGAGCGATATCTACATCTCAATTTGTCTCGCCTATACATGTCCGGGCGTTCTTAGAAGGTGCTGTTTGCACAACAGATGCAAATATATATCGTCCCATATTAAAATCATGCATGCAAAGTGTCATAGCATGACTTTCCAAAGTGTTGTGGCACGGGTTGGGCTGCAAACACCTATATCCGTATCTCCAAAGCTCGTTCTCTTTTAAAGCTACGGCATGTCCAGAACCATCAAGTCGTATCATTCATGTCAAAGACAACATAGGACTCGGTGCTATTTAAATTCTCGAATTGTACAACCTGATCTTAGGCACGTTTGAAAACATTCCATTTCCAGTAAAAACGAATATGACTTCTTCGCATTACTTTCTCATAGAGCATTAGTCAATCTATTCTAGTTGACGGCAATCGTTTGCCGGCGCGCGACGCGTCTAAGTCAACTAAGACTCGAAGTGCTTACCAATACTTCGACTTATTCGCGTGTCCTCACCTCTCCTGGTTTTTATTTTGGAATTTACGAAGAGAAATTCTCGTGGTGTGTATCAACCACACACCCATCACACGGGCAACGGGTAATTCTTCAGAACGACACCCAGCTCCTACTAGTGGCCGGCCTTCACGTAAATTTAGAAATACGGGTTCTGCAGGCGACCCTATACATCTTGGGTGAAGGGTCTTCCGAAGAAGATGTTTCTTATTAATTACAGCCAGAGCGAACAATATTGTTATGCCCGGCAGCACCTTAAGTCGGTAGAGGCTGAGTTCAGGTCAGCCGAACCACGGATATCACTTTCCATAAATGTCATTCGAGAAAGTGGGACGGTCGATAATTAAACTTTTCATGAAAACCTTATTTTTATCTGCCACTTCAGTCGTTAGTGCGCCTAATTTAAAGAGTTGTGTGCGAAGTGGGCTGATAATTAAAGCGTTTACGAAGAGCCTGACGCGATCTGTGCGCGTCTACATTATACTTCAATTTCAAAATTCTTTGCTAAAGCATCAATATACAAGGGTGACGAAGTCGTCTGCTTTAATGACGCCGACGCCTATGGGAATTTCTCTACTTACACCAAAGCCGCTCCTTGTGAGCTTGTTGCTGCATAAAAAAAGGCAGAAGAGGAGATTGGCGGATTCTCTACTAAAATCAAGGCCGCTCCGATGAGCTTGGTGCTGTATGAAAAGAAGGCAAAAGAGGAGATTCTTCTATCTCGGTTAAAATGGAAATGACCACGATAATCGCCTTTTTGCGGAAGGTGCAATATCGGGTAATTTTGGCCGTATATATGCTTGGTGGCAGAAGTCATGAGGCCTTTATCTTGCGCATGAATTGACATGTAAATTACTAAGCGGTTTTCGTATGGACACAGCACTCGCTTTATGTTATGTGTGACAAAATGAGCACGATCTGAGCTGCTCATGATTTGGCACGTTACCTCCTGGGCAAAGCTTGTAGAGAACTCGCTGCGAACCATGGAAGATATAGTTGACTGTAGGCCATGGCATCAAGGGTGTGGTCCTGACAATGCACGTGAAGTGGCGCTTTTTCCGTTGAGCAACGCTCGTCGGGAACAGCGTTCGCTGTATGTCCGATATGATATCGTTGACTAGAACTCGAGGCATCCGGGGTGCTGCCCTTTTAAGGCACGTAGATTGGTGAACATTCCTTTGAGCGAGGACTTTGATAGTCTTAAGTTCTTGCAAGGCGTCAATATAGACGTCGGAGCATCAGCGCACAATCGTGTCGTCATGAGTACGCCACAATGAAATTCGTCAAGGCTGTCGGATTGTCAAGAAAAAGCCAGCACCGCATGCCGCGACGGCCTAATCTATACGTGATGATTGTATTTGGCTATATACTCGTTTGACGAGAAATTATGCGTTTCGAAGGCAAGTTCAGTCTGGAACCTGCTCTTTTAGCTGATGCACTGCCTCAATGAAAATCGCATAACTTCAGAAGGCTCGTAAAGATTATAGCATAGTGTCATTCAACTTGAAAAAGTAATTAACTTCTCATCACTTTTAACTGTGGCTGTCTTTGAAGATACTGAAAAAGAACTTGGTGCACAAAATATTTTTAATCTATTTTTTTCATTTAAATGTACAATACTCTGGCAAAAAAGTACCAAGTATCTAGTTGCACATTACGTGTTTATGGCATTACCACCTGATAGAAGAAAAGGTTAAGAGCCAAATGCTGCGTGGCATGGTAGTGAGCTTTAACAAAGGAGCTGTTTAATTTTTTGTGTAATGCTTGGGGCGGATATATTTTGGGGAGTAAGCTCCTTACTTCACGCGAACATTCTTTCTCAAATATCCGTATGTCAAGTGGTGCGTAGCAAGCGCTTGCAATGGTGCGCAGTAAGCGCTTACAATAAGCGAATTGCGGCAATAATACGGCACGGACAACAATTTTTTCAAAAAGATGTGCTGCGAAACAGCATGATGCGAATTTACTCTACAGCGTACTTAACGTAGTCGACGTTGAGAGCCACAAGCGAGAAAGTGACTAATTTTCGATCGCGGTCAGCACTCCAAGTGGTATTTTCTATATGTACTTTGTCATGGCCTTAATTATCTCAATGTGCCTGCGACGTTCAATTGTCTGTCGAGGCAGTAGTTTAGGCCTTGCAGAACATATACGCAATGAACCCTTGATTACATTATATTTCATAGTCGAGCACAGCACGGGAAGGCGGACGTGTTAAACAGATGCGAGTGGTGCTCGAGTGCATGCATACAAATAGCTTTGCTCTCATGCAGATGAGTGCATCTTTTAAACTTTTTTGGTATGCTGCTTTAAAACAAACGACTTTTTGGAAAACATCTCTAGGTCTAATCATTCCAAGTTGGCCCATTCTATCGATTTAATAGGGCTTGTGGAACAACCTTAGCCTGGCCAATTTTTTCCCAAAGTTTAGTGCGAATTATACAAAAGAGACTGTCCGATCTCTTAATAAAAGCGATTCGGAATGGATTCGAAAAATATAGCTCCAAGAGGCATTTAATAAAGTTGAAAAGAAGATGACAGATCCGAAACAACCGCTCAGTGTTGTCTGTGATGCGTCCGATTTTGCCATCTGCAGCGCAACACTGCAAACAAACGTCGAGCAGAAGTGAGGGCTCGCGTTTGAGCCTCGACAGCTCAAAGTACGTGAGAAGAACTATTCTCTATGGCAATGATCTTCATTGCATGAAGATCATTGCCATTGTCGCATTCTCGGTTTATCCACAAGATTTTTAGCCATTTGCGATCTATAGCCATCATGCACTTCGACGCCTCTCCCGTCTGAGAGCTTTCATTCCTTGCAGAGCGGCATTTCGTCGTGTGGATTTAGAAGAAAGTAGTACGTGGTATAATGAACATAGCTTGAATGGATTCAAATATCCACAGAGATTTTTATGTAATAAAGCTGAACTAACATGCAGTTCGCATTATTTTCTATTTCTTGATGACCTCATGAACGTACAACGAAGGTTAAAGACCTTTCTCAAAGCTCATTGCCACATCATTTCCACTGCATGTTCCTTGATGTGTTCTGGTACGGGCAGCGTCTATGCTCGAGAGTTCAGACAACACAGACTCCTTTGGTTCTGATCTAACAATCGAACAACAACTAAATAGAGAAATTCAGACTGTTTTTTGTTGTGGATGCTTTACTTGCTCGAAGGTTTGTGAAATCTTTAGCCAAACTATTTGATTTATTATCTAATCATAATAAAAATAGTGCACACACTATCATGTATACCGGTAGCCGCAGCGGTAACGCCTACTCGTCCGACAGAGGCAAAAAGGTGATTACATTATTTGTAAGGATTCAAATAGACATTCTGTCCCCGTAGACGCAGAATTGACCTTTAAGTGCTATCGAATGAGACGAGGTTGTACAACGTCTTGTGCAACAGGAGATAACAAACCTTTAGTATGCGAGCGTTAATGTCGAAAAAATAATACTGTAGTGAGTACTATTTGTTGCACCCGCGAATCTCTCGAAATTTAGTCCCGTTTTCGCAGACTACGGATTCCCTTTAGGAAAAAACAAATTGATTTTTCAGCGTAAATAATTGAAAATCTAAATGTTAGCAGTCTTTTAACTGCACACGTTTGAGATGTTTTCTCAAAAGTGTGCAGTTAAAAGACTGCTTACAATATTTAAAGAAACAAAAATGGACCTAAATTGTAGGAGCGAAGAATCTTGAGGAAGACCAAAAGGATAGTTTTGCAGTAAAAGGCCTCAAAATGCACATCGTGTAGCCTGGTATATTTACAAGACCCGAATAAATTATGTATTGCTCTATATCTACAAGTAGTTTAAAAACACACTTACTTTATAGTAACATCGGATGTTGTGGGTCCACATGATTAATGAGCAAGTCCACAACCACTTCGAATGTGGTGAGATAATAGCCAAGCTCACCAGTGATATCTTGAGGGTCGCACATAATTCGCAAAAACTCGCGCGTGATCCAAAGTTGTGACATATTGCTCATAACCAACACAAACAAGTGTACTGCAATAAACTCATCAGTAGTCATCGAAGGTCGCAACAACGTGTCCAACTCCTCAACCGACGTGAGACTGCATGTCGTGTCTTCAATCAATGACGAACGCGACGATCCACACGTCTGGAAAACAGCTCCCGCAGCACGTGCTAAACACTTGAGCTTGTCGAGCGGTAAAGCGTACTCGTTCACACGCCGTAGCTCACGACGTGCATCTTCCCAATCTCTACCCGAGGCAGCAACGATATGCGGTGGCACACCAAAAAAGGACTGTGGTTTGGTCTGCAGCACCTTGATCTTGTTCTTGAGTGCGACCTCGTCTTCCCAGTCCGTAACAGTGTAGAGCGCTTCGTGAACGTGGTCCTCTAATGGAACAAGCACACGTTTCTGTACAAAGCCACATACGGCATGCTTCACTTCGTCCAGAAACTCGTCATAGTCTGAAGCGGAGCGATTCGAACGCGCAGAGGAGAGCCGACCCAAAAGCATCTCATTTTGCAGCATTTTTTTCTCAATTTCTCCCATTTTTCGCGATATCGTGTTTAAAAGCATCCGTGCCTTGAGTTGTGGCATGTATGCATGCTTCCCGTCGCGACTCGTGCTTGTGATAATGGTCACAAGTGACATGCAGGCAATCGAAACTGTATGACTAGGTGATGTGAAGATACTTGTCACAAGCTGAGATGCTTCCACTTGATTTTCGAGAAAATGACACGTGCAATTAGTACGATAATACACGTCGCAATGGCGATGCACAGCTACAAATTCTTGCAATAATAGCACTGCCTTCCTCCTTCGAGGTCCCAGTGGTACTGGTGCGACTAGTGCGGCTGTTTGTCGCAAAAACGAGTCAAAAACTACGCGTCTTTGTGTATTTAACGACCCTCGAAAATGAAAGAATTTTTTGGGAAGTCGGCAGCTCCTCAATTCTCGAAACGTGCCCCACAGTGGCCTTTTGACAGGTGCATCCACGATACTGATCTGCTGGATTTGCAAGTAAAATTGCGTCATCTCTTTAAGCGTCTTTTTGACCTCCCAGCGCTTCTTTGTCTCGGCATCTGATACTTTCAATACGAACAGTTCCTGGTTATCCACGATCTCTACCCTGATAACACGCACTACCACCGCGTGACGGATATGCAGGTCCCAATACTCTCTCGACGCACTATGAGGGTCAAATGGCTCATGATCCAGCGACGTGCTGCGACTTCGTTTGCCACAGCAACACACGCGCACGAACGAGGCAGAGGAGGTGTGCGGCAGCTTCTTTTTGAGAAGCTCGGACTGCTCTCGTGGTCCGAAGGCAGCGCCTAGCGCATTGGCATCGTCCTCGGTGTCACTTTCCTCTGCGTCACTAAAGTAAGAAAAGGACCTCTTTTCAGATTGGTCATCGTCATGAAAACCCTGAAGCTCCGTGTCTGCATCAACAGTGCGCGCGCGGCGACGTTTGCGCTGCGTGGCCTTCTGTTGCTGCACATGTGAGAGCTGCTCCACAAGGCACTGGCCGTCCATGAGGCGATCCACAGTCGCAGGATCGAGCGCCAATTCAGCGCAATCCTCATCGCACAATAGCTCATCTGGCGCCAAACACGGTGATCCCATGAGCCCTTCCATGGTTGTGAATGTATCGTCAATTTTAAATGAGTCGCAGAAGATGATTTACATCGCCTTGTGAAACTTAATGAAATGGTGTCCTGTCTCTAAGTTAAAGCCACCTTTTTTTATCTTTTTAGTGACAATGAAGCTTGAAGTTTGTAAGGAAGTTTGCACGGTAGCCGATTTTGTATTTACATAAAAGACACGATGGGTTTTTTCGGAAAAGGTTGGGGTGACGCCCTCCTTCCAAGCGCGGGGGCTAAATGCTCGCGCGCTTTGGGCAGGTGCTCTCGGGCATCTGCAGGTCTCTAACGAGTCTCACCCTCGACGCGACGTTCTCCAGCACCAGGGCGCCACCTGGGCTCTTACCAAGTCAGAACTACACAAAATAATGGAAGACCCTCACGGCCTCGGTACTGGCTGCACTGCCCGCCAAACGAGGCCCGACGTATGCAAACACCACTCTATGCCGTGGACTAGCCATAGAGCCTAGCACGTGCATAACTTGGCAACGCGATAACGTAATACAATACAATACAATACACGATGGGTTGGCGGATCATATGTGCACTCGTTTCACAAGTGTCGAGGTTTAAACGACTTGCGTTTGCCCGGTGGCTTTTCAGCTATGAGAATCGCAGTAATAAGGGTGCTTTTTCCGCAATGGCACCTTTGAGTTTATCGTACGTTGATTGCAACCAATTCCGATTCAGTCAATAACTGTATTAGGTAAATGTATATGACCAAAAATACTACATCAGGCAACTGGCGTCGAATCGAAAAGATAGATGATTCTTCCACAAATCTTCACACAGAGCTAGCGAAACGGTCAACTGATTTATGCCATTTTTTTCAGCACTATTAGGCGTAGTGTCAAATTGAAAGCGTGAACGGATTCACGCAACACCTTGCGCACGGGAAGCCCGGAGGAAGATGCAAAATCTTGGTGAACGACCGACCAATATTTCCATCTAAAGGAGTTTGACGTATGCAATAAATCCAATAACAGCAAAGGGTGCTGCCGGTCGACTGGGTCATTTTACAATGACCAAGCCAACGCCGAAGGTGCTACTGCGCCGAAATCGGCGTATGCGCCTAAGGTTGTGTCGCACTAAGGCTGCACCTGTGTCAACGGTAGCGAACCTTAAAAATTTGCCTGTCAGAGAGCAAGGAAGGCTTCAGTCCGCCGCGGCGGAAAAAAACGCCTAATGTTTTACTTTGATCGGTAGTTTATTGTCATTTTTGCATTCGGGAAAAACTTATGGCGTCCATTAGAGCCGCGGAAGCGTCTTAGGTGAATGAAAAAGCTATCAAAACAACCTCATCACCCGAGGACGCGCCTCTTGAACATTTGACCTGACGTCGGGCTTACCGATCACGCGAAAGACCTCGCTAGAAAGAACAAGATGTTTGGTGATTTCAAGGGGCAGACACCCGACTTAGAATGCCTTTCTTGATGAGGTTAGGGACCAGTGAAAAGAGCACGTAGTCAAATACGACAAATTTCGGAGTATCAATTGGGCAAGTACAGTAATCAGAGTCACCAACGCTGTGGGTGGTGAGCTATATGACTTAAACACCGCTACAAATTGCTGTCTTGTGAGACGTCTGCTCACTCTCTGGACGACAACTTACTATCCGGCCGAAGAACGTCATGGCGCCGAGTAGTGCGCCTACCTGATACGCGAGCCTTGAGAGCTCTGAATACTTTTAGTGTGAGATCTGTGAATGGAAAAAAATCCAGTGATTCCAGCGCTAGCCCACGGCGGCCATTTGCATATTTAAAGTACCGTAAGAAATTTCTTAAAAGAATATTACTCGGCGTTTTAGAAAAGCTAAAGACGGGGGTGGTGTAGAACTGTAAGAGAAATTTTATGACCACCATAATTCGGCTGTAGAGCCTTTTCTAGGACCAGGCAAACCTTCAGAGTATAGCAAGCCGATACCCACCCCGCTTGGACGCGATAACTTTACGCCCGCGAGCTAAAAGTGCAATCTTCTTTATGAACAACTCACTTCCAAAAGGCCTTGGCTTTGACACTATGTCGAGCCAGGAGCTAATTTGCAATTTTAGTCAGGGTTTAGCTACGTCCCAGTGCGCCACGGCACACACCATTGTTTATAGCTTATGATCACAGGGTCATTTGAGCAGTATTTCTGCATCCGTCTGAATGGCTTCTGCGAATTCTGCAAGGCAGTAGAATCGCATTACTTAACAAAAATATCTTGGCCACCTTTACTCTACATTTCGCTGGCTGTGACGGAGTAGACCATTCCTAACCTTGCACATCCTTCATGAGGAGCGGTGCCTCCTGCACAGTCGAGTGTCCAGACCGCAGTTCTTCGGGACGACCCGGACCCTTGAAGAAGAGATACACTCTTTTGGCCATGTAATCCATGCTCCGCACAGTCGGACGGATAGCTGCCCGTCTCTTAAAGTTGCGTCGACGTCCTTCGTAGTGAGCTTCGATCGGCTAGCAGCTCAAAGCGCACAGCCTTTTACAGTATGTGGCCACTCGGTTTAATGTGGTGGCCACGGACAGTATCAGCCGCCGTACGGTTACCTGTACTCACCTTACCAGCAAGGTGACGCGTAGAAACAAGGCTTCGAAGAGTTTTGGAACATCTTCGGTCTCATGTGAGACCACGGTCTTAAGGTAAAACTACGTCCGAAAATGGCTTACAAAAATTACAAGGTGCGTCAATATTGTCGCGAGACGGTCGATGTCGTACGTCAATCCATGTCTTTTTAAAAGCTCAAAAAGACAGTGAGATGGCTTTTCTTTTCAAAGTGTACCAAGCAAACCCCAGTTTCCAAGTACTTTATCAACATCATCAACACATATAGATTCTTTCTTCGTATTTGGCTGAAAAAGTCTGCTTATCGCAAGTGAATACAACTGCATCCCTTGCCCTACTATTTATGTTCAGTCGACCGCTCGCGGTTTCCGATAACAACTTCGGTAAGGATGGTCGAGTTCTAACAAGAAAAGAGCTTTCTGGGCCTCTTCTTACTTTCTGTAAATAGCATTTCACCTCAAAGAGTAAGCGGAGCTATATCTCTCTTTTCTACATATAAGGGTGTGCATTCCGTAGATGCGTACATTGCATTGTTGAATGCAAACCCAGCTGAGAAATCTTGTTGGCTTACAAATGTGGCGTCTCAGCGCACGTAGTGCGTAGTGTGTCATCTAGTAAATGGCTGACTCATTTCGACTGGCTATTTGTCTGTGAATAATCTGCTGTAGATAACCATAAGCGGGCTCCCAATAGCTGGTCATGAATTGTTGGAGCGCAGCGGGTGTATATCCAACACCATCGCGTCCGAAAGTTTATACTATATTGGTAAACAGCCTCGCTGTTAAGGGCTACCGAAAGCACCATTTTGCTTAGGCGGTAAACGAACGTCACAGACCGCGTCGTCATCAACTTTCGGCAAGTCAAAAACATATTCAATATTTGGGGTCTTTAAGCACTTTGCGGGTAGATGCAGGCTCTGGTGAGAGATCAACGAGTGAGATGTTAAGCAAGTCCTCATATGCTGGTCTATTATGGGATCACCAATATGCTGTGGAGATCAAAGAAAAAGGTTTTCTCCTAGACCGAATCGCCGCATATAGGAGCGTCATGTGTATTCTTAACCTTTTTAGTACGTCAGGCCTTTGTCGCTCAGAACAGTGACTTCGGGTGGAAGGGCTAGATAAACCCTGTAGTGCAGCAAATTGTTTACCGATGCGACTACGATCGCTGTCGAGAAATCCAGCCACTTGACTTTGACACTGCGATAAAAGATTGGCACGATTGTTTTCGACAAATGAACTTCCAACCATGCTGGGGTTTTGGGCCGACTCATTATCTGGCCTGCACAACCGCGTACTATCAAAAACACTAAAAAATATTCCAAAGGCTTGTATTTAACGCGAAGGTTCTGTTCGCAAAAAATGCTAGCGATCTTGTCATTTTTAGGCGTATTTTTTTACTGTCCTCAGGGGTGCACTATATGAGTAAGCCACAAAGAGCTTGAGCCTGGAATACGCACTAGAAACTTTTTAATGTGTACATCATCTCAATTTGAATCTTATCTTAAACGGTAGCTTTCGGCAGCTTAGGCTACCTAGATAAGAGTGCGATGACTCGCTTACGTACGTTCTCTTCGAGCTGCAATAATGAAGCTTCACAAACGACGCTAAACGGCTTTATTTTATCGGGCAGATGTAGGAATGAAACCTTATAAAGGTTTCTAACGATGCCATCAAAAGCATCCAAAACCTGACTCTCTCAACACCACTCATTGCCCTAATTTGATAGCTGATGTCGTGGTTTTCAGCCAATCAAATTTTGAATAGCAGCTAAGCTCTACGAGCTTTTATCACCTAACTACCCACTCCGCGTGCATTGACAAGACCTCGCCCTTGATGCCTTGGCTAAAAGTCAGCCTCGCCGCTCACGGCATACCGCAAGCCCTATCTCCTGCGAGAACAATGTCTTATATGCTACTCCACGCACAGTAAGTGGGCTATTCGCTAGGGCTATTGGCCTAGAGCACAAATGATATGCAGCGAGTGCTGTGACATACGAGCACCTCACATACTACCCCATACGCGGTAATACAGCCCCAGCTATACTATGTTGGTTTGACGTTAATTATGCTATCATTGTCATTCAGCAAATGATGCATACTTTGAGCGTCGCTCAGTAATTATTGAGCCACTTAATGCTTCGAACTCTTGTCTATTCCCAGCGCTTAAACGTCCACCACGTTTACCGGTTCAATCCAGTGTAGCGCCTCTTTAAAAGAGAGCGGTCTATGACTAACCAAAGCTTCACTAGGATCAAAGCGTTTTATGTAGAGCCTTAGCCTTGCCGTACCCAGGAGAAGGTCACAAGTCCACTACCAAGCAGCGTTCGGCGCTAACAAAGTTGAAATGTTTCACACCCAAATCAATGGGATCAAGGCCCTTGATCCTGTCGCTAACACGACGATGACAACGGCATGTTTGTGCTCTACAGCTTTCGTATATTAAAGCGCCGATAGCAATAGGAGGACGCCCGAAGTTAAAGACGATTGCCTTCGAAAGCAACACGTTAGAATTGGAAGCTCCACCCTTGGCATATTGTTTTTTAAATCGTTGGAACGAAGGCCAGTAGACCGTCAATATTTCTTAAAAGCTCAACAGAACTCAAAATCAGACCACCCTGCGCTTACTGGGTGTTGCCACTTATTAATATACAGTATGGATTTTGTGCTTCCTGAACCTTGGCGCGCTTGGCGCAAAAAACATTTTATATGCAGCTGGCGGGTATCACCGCACGATGTTTTTCCAAATGCTATCTCCTCATAGCTGATATCTATGGTAACCAGACCGCACGATGGGCCCTGCGAGCCTCCTCTTAATAATGCCGGCTTGAAACCCAAGTCGACATTGAGTGCCGATTCAATGACAAAATAAGTCGGGTTGAATATAAACATTTTTGTCTCGTGCATTATCTTTCCATGAAGACAATGAACGCAACCCTCGGAGAGAGAATGTCATTTTTAAAAGCATAAATTGTAGCTCCAAGACAAAATCCACACCAACATTTTCTTTTTTTGGCTGCAAGAATGCATAGTCATACATGGTAGGCATATTGGGGAGGCGAAATGACTTGCGGCAGCTGGCAGTTTAGCTTATCCCAGATGACCGGGCATTGCATGTCTCATACCTAGGCAAGATCCACTCTCTGTTGCTCCATCCGCGTTATCATGACCTCTCCCAGAGTGCGAGTTTATTTCGCTCCTTTTCATTAAAAGGTCTTAACGCTCACTGATCGCGCTGGGCCTTTGTGCAATCAAACGTTGCAACCCCTTGGAACCAGCCGAGACTATCGGACGTTTTATAAAAATGATCATGGAGTTCCACTTTGATATAAGGCGAATGAAGTATAGTTTGACCGCAAGTGATGTCAGGTGATGCAGGACTGACATAGGTATATGCTTAAAGAAAACGTGAAGTTAAGTATGTGGTCTTCAAAATCAATAAAAGTCGCAGATCGCTATCTGCTTGACTTTAAAAGCTAGTTTTAGGCTTAAAGCCAAGACCTAATGCGCTAACATCTCCAAAATTAGATTTGCCGAAACAACGTAAGGTTTACAATTACAATAAGCATTATTCATTAGATTATTTACTACTTTTCTATTAGCTCATGTGTACTAAGTATGACGCTTTTATTGATGCAAGAATCATCATATGACTTATAATTACGGCCAACTGGAGCGACACACGAAATTGTGTGGACTCGCAAAGCACCGCAAAAACAATAACAGTAGGATTTATATTACTGAAACGTGATAATTAATTTCCTTATATATTGGTTGCTTTTATCGTGATCTCCGCCAGCCCAAGCAAAAAAGTTACTGGATCTCTAGTTGACGCCACCAAGCTCTGGACCGCACTTCTCTCTGAAATCGCGCCATCCATGCCTGCACCCAAAGAGTTGCCACTCACTTACTAGATGTGTCATGATATGTTTCGGCTTTTGTTGGTAACAATAATCATCCTCTTTGTAACAATTATGTAGACAAGGCGAAATGTTTATACACTTTATCAAGGGATTTTTTTTATTACTGCCACTTAATTTATTTGATGTATAGTCGTTCCATTTTTGATTAGACTGCAGCGGTAAAATACTTTTCGGTAAATTATCTAATGTCGTATTACTGCTTACGTTGCTCCAAGAGGCAGGTCTCATACCCTAATACTCGAAAGCCGGATAACGCGTGCACGTCGATCCTGCAGTAATGGCGTCCATGGCGGCCAACGGGACGATCAAGCTGGGTGAGCTGCCGGCGCTAGAAGACGTACCCCCGAATGAGCGCATGCGGCTCTTTCGTCAAAAGCTTAAGCTCTGTTGTGTACTGTACGATTTTTCCGATATGCGAAAGCACGTGCGTGAGAAGGAGGCCAAACGCAACGCACTGTTGCAGATTGTCGAATATATATCAGCAGGCAAAGTGGCTTGGGATCCCTCCGTGGTAGCAGAGTTGCTCGAATGTGTGGGATCAAATATCTTTCGTCACTTAGGGCGCAGCTCTAATACATTGATGGCTAGCGCTAATGGCGGCGCGGAAGGTTGAATAGTAGACACTTTTCTTCTCGATACTTGCTGCACTAATGTACCTTCTTCTTTTTCTCTTTCAGCTGGACCAGAGGACGATGAGCCAATGCTAGAGCCTTCTTGGCCGCACATGCAGTTAGTGTACGAGATTTTGTTGCGCTTTGTGTTGTCAAAAGAGGTCGACTCCAGGACGGCCAAGGAATACTTTAGCAAAAAATTCATGATCAGGCTGCTTAATTTGTTTGATTCCGAAGATCCGAGGGAGAGGGACTACTTAAAGGTAGCGTCAATGGTCTTGATTATCGATTATCGAGGCGTTCAGCTGATCAACGTTTGTTCCGCTAATCACAGACGATTCTCCACCGCATTTACGGCAAGTCGATGGCACTTCGTTCGTTTATTCGCCGCTCGATCAACGACATGTTCTACACTTTCGTGTACGAAACGGAATCGTTGCAGGGCGTGGGTGAGTTACTGGAAATTTTAGGAAGGTCTGTTATGGTCATCATCACTATTCGATTGAGTTTCCTTTTTGGTTAACGTGCATCTCACCCTTTCTTCGTGTTGCCTATTTGGCTGCAGTATTATCAATGGTTTCGCACTTCCACTGAAACCGGAGCACCAGAATTTTTTAGAACGCGCCCTGATTCCGCTTCACACGGCACGCATTTTAGAGTTTTTGTGATTCTGATCGTCGAATTTTTCAATACTTACTATGTGTGTTTCTATCGTTATTTTTTACAGGCTGGAAATCTTGCCATGTTTCACCAGCAACTAGCCTATTGCACGACGCAATTTGTCGAAAAAGACCCACAGACTGCCGAGTCGATTATCATGGGGCTGCTTAAGTACTGGCCAGTAACTGCGAGTGCAAAAGAGGTTTGTTCGTCTCATGGCTTTTCATCAGGTTCGCATCCGATCCGTGACATCCATTCATTCTGTCGCCCGCATAGATTTTATTTCTAAATGAGCTCGAGGAGATCATAGAAATGATACAGATGGAACAGTTTGCGGTGGTCATGCGGCCCTTGTTTTTGCGGGTATCGCAGGCCGTATGCAGCAGCCACTTTCAAGTCTCTCAACGGGCGTTATATTTATGGAATAATGAGGCTCTCGTGCGGCTCGTTAGTGCGCGGCGTGCTGAGATCTTACCGCTGATTTTTGGAGCGATGTACCGCAATTGTGAAAATCACTGGCATAGTACGGTGCAGACATTAACATACAACGTGCTTAAACTCTTTATGGAAATGGACTCGCAGCTCTTTGATCAGTGCTCGGCGCAATTTGAGGAGCGGGAAGGAAGGTGAGCTTTTTTTTGTGTTGTATAGGGTACTTGATGTCCTGCATTTCCCGACAATTGCAATTGTGCCATTTTGCTCATGTACTCTCAGGGCGCAGCAGACGACGGAACAGCGCCGACTTAAGTGGACAGCCTTAGAACACCGCTTGCAGGCGTAAGAGACAATGTGACGGAAGCGTAACACCGCTTTTGATCGCTGGTGCGACTACCAAATGGTGACAATTCCACAATCCACGCGATATTCACCTGGCGGACGCTAGAATAGAAGGTTTTCACCGTGAAGAGCCCCATCTTACAGTAATAGGCAGGTTGGTCAAGAAGGACAAACCTGATGTTGGAGACGGACGCTTTCTAGTTAGCTACGCACTCCAACTCTTGTTGTCGTCTTTCATATTCTCGCGTAAGCAATATTGTACGCTTGATTTGTAACCTTATACTAAAAATCAATTGTAAGGAGACATCATGTTTTACAATTCGCATAATGAGGTTGTATACTATTTTGAATCGTTGTCTCGGTATATTTTATCGTATACAGCTATTGCTTTCTAATAATTCCTTTTGTAGCAACCCTCTCTTAGCCGATTATCTTCAAACCTCGGGTGTGTGGTCCTCATTATCTCCCCCCTTCGAGACCGCTTCATTTTCGCTTTGGGTCGCAGTTCAAGCCTCAGTTTCAAGAAAAGGAGTTACTTAAAAATGCTGGCTCGTGTTGGACTCAGCGCTCTCCGCGGCGCTCGTTCACTAGCAACCGACGCCAAGAAGGCGACGGGTTCCGTAGGCCAGATCACTCAAATCATTGGTGCCGTTGTGGATGTGCAATTTAAGGACAACTTGCCGCCCATTTTGAACGCTTTGGAGATTAAAACCCAAGACAATACGCGTATTGTGCTTGAAGTTGCTCAGCACTTGGGTGAGAACACAGTGCGTACCATTGCCATGGAAGGCACGGATGGTCTCGTTCGTGGTCAGGAGTGCGAGGACACTGGCAACCCCATTATGGTACGTTAGCAAAGTGGAATGTGTGCTTTATAAGATGACGACTTGTAAATCGTAAACAATATCTTGTACTAAAAAATGTTGTATGGATAGGTTCCTGTGGGTCCAGAGACACTTGGTCGGATCATGAACGTGATTGGCGAGTCTGTGGACGAGCGTGGGCCGATCAATGCTAAGCGGTACGCTCCGATCCACACGTCGGCTCCTCTGCTAACCGAGCAAGGTTCGGGTGCCGAGATTCTCGTGACAGGCATGAAAGTTGTAGATCTACTGGCTCCGTACGCGAAAGGTGGTAAAATTGGTCTCTTTGGTGGCGCTGGTGTCGGTAAAACGGTCGTCATCATGGAATTGATCAACAATGTGGCCAATAATCACGGTGGTGTGTCAGTCTTTGCGGGCGTGGGCGAACGTACTCGTGAGGGTAACGATCTGTACTATGAAATGATCGAATCGGGTGTCATTAAGATCAACGACGATGGCACAACGACTGGTTCCAAGGCTGCGCTTGTGTATGGTCAGATGAACGAGCCCCCTGGCGCCCGTGCCCGTGTGGGTCTTACTGGTCTCACTGTTGCTGAGTATTTCCGTGACGTCGAAGGCCAGGACGTGCTTCTCTTTGTCGACAATATTTTCCGTTTCACGCAAGCGTGCTCGGAAGTATCGGCTTTGTTAGGTCGGATCCCATCGGCTGTGGGATACCAACCCACGCTTGCTACGGATTTGGGTGCGCTTCAAGAGCGTATTACGTCGACGAAAAAGGGTTCAATTACTTCGGTACAAGCCATTTATGTTCCAGCCGATGACTTGACCGATCCAGCGCCGGCCACAACCTTTTCTCACTTGGACGCCACGACTGTGCTGTCGCGTCAAATTTCCGAGCTTGGAATCTATCCGGCTGTGGACCCTCTGGACTCCAAGTCGCGTATGCTTGACCCTCGTATTATCGGTCAGGAACACTACGATGTTGCCCGTGCGACGCAAAAGTTGCTGCAGGATTACAAGGGCCTTCAGGATATTATTGCCATTCTTGGAATGGATGAGCTTTCGGAAGATGACAAACTTACGGTCGCTCGTGCGCGTAAGGTGCAAAAATTTATGTCGCAGCCATTGCACGTCGCTGAGGTGTTTACGGGTAAGGCTGGTAAATTCGTGCCACTGCAAGACACGATTTCGTCGTTCAAGGACATCATTGCTGGTAATTATGACGACCTCCCCGAGGCTGCGTTTTATATGGTTGGCGGAATTGAAGAGGTCAAGACGAAGGCAGCGGATTTGGCGGCTGAGCTCGACGAATAATTGACGCGGTTTGAATTGCAGAGCGAAACTTGGGCCATCTTACCCTTTGAAATGCAACGTCTTTTGCGCAGAGACTAAGAGTTGGACGAGGAAAGACACTAAAGAAACTCGAGCAGGTCTTTGAGTTTGTAACTTGACTTCGCTCTTGTATTTTTTCTGCGTTTTACTTGCACACAGCATGTGTAACTTGTGACTTTTTACTCAAAACCACCATTTGGATCTTGTGGGCTTAATTAATTAGAGCACTTAAGAACAAATGAAAAAATGCTTTCTTGAAAAGCAATATTGTATTGTATTGTATTACGTTATCGCGTGCCAAGTTATGCACGTGCTAGGCTCTATGGCTAGTCCACGGCATAGAGTGGTGTCCGCATACGTCGGGTCTCGTTCGGCGGGCAGTGCAGCCAGCACCGAAGCCGTGAGGGTCTTCCATTATTTTGTGTACTTCTGATTTGGTAAGAGCCCAGGTGGCGCCCTAGTGCTGGAGACCGTCGCGTCGAGGGTGAGACTCGTTAGAGACCTGCAGATGCCCGAGAGCACCTGCCCGAAGCGCGCGAGCATTTAGCCCCCGCGCTTGGAAGGAGGGCGTCACCCCAACCTTTTCCGAAAATGAAAAGCAATAATTAGAGAATAAACACAGATTTATAGCGTCTACTGATTTCGGTTATGATCCCCATGACTGGAGCGTATTCCAGAGGAATTGGCCTAGCCAGCCACTTCTATTTCTCATCGTACTCAAAGTCTTCATCATAGTCCTCAACGTCGTCATCGTCTTCGTCATCATCATCATCGTCGTTCTCCTCCAGTTCCGCAGCCGCAATGATTTCTTCATCAATTGCGCTCCATTGCTCAGGTGTAGGCTCTGGATACCGCGACAAGTACGGCAACAAGGCAAGTTGACGCGACACTTTGATTGCTTGTGAAAGTCTGCGCTGTTGCTTGGCTGTCAGGCCCGTAAATCGACGTGGTCGAATGCGACCCGTGGGTGAAATGAAGAGACGCAATAAGTCCACATCAAGGGCCATTTCCACGACATCTGGGTGATTAGCAGCCACAAAATACTTCCACGGTTTGGTCTTGTCTTTTTGCAAAGGTTTCCTCTTCTCGGCAGGCAACATCCAATTTAACATTTCCGGAGAATATCTGCAGCAATCGCAACAATGTCACTCCTTAATCCACAATATTACATAGACTTTTACAAAACAACTTACGCCATGCCCTGATCCCAATTATGGAACGAATCCGGAGCATTCTCGTCTTCATTAGCGCCAATTTGGCTTTCCGCGAGGCTCAAGGATGCGTCGTATCCAGGCATTTCAACATACAAACGATCATCTTCGACGTGCGGCGACATGTCATCAACTTCGCTGTCTTCATCGTAGCCTCGCTCTTCCTGATCCCACTCAGCGACCTCCCGCTCAAATTTTCTAGCCCATTCAGCCGAACTCAGCTGAACATCCTTGTCCTCGTCTTCATCCTCGTCTTCAACCTCGTCGTCTTCATCCTCGTCCTCGTCTTCGCCCTCATCTTCGTCCACGTCATCGTCTTCAAATTCCAACTCCTTTGAAAAAAACATCGTGTCCTCTTCTAGCTGCTTGCTCAGATACTTGACCTCTTCAGAAATTTCCGTCGGGTCCTCTTCTTCTACTACCTTGTCAAACGTCGATTTTTTCTTAAACTCTGCAAAAAATCCTAAGCATTGGCCACACAGGTCTAGCACGAGCAAACGCACCTTTCTTGCCATCTTTTTTGCCTCTTGAAGCCAGTGAGCGCACACTACCAATTTGAAATGAGACGTCAGTACACACAGCCCAAGATCGTGGAGCCTGCGCAGCTCTAATTGCACTTGGCTCGACACGACGCCCGAAAGCTAGAAAGAAGACAAATTATAGAATTGTCAAACTCTAATATGGACATTATTACATTGCCACGTACCAGTAACCGCTGACGCGCACGGACGAAGCCACACGCGTAGCATCAATCCACTCGAGGGTTAGCTTTTGTGGTTGACAATGGAGCTGTGCACGCAATTAATGTGGACCCCACAACATACGAATGAATGGCTAAAGGAGCGAAATTCTAAAAAAATAGACAATAGCTTAAGAAAATTCGATCATGAAGGATAAAGCAATGAGGATATGCCTATAACAAACACGGGAGCCCATCATCTAAATGCAATCGCCGTTCATAAGCTTCATGAAAACCCTATCTTCCTGCGTGGTGCCAATTACTCGCTTGACGAGGAGTTGTTGTGATGTATTGCAAAGGCCAATAGAAGCATACCACTGAACCAGATCCGCCAGACAAAGCGTGCACAATCATCGATATCTGAGATCCGAGCCTCCAAGTAAATATGCAGTCCCTTTTTCCTTCTTTCTTCACTGCGCAATCATTTGCCTTATCGCTTATTCAACTCGTTTCTCAATCCTTGCTATTGAAATTGCACGACTATCACGCGATGCCACTAGGCCGTAGACGAGGGAGTCTTAGACGCTGCCATCAACTCTATTTTCCGCCACTTCTTCTGTTCTTTGCTCTTCATGTCCCCCATGGCTTGTTCCTTTAGCGAGTACTCTTTCGCACACTGGTCGTAAAGTGCCATGTCATAGTCCATGTATAACTTAAGCACATTCTATTTCACAAAAATCAGCAACGCAAATCAATAACAAACTTCAAGCACAAACCAACAAACCTGAGCAAGTCCTTCGACTGTCGTGTTCCAATGTCCCAGTGAATTTCTATGCAGCGGACCGTAAATAATGGGCAGAATCAAGTGCGCGTGTTGTTTACTCAAGCATCCATTGTTCACCAAGTGCTCATTGTTCCACAAAAATAGCGACCGTTCTGAAACTTGGAAGTGCTGACTACCAAGCCACTTGGCCAAGCCATTGAAAAGTGGCTTGTGCACTTGTTGTAATTGTTCCGAGCCCATGAGCTCGAGGATCTCTTCCAATTCATTTAAAAAAATCACCTGTTTCGACGAGCACGACCATGGCCAAAACTTGATAATGCCTCGAATAATGGGCACAGCTGTCTCCGGATCCTTCTCCACATATTGCGTGATGCAATAGGAGAGTTGCTGGTGGTACATGGAAACACACTTTGGTTTGTGCAGTGGCACAAGTGCACGAATGAGAAATTGTAAATGTTCTGCTTTCAGCGGCATGGCAAACCCATTAATGATACTCCCGAGAATCTCCAAAAGTTCGCCAATGCCATTGTGTCGCTCCGTCTCGTACACAAACCGATAAAAGATGTTGCTGATGGCTTTGCGAATGAAAGATCGGTGCGACATAAATTTGCCATAGATACGATGTAGGATCGTCTTGAGGTAATCCCGTTCGCGCGGGTCCTCACTATCGAAAAGTTCGATAACAGCCAAACAAAACTTTTGATCCACGTACTTCTTGGCGACTTTCGCATTCACTTCGCCCGAGACGATAAAGCGCAAGAAAAATTCATACACCACTTGAAGATGGGGCCACGAAGCTTCTAGCACAGGTTCGTCTTCTTCAGGGTCAAAATCTTCTGTTTGCGGAGGCAATGCACGGCAAATATTGACCGACACCATTGCCATAATATCCGGCATGAGCGTCTCTGTGAAAATCTTTTGACCACCGGGATTGTTGACGTAATCGACAAGTTCCAAAAGCGTTTGACGTTTCAGATCCTTGCCACTGATGGGAGAAAAGTGAACAACACAATCGTTAATATTGTCATGATGAGACTAAAGGTCAGCTATGAAATCCACGTACCGCTTATCCGACGTCGGGTCATCAAAATTGAAAAGAACAGAGCAGAGCTCGAGTTTCTGCTGAAACAGCGCCTCTCGTCGCTGCAACGATGTGTCTTTGAGATGTGGCAGGTCTTTAAGCGCCTGAATCTTTTGATTGCGCACCATGAAAGAGCGACGGCGCTCCCGCTTTGGCAGCGACACGTCTGACCGAGCGACCTCACCCACAGGCGAGCCGACGCCACCTCCGTTTGCGCCTTTCGGGACTCCGTCTATGTCCATTCGGTCGGGTGATTGGGCACCTAAGTGCTCGCCGTTGTTGCTAAGCTTTCGTTTTACTGTTTGCAGCATTCCCTTCATTGCTTAGTTTGCCCGCCAGTGTTTAGTCGGGGCTGAATCACCCAGCGGACTTAAATCAAACAAATCAGATTGACGTCTTTGTCACAAGCCTATGACAAAACAAGGCAATGCAATAAGTATGTTGGTCCAATCGAGATGCCACTTGTGCCACTGTGGTGCGTCTTTGACAAAATTCTTTTTTTAAGTGGCAAAAAACGAAGGAGGAGGCAAGTCTCCTACTGGGCTCGAAGAGAAAGACACAGGGAGCTAATAGGCACAAACACGTACGCTGATAAGTAATTGCAAACTTCAAAAGCGACTGGCGTCTAGTAACTGCGTGGAGACTCGTCTCCTTCAACTTTGCGGCCGTCCGCTGGTTCCCTCAGTCGCGTTTTCTTCCCTTTTCCTCCCCCCTCCACGCACATAATATTTACATTTCTAGTCACTCCCCGTCTATCACGATATAGCGCATACAAATGCGCAGATAATTGCTATTGACGGGATGAGCGCGAAATCATATGGCTCAGTTCTAGGTTTATTTAACTACCAATCGACGCATGGAACGCGAGCTGACGCGGCGCTGCCGACACAATGTGCGCGTAGCCGAATTTGTGGCATTACATGCTATCAGCACCCTCCAGACTGGTAGCAATACAAAAGCGAGTCTGGACCATAATCTACCGCTCTTTTCAGGCTATGTGGAGATTCTGTATGCACGCACGGCTTGGTTGGCAGTGCGCATCGACATTTGGATGCATAAAGACGCTTGCTATCGTCAAGGTTCGATAGATGATAGCAAAAACTTTTTTCTTCATATTTTATATGATTTTATATTTTTGTTATTTACCACCTTTTTTGTAGTCAAGTCCTTGAGTGTCTATATGCATCAGAACGAAGATGAACGAAAAGTTGCTGTCACAAGCGGAAGTAAACTCATTGCGTTGCAAGAAAAAGAACAAATTGCTCTATGTACGGAAAATCGAGGGGAAGTGCCAGTGTTGACAAGCGACGAGTTGACAAGAATGTTGGAGAACGTCATCATGCAACTTATTATTGCATTCCGTGACGCGCAAGTGCAGGTGGGATATCTGCCAAAGAAAAGTGGGTAGGCGTACTGACCTTGCAGTCTAATGACGTTAATGTATCGTTATGGGTTCAGGTGTTGGAGACACTGGCGTCTCAGCGAGCAAAATTTGAGTTCGAGATTTTGCAACATTACACTGATCTGGAATTATTGGTACTAAGTAAATGTGAGGATACTGGTGATTTTGTCTTGTTTGCGTTGCCAGTATTTGAAGAAAAATTACAGTGGGATACAGAATTCTTGTGTAAGACAAAGAAAATTTTCGATATGGTGTACATACCTAATGGATTTCGCTCTCCGAACTTTTCGGAATCAACGCATAATGTGACGCTGTTCATTGGATATCCGATCGACGAGGAAAGTGGGTCTAGTGATGCGTGGCCACTTTTTATTGAGTGGCCGGCACGAATGGTCTTGTCGAGCCAAGTGACGCAAACTCCGCCATCGAGTAAGACGCAGTCTTCTGTAGAGGTTATCACGTCATGCCAAAAGGTGGAAACTCGTCGTTCTTCGCTGTGTTTTTACTATGATTGAAGTGCAAAAGTGTATTTGTAGATAACTTTACATCAATGGAGACGACGCAAAGATTTTATTGCTGAAATGCGTCGCCACGTTATAGGTAAGCAGGCATGGAGCGTGAAAAACAGCAGGTTGAAAGCTCACACTTTTTTTAGTGTTAGAGTACGATGCCGTGGACTTTTCACAAGTATTTTTCATGCTACAAGAGCAGCGAAATGAGCAAGCACCACTGCGTATAATAGTGTTGCGGCTGCAATTTACTGTAGCGTATTTATTTACGAATTGCATGAGCGACTTGCAAGTGACATTGCTTGACGGTCAAGCGGGTGACAACCCTGTGACGATAGCGCTTGGTGCCTCCAGCACCAGTCTTGATCCCGATTCCAATATAGACAGTCAACTATGCGTCGTTCAATTTCTCGAATTGATACGACAGAATTTGCTAAAAAAGTTTGATCTTGATTGAGGGATGCCACGAATGTTGCGATTGTCAAGCACCCTGTACACGTTGTTTTTGCATTTTCGAGAAAGTTTTCGGGATTCGCTTGGATCCTGCCAGGGCTTTCATTCCAACGCAATCGATCGCACGTCTTTATTGCACCTTATTTCCTGCCTTTGCGTTTTGCTTGTCGACTAATTATTTTCTTGTTGCCAACTTCAACCTCATTGCCAAATTTATGCAATTTTGCAACTTGCAATTGAGACCCACTGTCACAATCGCAATTGTTGCGTCTCTTCGAAGCAATTTTCTTGAGCGTTTCCGACCCTGCACTTTATTATGCGCAAAGCCCTTCTTACACTAGAAGACGAGCAGTATCTTTCTCTACTGGAAGCTCGTCGTGATCACGACTTTACGACTGCACCGTTGGTCTCGTGTTTTCGAGTATTGGCCCTTTTTTCCTACGAAGATCTGGAGGGTCAAAGTGACAAATTTGTCATTGGTGCCAATGCGGAATGTGCCAATATCGGAGGTGCCACTTGTGCCGAACGTGCCGCCATGGCGCAACTGCAACTGTTGCCTGTTCACCACGTGCGCAAAATTTATATTGTATCGGACTCTTCGCAATGTTTGACACCTGGCACGCTCTGTCGCGAGTTTTTACTCTCGAGTCCGTTAATTGACCACCACACGCCCTTTGTGTTACGTGGTACAAAGTGCGACCCTTGCGTCACGACATTGGCCGAGTTGTATCCATTTCCATCATTGTACGACCGAGTGCCACGCTCTCAAGTGTTGCAGTGTGGCCAAGCCTTTGTATCACGATTTGCCACGACAGTGCAACCAGAAAAAGAGGAAAAAGTGACAGCTTTTGTCAAATTGCAACTTTCACTATTGACACCAGACGAACAAAAAGTGTATGCCAAAGCCTTGGCTGCAACTGGAAAGGATGCACGTGATGATCTTTTCCCGTTGCGATACGCTGCAGGAACGGCATTTTCGGATGGCGAAGTGCGAGTTACGTGGCAACACAAGACGCTCGAGTACGGTAGTTCCCTAGACGCTGTTTCCAAGCTCATTTCATTCGTCGAAGCGAAGGCAGACTCGGTGAAGCCTCAATTTTTGCTACAAGTGGACCAATTTGGCATTCTTCATGCCCCGTTTGCACGTGCACGAGCATACTTCTTCGAATTCGGTTTTGTCAAAGTACCAGTCTTGGTTCACGATGAAATGGGAGCGCTTCACCGTGTTCCCATTGGTATTCTTGTGATTGAGTCACCAAATTGCATTGTCGCTTCCACAGACAGTAGAATTAAGGATAAAAGTACGGACTGATTCCAGGTACCAATCCATGTAAATTTACGCATTTTAGTGTCGCCTGCAAAACAGGCTTATATTAAATAGAAGATCGACCAGTTGGAGACATGATGCTGTTGCCACCGCTTCCCGGTGCTTTATTTTACTGCACTAAAATGCGACTAAAAAAGGAATTGAGAATAGTCTTGTTATGCAAAAAAAAAGAGTGCTAGTAAACTCAATAAACGATGTTGAGCATTCCACTCATTCATGTGCATCCTTTTATTCCAATACCATGCCAGGAATTGGGCAAAACTTTTGTCCAAGCTGTTAACAAGACGACCAACGACCAAGTCCAGCTTTCGTGATGTCTTTAATCCTATTGCGTCATATGCTATATACTTTCTCTGATGCGATAGCGCATCGTATTTCTCCCTGTTTAACACTCTTCCTTGTGATCGCGTCACACGCACCACAGCTTGTGCAATCTTACGAATCGGTGAGCATGTGCTGATCCAGTGCATTGGAAATAGGTTCGCTACGACTAAAAATGGATGCAGCGACGAGCAAAATTCTTGACGAACTCGAAGCGCACATCGACGTGTGTCTTGCGCTTGATGACAAAGCCTCATCTTTGATTTGGCGGGTAGCAGCTTGCTTGCCAACATGCATCGCCATAGGAAGAGTCAATGACTTGCATATTTCTATTGCTGCTACAACCTCAGCCTCCATCGTCGAAAGCGATATACCTTTTGCTTTTTTGCGACCCGGCTCTCCGGCATTCAGATGAGAGGAACATCGCCATGGTAAGAGGGTTTCTGTCGTCCTCCTTGTCCGAAGCAAAATCGGCATTACTGTAGGACTCTAGCATAACCTATCAGTTGCCCTGAGTACTTTAATGCATCTTAAGTTGCAAGTCCTTCCTCTCAACGAGGTATCGCGCGACTCTTTTGGCAAGTGTCCAATCTTAAACACTTGGCGCAAGTGTTTGTCGTGTTGCTTTGCTGACCGCGAAAGCGATGTCTGGACGCTTCATGGTGCGATCCATCGCATTCTATCGACCAGCAATTCAAGCAAACAAAGTGTTGGCAAAACGTTGGTAGCGCTCTCCTTAAACAGTATATTTTCTTTTGTGACTTCGTCGTAGCAGTCTTTACCGAAGATGTACTTGTCGGATTTACCGATGCTATGCCGTTCTTGTGTAACAGTTGCCTGATTGATGCTAATGCAAGCAAATCGATAATTTGACTCCAAAACTAAGAAGTTCCGACACTGGTCTGAGAGAATGGGAGCCATCGCAGCGAGAAATTGCCTATCTGCTGCACCTTTAGCTGCTGTGATGAGAATATTGTTGTTGTAGACACCAACTAGTGCTGTGTGTCACGCTTGAGGTACAGGCACATGTCGCTGATGTGCGGCTTAAATCCTGCTTCCATTAGTCTCGCATGTAACAACTGACTCAATATTCGTGCCGCCGCCTTTACCCATAAAGATTTCTCTTCCACGCGAGCTCAACTCCGCTCGTATAGGTGCCTTTAGTTGCTCACCTTCAATCTTCGTTTCACTCGGTACGCGTGGCAAAAACACAAGGTACTCCTTTTTGCCAGCTCTTACGTAGGCATTTGGAATGCCGCCATGCCGTGTCTAGGAGAAATGGCGAAGGAAAGCGCAGCACCTGCGTTCCCACACGCAAGAAGTCTCGCCTCTAGATGCTCCATTGCGCCGTTTACATGGCCTTTGTTTTTGGACACCCATTTACTGTGCAGCATGTTGACACCAGCCGATCGCTCAATTACATTTCAGACGCCGTTGCCGTCAAACGCGATGATTTTTTCGAGCATTGGCTTGCTCCATCCTTCCGCTTTTGTGCTACACATTTCCTGTGTATACGCCTTCGAGATAACCTCGTTTTCTTGCATCACGATATTAATCATTTCAATCAGGGAACCCATGCCTTGTGCTACGCACTTGGGTACCCCGAGTGTATTATGTGGAGCAAGCATTCAAGTTTTTGTGCCGATAGTGCTATCAACCTTTGTAATGGCATGTTCATTCAAAAAATATTCTACTTCAACACCATGCTTTTACTCTCTCTCTGTTTATCAAAGGGGGTTTCAATCTTTTTGGCGTGCTGAGTCGTGATAATATTTTTTTTTCGCAGCGACCCACTATCGTGCCAATCTCCGCCCTATGCCCAAGCGAATTCCCGATCCTAATGACAAGCGAGACTATCTTCGTGTACTTGTTCCCAAACTAATGGCAGAGACTTCTACCCACGAGACTTACCTTGTATTTCTCAATGTACCCATCGACTTTGCGCTTAGTCTTAAAAATGGGTCCCAATACACGGTGCAAACGAAACAAACCAAGCGATGTCGCAAAGATTACGTGCTTGACCAAAAATTTTGATTGACCATGCTGGAGTCTCATTCGTGTTTGAGGAACCAGTGATGATCTGTACTGAGTACTCGACCACATTCTTTTGAAATGACCTCGAAAGCCCATCATGAAGTGCGCTATAATGAACTCTGTTTGCTATATATGCTCAGCCTCGCCGTTCGATGAATTTTTTCGTCTTGCTCATCTGTCGTGATGCGCCGACGGACGAGCAAAAATGTTCAACATTGCTATATCCACCACCACCATTTGCGTGCAGTATATGGATGCGAGAGTCGCAATGCTTTTCAAAGAGCACAAGAACTCTTTAAGCTTTTTTCCTGCTTTATCCTTGGTGTGCACGGGGAAAACGCGACAGTATTTGCTCTTGCAGTCGACTAAATTGATAGAATTCCGAATCCTGAGTCGATCTCTTGACGTCATCGGTCCCTTAAATTCTAGAGGTTATGCCTTCGATGCAATCAATCAAGGATTGCACACCTGTATCCTCCTTCGACTACGCGCTTTTCAATTGCTTTCTCGGGGCGCACGCGATGCAAAACATTTGTCAGCGGTCTGTAAGCTGTAAACAGAGCCAAGTAAACCAGCCATCCTATTGATTGTGACATATAATAGCTGTCCGAAAAGCTGATGAAAGCGCATGAGTAACCTTCGCTGATTGCCTTCTTTGAGCTCTTCATCTCGAACTACGAGGGCCACAATGATGCTATTTTGCCGATGACGTCATGCTCGACATGCGTTTAAGTTGTTCCACTAGCCACAATACGACACCTCCGTTGCTTAGTGATCTGATAGCTCGCCGATCGATTACGTACACGATCCTATATCTTTTCGGCTCGAGCTTGCCATACGGCATTAAATTTTGGGCTAGCATCGGAGCGTAGTATGCGGCTATGAGACGAAAGAATCTCAATTTGCAAAGTGCCGTTACCTGAAGGAGTATGCTACCGGCCGGCGTCATTGAAGCTTTTCACCATCGGCATCGATCATATCTGAAAGCGGCATTGTTTATGAGATGCCAGTTTGACCCGCTGTATAAGATCCGGTGAGTGCTGCAATCTTGCTTGCACAAGATGTTTCCTTCGAGTTGATGCTCATTTTTTAGCCACCCTTGGCACCACCTTCCTTTCTATTTTTTTCATTGAGACAAGCAGTCGAAGTATGGCCGATGTTGCTGCACTCAAAGCACGCGCGTGTCTCGACGCGTGGTTTGCGCTTAAGTTGTTTGCAACACCTGTTTTTCGAAAGAAGCAAAAACTTTAGTAGTACACAGCTAGCACCACCATGTTTGTTGTAGTACCGCTCGTTCGTACCGCTCAAGTAGTGCCTCAACTCGTCAATCTTCACAGCTTCATACCAGTTGAAACAACACGCTGCCTGCACATACTCAATCTGGCGCATAAACACTCAACTTCAGTCTGGAAGGCTAAAGTCGAATTCCGGAATAGATTCGTCTCGTCGGATTTGCGAATCGTAAGCCTGCATTGACATATATCGGTATACGCATCGCTTGGCGTGCGTCGGGCTCCATTCGTTGTGCTAAAACCTGTGGCGCTGCTTATTGCGGAAGTCTGCTGCAGTAAATCACCGTGCGGAGCGCCCCATCCCGACTTCGTGGCTTGCCTTACTGCTTTCTGCGCATGCTGTGCGTACGCATGTCCTTGTTTTTCCCTTCCACATTCCGGAAAGTAGTCTAACCTATTTGATGTGCATTGAAGCACTACCGCGAGTGTTGCCAGATGCGGGGTTGAACCTTTAAAGACTCAACTGCTTCGAGCAAACGCTTGTCCTCGTCTCCTTTTATTTGTGAGATGTCTATATGCGTCATTAGCGCTCGTAGGTCGATAGGAATGACTAGAATGTCTGCGCTGACGTCGCCTCCCCATTGTAAGGAGTTGGCGTGCCTCATACAGCTACTATGGATGCTGGCCTTTTCGTGGCCAGGATTAAAGCTGACTGGTGTCGGAGAGTGGCGCACCGTTGAGTCCGTCGTTTGTCTTACAATTTGCTGAGATGAGGTCGTGCGCAACGGAGGGCAAGCTTGTAGGAAGATATGTTCAGTTTTTCAGTTCTTGACCTCGCGCTACATCTAAGCTTTATCTCCTAAGCCGTCTTCTAGATTCGTCGATTGCTTTATTGCATACTAGATTGTCGATGCCAATTTACGCTTAACTTTTATCATTGACTAGCCGTCGAAGTGTTCGTAATTACCAGACTTCTCATGTCCAAAACTCGTTAACGTCATGTACTCTATGTATTCTGCGATGCGATAGCGTACCGTTTTTCTCTTTATTCAACATATATTCTGTCCTCTGCTAGATGTCAAACCAAAGAGCGTAAGACTTCGAATTTAGCTCAGCTCAGCTCAGCTCAGCTCGCTATCAAGCCAACGGAGTCCTTACAAAAAAACATTGTCATTCAATACTTTCTACAAAGTCCTTTACAAAAAATCGAGTATTATAATTAAAAATTGCTTTCCCGTTGAAAAGAGCATTATATTAATGGTAGCTGGGCACCCTATCGGCAATTTTACTGGTTTGTATAACAAAGGATCAAGACATTGATATGAAAACTTATTGACAGGAGCAAAATATGAATATATCAATCAGTTTTTGAATTAAATTTATTGCATACGTCAATTCTCTCAAGACCAAGAAAGTGAATGGCCATTCGTCGGAAACTAATATGTTTTTCTGCATGCCTTTTTTGTGCAAAGCTTGTGACGCCTCGTCCCTGATGCCAAGCAGCTGAAGTGCGTCGTGGCGCTCTACCCATACCAGATGCTCTTGGGCTCAGGTAGAACGGGAGGTACTCACGTGTAGTGAGTATTCGTAGACTTTATCACTGTGGTCTAATTTCAATGAGCTTAAGAGCTTCTGAGAAGAGCGACATTTGCTGCTTCGAGTGTGGTAAGCAATGATGCTCGATCTTGACCAAGTGACCCTTTGTCTTACCCAAGGACTTTGAACAATCGCCGGCAAGAGTCGCGCTTTTAAAGCCAGGCTATAGCTTAGCACCGTCAGAGGCGGGCGTCTTATCTGCAAACGTCTACTGCTCAAGATGAGGAACGCGTCATTAGGAATTCAACCGTAAGAGATTGCTATCTCTAACCTGAGCGCTATGATTGGCTGCCATTTGTGCACGCAAGTGCATGAAGGTATGACAACGAATTCCAAGTGACGCTTCACAAAATTTCGTGCTTTGGCAAATAGTTGTAGTCAAGCATTAAAACTTTATGCTTACACGAGTGAATACGTCAGTTTTGTTGAGCCAGCTAATGAGACGTTTCAAGATCTTCCTACAGTTATAATCAAAATTTTGAGAATCTTCGCAGCACAGAGTCAACTCTTGTCGTTGACTTGGACAAAAGCGACTAAGTCCAGAGCAAACATGGCTAGAGGAGTACGATATTGGACCGAATGACAAAAATGTCACAAGTGCCAGACCCGCAATCCGTTGCACGGGTTGCGGGTGAGCCATGTGTTCACTCCTGTCGCGTGGACGGCTCTTTTGAGAGTAAGCCGACCTCTAAGACAAGTGCGAAGCTATTGATGGCAATAATATACTAGCTTAGGTAGAAGTGACGACGTCGCTAAAGCTTATCTTAACGAATGACCAAGTTTCGCTAGCCGCAAGGCTGTCAAAGACACTAGAAATTGCATTCGAAGTCTAAGTATTATAACTGTGTAAGCAACTGAAAAAACAAGGCTTCGCAAGCGAATAGTATAGACTCACAGGTGCCCAATGTAGTACTGATTGTCCAGCGTAACAAAACTTTTCAAGGGCAATATGGGTTCCCGCAACACCCTGGGTTGCATAGGACAACCAGCGGGTCGCAAAACATACTTCTGCCAGAATAGTATAGGCATGCTATGCAAAACTTAACCATGGGTTTGACGAACGACCCTTGAATGACTAAGCGATCTCTTTCATAGAAATCACTGACAATTTTGCGTTAAGACAGGCTCGCACCAATTTTGAGGCACTGAGGATTGTCACAGTTACTAAACCTCGAAAACCTTTAAGCTACTGAGGTTTTTGACTAATCTGAAACTCAAATTGTTGTTAGAGGTGGTGTTTACTAGATAAGACAACACCTCCTGAGGATCTAGTAAAAGTCCCCGCTTTTTAGAAGATGCTTGGATCAATCTTATGGATATCCGTTGCGCCTTAAGTTAAAGATCTTGAAGAAAACAAAAGTCCTGTAGCAAAACTGCCATATCTATTCATAAGAGGAAGGGTAAGCTCACTTTGTACTATACTAAAAAAATTACAGATGACTAATTACCTGACTATTTGAGTAAGTGCTGGTCCCGATAAACCTACAATCACTATTTTAATAATATATTTCTACCAATTAGCTTTTAACAGTGGTCATTGGTTCAAGTACTGCTTATTTGTTGACATCTCAGCATTAATGATCATTATCCGCGATGAGCTCGTGTTGTCCCATTACACTTCCCAATCAAGACTTTATTATCCGTATATTCATGTACGTTGAACAACCCGTGAAAACGTTCTGTCAAAGAGTGTAAATTGTGTCTTTTGTGTAAGTCTGCGCGAATAGTTGAATGAGCCTCGAAGATCATTTCGAATCATAAAATTTTAGGTCATCCAGAAGCACTTAGTGCATCGCTGGTGCCCGACACAGACAATATTCTTAAGACACAAGCCAAAATCAGATTGGCCTTATATTACAAAGCATTTTTGCGGAAAAACGCAATGCCGTCGGATGACACTCTGGTTTGTCGCTGAATACACTCGCAAACTCGCGGAATTCTCTATCTATTTTGGATATACAGCACTTAAACCTCATGGTCAACATTGCAACCCGCCAATGTTGTCATCAAAAGGTGTAAAGAATGGATGCTCCTCTTGAAGCAGTACATATCCAACTCGTGAGTACGCACTTGGTACCGCTTAGCGAAAAATCTTTGGATATTGATCTACATCCTTACGCTTACCTATGTCTCACACTCACGACCTTGCTTGTCGCACACCACGTGGTTATTAGTGGCCATTGCTTTTATTGGTCAACCTGCGCACTCTGTACCCGTTCTCAAATCAATACCTGTGCCTGAAGAGCTAGAGCTTGTCATCGATAATGCAATTGCACGAGATGCACAGCAAAATGAATCCAGGTCGAGGCTAAAAGTACAAGTTCGTGCCCGACAAGCCGACTGTAATCCCGCAGGGAAGACTACAATGGGCGGGCACCTTGTGATTGGAGCTACAGCCTTGATGGGTGCTCAGCTTGAGGTACACAAAGCCCTGATAGACTGGTAGTTAGTCCTGCAAAAAAATTTGTGCGGACTACCGTGCTCCGTTGGAAATTTTGAGAGCGGAAGCTTGGTGTCAACAATGCAAACTCTACCCGTGGTACTTACCTTACGAAATGTCTAAGGATGACCATTCCCGCATAACGTGATGTGCTGCGGGCTCTATCCTCTATAAACACTTGTGATGGAAGTCTGGTAGAAGCAAGTCAAGACCTGACAATCCGTTATGCCGACAGCATTGACTGTCTTTGCAGAAGCATACGCTAGGTGCACGATCTTTGGTCCACTTCTCGAGCCCCGAGCGCGTACTTGCATCAACTTGTCAGGAAGTCGCTCTGTCTGGGCCCCTCAAGACGAATGTTGAGGCGCTATATGCCTATAACTTACTATCAGCCTAACTGATTAGTCAGATTCCCATGGCTATGCTCGCGTAAGACTCGGTGTCAAAGCTTCCGCGTTTACCTGGACAGAATTATAATATGGCTTGAGAAGCCCGCATGAAACTGAGTGCGTTCGTATCAATTAGATAATGTGGAGAAAATACGTTAAGTCTCTTTTGTTAGTATATTCATTATATGTCTTGGCTATCAGTCCTTTGACGTGTCACAACTCACAAGTTGTTTCGACACAAATCCGTTTTGACGCAACCGATTCGACGCAAAGTCTTCAAGATGTTTTCGCATTTATACCAGCAGCAAGCCGCTCAGCTGCTTCTCCCTTATCAAGCCCAAAGCGACATTGTGGTGGTGCAAACGAAGCGCGGAGTTTAGCGAAATGATTCACGTACAACGATTTGTGGCACACACGACATTGTTCAGGGTAGACTCAATGATTGGAAACATGCTGCTCCAACGAGCTGGTGTATCCACGCACATACTGCGTAATACGTCTTTGACGATGCAAATAACTCGCATTATCTGACTATCGGCCCAAAGATAGTCTGCTGTAACATGTAAGGCCTATTGTCAAGCAATTTTGAAAAAGAGCCCATGAAGCAATGATCTTGGTACGATACAATTGATTCTTAGATTTTATGCTGTAAGAAGATACGGTTGAAGAGTTGGGCTACTGTTCTGGTGCCATGGCTGTGACCAACACAGCGCCAATTTGCTCATCAAATCAACAAAGAACACAACTTCAGTGCTGCCTGCCGAGCACTGGCAGGTCAAACACAAAAGCGATACTATTGATTCGACGACATTGATATATACTGACAAGCTTGCCAACGACCGCATTTGACGATATATGGATTCACAAATACACTTTGAGCATACACACACATGTGCCGACCCTTCCACATAATTTGATTCTACAAAAGGGGGTGCTTGCTATATATACGTCTTCGCTCGACCACCAAAGTGGTGGATTGTGAACCTCATGAGGACTACGCTGATACAAAATTCTCGTCATAAATGTCACTATATGTGATGGTCAACGATATACCACTTCAGCTTCCATGAAAACCGATGTAGCGTCGCGCTTTACCAAGCCGTCCATGTTTTATTTTTAGATTATCCCACTTAGAGCAAATCTACATTCATGTCTTCTTGAGCATGCGTGACACGATGTATGATGCCGCAGATATGATCAAAGCTGTGACACAAGCCAGCTCATTATCCAGACGACGTAAAAATGCACCAACTTAAATTTTCTATTTTTCGCCTTAAACTTTTCCTTGAAGTCATGTTCCGCTAAAATAAAAACCTTGTGTCCATTTTCTGCCAGTTGTTGGCGTGGCATGTATTGACGCACGGTCTGTATAGATCACAGATAATTTATGAACAAGAATGTTGGCGCTGAATCTGACGAAAACATGCTTCATTGCAAGTCAAAGTTTGTCCTCAATAGAATTGGCCACTACACAATGGCCTTAATCTGCTCAACGACCATTCTTTCCAATCAAGCATTCTAGTATGGAGTTCTTTTTGTATCGACGGCGCACTTAACTGCACATGCTTAAGCTTATCCGTACGCAATATGCTTGTCTTCCAAAACTTTGTACGGCTGTGCAAAAAGGGTCAGTAAAGTTTGTCTATGTATAATACTTTTGGAGCTTAGCGGTTGCTAAGATAGACATTATGACGTTGTAGGCGCGCTTAAGGGCTCTACTAGCAACTCCGGCCATATATGCTGACAACGATCAATAATACGTCTCTCATTGCATGATGAGCCGCCGACTGGTTGCGTTTGCTGTGCATTGCGCATCCGGCCATGGCCCTTCTAATCACAAACGGTGTCTGCGCCAAAGTGGTGACCGCGTTTAGCTTATAAGCGTGTTCTATAAGCTACTTGTCATTAAGTTTCTGAGAAGGAAATTGATCATGAAGTGATGGGCCTATTTGTGTATTTTTGTGAGACTTTACCAATTCGGGTTTTGCGACGCTAATGGCATCTCACTCTTTTTCTAGTAAAGGTGATTGCCGTGTGGCGCACCATTTACTTTCTAAAACTAAGGTAATATCATAACGCATACCTCTATGCGGTGGTATTTCAAACGTGAGCCTCATTAAAAACCAGCTTCTAATATAACTATATCAAATATTAAGTCGTTGGATTTATTGACCCAGAAGATTTACTTCGTGCACTATGTGTCTTGTCAGTAGTATTTAAGACAGCTTCATCCAATCTTGATAGGATGTTTGTCCTTTGTTTAATTCGGATAATCGCCCCTTTGGATATGTTGTCAGCTTTACGAGCCTCTAAAGGCTATGCCGTGACCAATCATTCAGCTCGAGTAAAGCATCTACTGACGGAAGAAGCCTTAAACAAAAGGCATCCGGAGACCGGTATGACCGTTTTGAATATATAAAGCCGAGCGCTATGGACATTTTCGGCATGTGTACCGTAGACGTCCCCGTTTGAAACGAGACGCTTTGCATTACTCATTCATTACTCTCCCATGTGAAATGGACGATCTCTACGCGACACCTTCGTGTCGCATCCACGAAGAAATAATCGTGTATTGATTTATCGACGTCTACATTAAGGTCCAGCGAGAGCTCTAGTCATCGAAGCCCCGCCCTGCGTAATATGCGCCGCTCCACATCCATCAATAAGGTACCTATTCGGATGCCTTAATCTTTGGTCGACAACACACCAGACATGGAGCAAACAGCAATTAAGACTAGTGCGTTACGTACCACTCCATGTGCTTCGTCAAGGCCTTGACCTACAGCCATCCATACCTTGCATAATATCAGCGAACATTATCCTTCACAAATATTACCCAGGGAAAAGCATGCCACTCCACGTTTTGAAACATTTTTCTCGACGTTATTTGTCCAAATCTCCGATATTTTTATGTCAACACATTGAAAGATGTCCGCAGCACTTGCGCTTTGCTTCCTAGTAAAGGTGACATCATGACCTCGCTAGAAGCAAGGTAATTAGCCCGAAGACGTTTTGTGTGATCTTTTCATTAATGTTTTTGGTATTAGCCGCAACAGCTTATCAAGACTAAATTTATATACTGCCTTCCATTAACGAGTACCTCGGCAATATTTTTAGTCCAATGGCCACATTACTCAAGCATTCGTTAAAAGGTATATAGTCGGTTTTTACAGGCCACTAATAAAAATCGACTATTTACCTTTTTACAGGCCACTAATAAAAAATCCGACTATTTACCTTTTTACGAACGCTTGAGTGGCCCCACAGTCAGACCTTAAGTTTCATACCATAATCAAAGCCGACTAGAATTCGACGTCTAAAGTGCCTGCCACTTCGTTGGGTCTCGAATTCAGCCCAGGAATTGTTGGCCTCAAAGCCCAGGTGAAATCAGGAGTTGCTGAAAAGCGGCACACTGGGAGAGATCCTGGGCGTTGAGATCAGCGCCTCGAGTTACTTCGGCAAAAAGCGACTATTTTGGAGATTTGTGTGGAGTTCTTGCTGCAATTTGCTCGAACCATGGAACGCTCCAAACATTCTTACATACATTGCACAGTAGCACAGTATAGCATATATTGCCAGACGTGCGCTCAATACCTTCCATGCTAAAGGCACTACTGTATCGACTACAAAAGTAAAATTATACGGATAGGAAGTGCTCGATACGAAGGTTTCCCACTTGACGTGGTGTTCCAAATGTAAAGCACTTTAATTTCAAGCAGCTTCAAACGCCTGACGCAGTGGCAGATGATAGTTGGTTATTTATTGAGTAGTATCCATGCATCCTCTTCTGTCAACATATCGCGTAGAATTTACGCATGTATAATTCTAAGTTAGGGAAGGAACAATGACATTATGCTCTTGCAAATACAACGTTCAGTAGGCTTCATTTCTACGAGACTTGGCTAGACGAACCCGAATTGTTCACACCAGTCGAGTGGCCGTGTAATGAGTGTTGCCCCCCATCTTGTGCAACCTGGTGCATGTTTATCATCTGAGGCTGCACCGACCTAATCATTTGAGGTGCCATGTTCATCATCTGCGACTGCATGATCGGGTACATTTGAATGGACCCGGTATTTGAAAGCTGAAGCTGGTTCATGCTCATGTTTAGGTTCATCATCCCATGAGCCAAATTTTGTTGCTGCAACTGCTGCATTGAAGTGGCCATTACTGGCACTGGCTGATCGACATTGCAAGCCTTTTGCAAGTCATTTAGCGTCCGATTGTCTTTTGGATGAGCCGACAGCGTTTTTTTCTTTTCACTTGCTAAATCGCTCAAATCAACAATGTTATTTTCCGGCAACAAGTTTGAGCCGAATGTCTTCATTTGCTGGGACGAAGTCGGACTGACGGTTGCAGCACTAACGAGTACTGATGGCTGCGTATGAGCAGGTACCGAAGCGGAAGCTGAAAAGCTCAAGCCAGCGAGATCTTGCAAAGGGTTTTGGCTCGGCGATGCATCGAAGATCGATGGTTGCACTTCCTGAGTAGCCGTGGCAGAGTGGGCATCTAAATCCACACCCAACAAATCGACACTTGCACTGACAGCTGTATCCTTTTTACCACTGCGTTTCTTTGCCTTGACTTGAGTTTTCTCACGAGTAGATTCATCGCTTGAGGACGCAACTGCTCGTCGACGTGACTTCTTTCCATTCTTGTTCTTCTTGCTCTTTTTACCTTTGACCTTCGATATCGTCTCTCTTTTCTCCTCTACAGGTGGCGGTGGCAATTTAGCAGGGTCGAATGAGAATGCATACTCGACAGATGATATTTGGCCGGCCACTTCATCGTCACTTTCACTTTCCGAGTAAAAGCCACTGGACTTTTTGGCTTTGGCTTTCTTCTTGCTCTTGCTTTTGTGACGTCGTTCGTCTGGTGACTCAGATTCAGAAGAAGCAGAGACGGACAACTCCTCAGACTCACTTGGCGACTCGCTGTCACTTTCGCTCTGTGACTTCTTCTTCTTCTTTTTCTTCGTACTCTTCTTCTTGCTTTTCTTACTCTCCTCCTTCTTCTTCTTCTTCACGTGACGACTTTCGTGATGATTCGTCGAGCTCAAGCTCTTGGGTTCGTAACCTCCTAGCGGGTTACTCGAGTACCCTTGGCCATAATCCGAGTACGCATTCGGTCGTTCCGTGGCAAAATCGTTTTGGTAACCTCCTCCACTGGCATTGTACCCTCCAGTACCCCCTCGAGAGTACGATGACGTGTTGCTACGAATATCCGCCATCCAATTGGCACGACCATCATTCCGGGGCATCTGTTGTGCAAAGTGATCTGGAAGCGAGTCGGTGTTCGGTCCACGTGCGAGTTTTCCGCCGTATTCGATGACTTTCCCACCAAGCCATTGGCCGCTCTCGAGAATCTTGCTTTTCCAGTCACCCGCTCCAACATCGTGTGCTGATCCGCCATTGTACGAGCTATGTCCGTACTGTGAGCCAAAGCGATTGCGGTCGTGAAAGTTGCCACTCGCCGCCGAATTTTGCATCCACATCGCAAATGGTAAATGAAATTTTACTTTTTGCGGATACAAAAAATCTGATAATGGTTTTATTGGGCGCCAATCCAGGTAATATTCTAACGAATAACGTGATAGTTAGCTAATTCAATTCAACCAATGTTTATAAGCCATTTCCAAGGTCTTCTTGAATGGAAGGAAAGGACGTTGAGGAAGAGGAAGTGCGCTTGCTAGAGGCTATGACCAATGTTTCCACTTCCATAAAGCAGGTTGGGATTTGAAGCAAAGGCGCTATGTAGAATGCAATTGTGTCACCACATTATACAGTTTAATGACGTGCTAGCCAAATTGACTCGACAGAGCGTGGAGCTATCGAAGGAGTTGGGTACGGCAGAGAGGCAATTGGTAAGCTAGATATTGTTTTGTTTGAAAAGCAATGATACCGAAAGTCTTTTTAATAAACGCTATTGCCGCTAGAACGCGATGTACTTGCCCTTCCAAGCCGCTATTTATGAGATTCAAAATGCCAACGACCACAGACGAACGACGCTATCCGTGCCAACAGTGCACTCGGTGGCGACACCTGAGACTCAGCGTACTGAGCTCTGATACAGTTGCAGAGTTGTACCAACACCTCGTTCCAGAATTAATTGTGGTTTCATTCAATATTAAAGCAGTCGTGTTGAACAAAGTGCAAACCTTACCAAAAGCTTGCAGCTGATCCTCGCTGCTATCCTTACTGGGGACCAATCATATCCTCTGGACGCACAAAGCGGTCGAACTCCTCGCCAGTCAAGTAACCGAGTTTGATGACGGTCTCACGCAGAGTGGCGCCTTCCTGATGCGCCGTCTTGGCCACTTTCGAGGCCTTGTCGTACCCAATGTGCGGGTTCAGCGCTGTTACAAGCATAAGCGAATTTTTCATGAGTTGGTCAATCTTTTCACGATTCGCTTCAATGCCAACAACACAGTTGTCCGTAAAAGCGCAGCAACTGTCCCCAATAAGACGAATCGATGACAGCAGATTACTAATCATCACAGGTTTGAACACATTGAGTTCGAAGTGGCCGTTCGAGCCGCCAACTGTTACAGCCACGTGGTTGCCCATGACTTGAGCACACACCATCGTGATAGCTTCACACTGCGTCGGGTTTACTTTGCCCGGCATGATGGACGAACCCGGCTCGTTTGCAGGTAGCGTGAGCTCACCCAAGCCACTGCGCGGGCCCGAGCCGAGAAATCGAATGTCGTTGGCAATTTTCATTAACGAACACGCAATTGTGTTCATAGCACCACTAGCTTCCACCACCGCATCGTGAGCAGCTAAGGCCTCAAACTTGTTGGGTGCCGTGACAAAGGGGAGTTTGGTCTCTTCGGCAATAATTTTTGCAATCTCCGCGTCGTATCCTTTGGACGTGTTAAGTCCTGTACCCACGGCGGTACCACCCAGTGCAAGTTTATACAAGTTTGGGAGAATACGCTCCACACGCTCGATTGAGAGTGCAATCTGCTCGCAATAGCCGGAAAATTCTTGCCCAAGCGTTAAGGGCGTAGCATCTTGTGTGTGGGTGCGTCCAATCTTGATAATATCATGAAATTCCTTGGCTTTGACACTCAAAGCATTGTGTAGTTTGTTGAGACCAGGGAGCAAGACACGGTGAATTTCTTGTACCGCTGCAATGTGCATGGCCGTAGGAAAGGAATCATTCGACGACTGGCCCATATTGACGTGATCATTTGGGTGCACAGGCGTCTTAGTACCGAGTTTGCCACCCGCCATCTCAATAGCACGATTGCTAATCACTTCATTTGTATTCATGTTCGATTGGGTGCCTGATCCAGTCTGAAAAACAACGAGTGGAAAATGGTCGTCTAACTTTCCAGCGATTACGTCGTCAGCCGCAGCGATGATCTTGTCAGCCACAGCACGATCCAATTTGCCTTGTGCGAAATTGTATTTGGCAGCACATTTCTTCACGACACCAAAGGCCTTAATTACAGGCATGGGCATGCGCTCACGGGCGCCCCCAATAGGAAAATTCTCCAGACTACGTTGGGTCTGGGCGCCCCAATACTTTGCGTTGTCTACCTGAACCTCTCCAATTGAATCCGTCTCAATTCGGAAAGAGCTGGCGGCGCGCACGGCTTTAATTGTACTGCGGGAGGAGCGGGTAATAGTCGCGGTGATCATAGTGCTCGATCCGATTGTGGGGCTGCCGTAGTTTGCAAAATACCAAAAATTGCGATCAATCGTAATTTATAATACCACGAAAACGAATACGTGATGTGTTGGTGTATGCATGGAATTTCTTACACCGTATATAGAACTCATACACAGCGGGGCTGGCTGTAAGCCTTATACTACCTCTTAAAGTCAGGCGGATTGCAATCTACGGCACGTGTATAAGACAAAAGTCAGAGATAAAAACCCACATTTCTTTTAGGGCAAAACCGCTGCATCTAGCAGCACATGAAGTGAATTTGCGCTTGAGTCTCTTCAAACAATCCTTTGTGGAGATGAAGCAGTGTGCTTACTTGCCTTAGGGCATACAAGACGGGATGAATAATCTGACAGTCCTGCTCGGCCACGAGGGGGCAACATCTAGTTGCAATAGGTCCGACAAGGTCAGTGCGAATCTGATGCGTTTTTCGTCTTTTACAATACCCTATTAATGTAATTCAATTAAAGCTGATAGAGTCGTTTGCATCAATGACGCTGGCACCAAAGGCAGATTTCCTGCCCAAACGTTTGCCACACACAGTGCCCTTAAAAAGGAAGGAAATGAAAAAACTTTTGCTTGTGTCAGAGGGGTCAATATGATCAGGTGTTTGCCCTGTTAAAGACGGTGCAACAGAGAGCAGAGAGTGACTCTGGCATCTCAAGGCTTGAGTGAAGAGCACGCGAACAAATTCTGATGTAAATATCGGCAGATTTAACTTGGCACGAGCTGAAGCGTCGAATGACGCAATTTTTTCACCCTTTAGCGCGTACCGTGGGCGATCATGCTTCAGCAAGGTGAGGAACATTGATGAAGTTTGCTTACAATTACAAACGTTGCTGGATGGAATGACCAGCAGTCACCGACTTCTTGAACAAACTGCGCACAGGTGCTGGCTAGAGGCCTCAAAAGTGGCCTTAGTCTCCGAGCTTAACGTTTAGATGGCTCGAATAAGAGAAGGCTCACAGAAATAGAGCTCATTGGGTGGTTCTGCTTCCATAAATGGCATTCGTGTTGATGGGGAAGAGGAAGAATGCTGAGTTGTGGATCAGCATATAATCATCTTCTGTCCCCTGTGCCATGTTAGCCAATGCTCGAAATATTTATTTTCTAGTTTGGTATACCGCACAAATGGCAGCATTTGGTTAGGCGCGAGGTAATCAAAAGTACGTTTTATCGAGCCCCAGGGATAAATTAAAGGTCGGAAGAGCCAAAAGATAAAGAGCTTTGTTTTTTATAGCACGCATTGTGTACTTACTGATTATAAGGGCAACTATAAAGGGCTTCACTAATCCACAGACTTTCCTTGTCGACTCTGGAGCGTTGAAAATTTACGTATGATGATCTGCCATCGAAAAAAGTCAGCCATATGCTGAAATTACTTAAGCGACATTGTCTCATTTTCCTAGCTACAGGAACAAGGGTCACTGTCATTAAAATCTCGGTTGTTCCATGGTCAAATGCTGCTTGGTCTTGGACCAAAGTACACCGAATCTGAAGCTTGAGTGGTTGATCGCTCGACCCGGAACCGCAAGGTACCTCATTGGACTTAATTGAGGCAGCCAGAGATAGGCTACTAAAGTGGACGAGCAATTACACCCAGAAATGTGACTGCTATGCCAACCCGCACCCAAATGGGTGTGCAATAGTTGGGTAGGCTGGACGCCCCATCGGCCGAAAACCCTATGATTCAATTAGGGTTACGGAACCGGTTCCGAAAATGGATCCGATATATAGCGCTAGCGACACCTAAGTGAGACCAGTAGCTTAATTCGCCGGGACCACGGTGTGTGTATAGTGTGGCTGGGGCTCCACAAACTCGGATGCCAGTCGCTTTCCTCTAAACAGAGCTTCAATATGTCATGAATCCATCTCTGCTAGAAGCGCTGTTGATGCAGGTCATAAGCCGACACTAATGAAGTCGAGAACAGGAGTTCAGAACTTAAGTTGGCACAGAAACCACGAAGCGGTGCTCGTCCAACACAGCCCTCGCTATCTATATGGCTAGCTTTGAGCCAAGGCAGTATATGCGAGAATCTACCATTGTGCACGACATAGTACGTAAATCACTAAGCAATGCTCACAGAACCAGCATTTGCTGAAAGCTGCCAGTAGCATGGCTCATTAGTATAAAGTTTGTGCTCGGCGTGCGGAGGAACTAAAAAAACAGCACTCTTCGTTGACCCTTTAAGCAGAAAAACTGGGCTGAGACAGACACGCTCGATGTAAAAACAGCAGAGCTGTTTCTCGCTCGTATCGCTAAAGAGTTTGGGCCATCAAAGTTGATTGTCTTGGATCGAGCGAGACCTCCGCTTAACGTGTGTTACGGTAAATGTCTATATAAGAAGCTTATCACCCGGTAAATTTCCTCAACTGGCTACACTTTGCTAAAATAGCTAGCTTTTGCGCTCCATCAAAGCCTCCGCAATGGTCTAGGCTTGGTAAAGGAGGAATGGTCACTGATATCATTGATCCCTTTACGGGGATGCATGTCAAAGACTTATCGCGTATGAGACATGGTGGCCATGGACAAGATTTTTGAAAAGCAGGTTCTGACTGACAAGGAAGTAATAGCGCGGCAAAATCTGAAATTGGATGTCAGCTTAAATAGACATTAAATCTCTTCCCACACTTGTAGTTATTGCTACTTTCAATATCTAAAATGCGCCGCGCTTCATCGAATCATTTCAGGTCATTGCCGAAAGAGTCTCAGCATGCGAGCTTACTCTAGCCATGTTGAGATCCTAGTCACGTACATTTGAGAACGTTTTGCACCAGGTCATATGTGATAACAGCCACTGAGGCTGAGTCGTCGGTTGAGTTAAGATCTGATGGACACGAAATGTCGCGATATCTATCTTGAGGGACGGAAGTCGAGCGATTTGCCTGCTCAGCGAATCAACAACAAGAGAAAGGCCAAAAATGCTGACCAAGTGAGAGCCGAATTTTTTAAGCTGCGGTATTTTGTGCATGTCATGTTGAAGACAGTCAAAATCGTCGGTAATACAGCCCCCGCTCGTAGAAACATCCATCAGTCATCATTTGCGAGTGACATTGGAGCGAAGGGCATGCAGTGCGCCGCACGATGCTAGAACATTGTCCTCATTATCCTCCTTAACAAAAAGGCAAGCGCCACTATCGCGTGATGTGCAATCTCCTGCGACGCCGTCACCACAGTACCTTGTGGAGTAAAGGAAATATTATCACTCCATGAGCTCACAATTGATCAGAGTCTCTTTATCAGACGGTTCTGATATAGGTGATCGGCATTTTTGCAAGACTATGCTTCTCGGCGCTAGACTCAAAGACGTTGGGACCACGAGCAGAGCTCATCGCGAGTTTCATGGTGATCATTTAATAAGCAGTGCTCACAACAGCGAGATGTTGCAAACCATGGGTTGCATATGGCTTGTGGCAGCTGACGTTAAGTCTTCAGCTGAGCAAAGCTTAAATCAAAGATACCGCTCCACTCGCTCATCGACTTTTGAGAAGCTGTTGCAAAGCACGAGCAGAGAGTACAGCTTGATCCTTCTAAGAGAAGCATCTCTGCATTCTCAGACTTTTTATAAGGCGTAAGAAGTTGCAGCGTTCTTTTTTTCAGAGCTATTTTACTCGCTATTGGCAGTATTTTGTTACTCACCTTGCCTTGCAGATCTATGCTTTATGCTTGCAAATTTATTTTGCCCACAGCTGTTATCTACTGAGCGTTTTACCCGCTCGCAAAACTTGATTATTCGCAAATGATGGCATCATGTAATCGCAATTGCTCGCACTATGTTATCTATCTGAGAAATTGTGGCACCCTCGTTCCTTGTAGTCTTCAACGTCTTTGATAACCGATGTTGCCAGCGAAATTTGGTCAATTCTTCGTATTTTTTACGACGTCGTAGCAACTACAACCATGCAGCTATCATCACCTACAAAACTTAAATATCTCTTACTTATCTCGAGCGTATACATCCCCAGGCTCAAAAGGAGCCGTGCACAAGACACGGGTGAAAGCATGACTCACCAAAGCCATATTGCCCAAAATTGAGTGGCTAGCACCTATGGTGTTGCCTTGCCAATCGCATCCATGGTTCGTGCTGTTCTAGCCACGGCGAGCGCACGATCATTACATACTTGACCGTGCAGTGTCAAAATTTCAACATTTCCCAGGAATTATTATGAGCGTTTCTTCCATAGAGTAATGACTCGATGCTCTTGCTCAAAACATCTCCCCAGTCTTTCCGGCTAACCGTAAAATTTCGCAAAAAATTAACGCGAAGGAGTCTTTCAAGACTCGTTCACTTGTGTGTACAGCCAGCGTTGGTATTGGCTGATTTGTGATGCGACGATGTTCATGGGGTTTCTTGGTTAACGAATGGAAGGAACGCTGCATGGCCATCAAGAGATATGCAGATGAGAAAACTTATATGGTCAATCGGCTGTACACCTTCAAATTCAACATCGCTAAAATATTCAGCACACGATGTTGACGACTACCGGTGGTAAGTCTTGTATCTGTTTCGGAAAGTTCATGTACAAAAAAGCCCAAGGGTTGAGCAAAATCTATAGTCTTACAATACAGACAGCTATAGTATTAGGAATGCTTAGCTTGCGTAAATCGTCTTTGATGAGATGTGGCTGTGCTTTGCGCGTTCCGAAGTTTAACCGTGATTTACGGACTCAAAACGCAACACCCGGCAGGAGTAAAAATACAGCATATAAGAAAGTCACCTCGACGCCGTAGAGCTTGAAACACCCGTAAACACAGAACAGCGACAAGTTCTACACAATGTGTGAAGGACAAGCCATCGAAGCACGACAACTAGCTACACCACTTTCATCAGACAAATCACCTCGACACGATTAAGCCGCAACGAATCTGCTGATCAGTGACTTCTTACGAACTCACGAATATTCCCCATCCAAAATCTAATGAATCCAATTATTTTAGGTTGAGCCACACGGAAATTCTCGTGCGTTCCAAAGTCAAGTCACTTGTAGACCTGATATTTGCAAGCACAATTCAAATATGCATGGTAATCGTCTATCGCTTTATCTCTGAGTACATAAAGACGCATAGCATAAGACAATGTTATCAAGACTCAAGTTCCATTAACTTTGCTTGGCCTGCACGTTCATCAAATGCAGCTTGGAGAGTGCTTCATGCCGATGAAGCGCATCCACACTCGAAAACTTACGCCGACACAGCAAACAACAGATTAAAGTGGAAGAAACAGCCCTCGTGTTCGATCTTGCGCCGTGCTCAAACACAGATTCTAAACCCGGCTTGTTCCACCTTGTCCATTTCTTCGCTTTCAAATCGAGATCAGAATTCAAAACAGTATGCTGCTCCTCCGTCGAGCTTGCAGCATCACCAGCAACATGCGCTGGCTGCTTTATTGTCGACTCGTATACTCTGTCAAATCCTTTGGCATGAAAGTGTTGTCGTGCCAATTCCTCTTCTTCTCGCAAAAACTTCTGCCGTATCTGCTCACTTGTCCACAAACGTCGTTTTGGTAAGCTAATATTCTCTTCGCTCGCTGACTTTGACGGTGTCTTTCTCTTGCGCTTGTACGTGGGCTTTTGCCTCGCCCGCTTCAATTGAGTTTTCGACTGAAGTTGTTGCAAATAATTGCGTTGCGAGAGTTCATCGACCAGACACTCGTAGGCTTCACTTAGTCGCTTGAACGCGGACTCGGCATCTTAAGTGAAATAGATCAAGTTAGCATGAGCTTTTCCAACAATCACTGCATTGACAAATCTACCGGTAGTTCGATTCTTGTCTGGGTGGACGAGGATCGCTAGATCCTTATAATGCTTTCGCACTTGCTGGACATCGATAAACACTGGAGCGTAGTCGGGTTCGTTTAGCTTGAGCACCTCATAATGCGTGCTACATCTTAACACGCGCACCACTTCACTGAGCTCGTCCATTCGTCGGACTCCAAAACACACTCAAGCATTCTTGTATTATATTTAAAAAACAGCCTATAAACTATTGCAGACTCCTTCCTCCCAAAACTAATTTAATAACAATCTGCGTTCTCTACATCGTTCAAGCTGCTCGTTCTTTGAAGGAAGATATTCTTCATCAAAAAGATCGCGGACGGCGGAGAGCGGGCGTGCTGTTTTCAGCTGACGACTTTCATTAAATCTACATAGGACCCACGCAAAGAAATTATACGCATTTTCAGCCAAAAAAGCTCAAAATCCTAGAAAAACAACAATACAAACCTGCGGGATCGATGCGGTGATCTGGCCGTCGAACATTTTCGCAAGACTCGACTTGCATGTCTCGCTCCGGTATCTTCATTGTTGCTGGTTGGTTGCGACTGACGGGGTGGACTGCAGTTGCATTTAGAAAGGTCCGCAGCCAAGTGACCTCGCTGTCCGCACCTTGGACAACAGACATTCGACATGCGCATCAGATGCCAAGTGCTATTCGGTGGAAAGCCAAAAGTGACAACACATTAGTGCAAAATGAGAACATATAGAGTAATGGAATGAAAAGCGTACATGTTGACATGCGCTTTGGAATACGAGATCCCGCACTCCATTCGCTGCTGGCGCCAATCTTCGCGATCTTTACTAAATCTGCGCAACTTCTTCACAGAAGCATAAATTCTCGGCTTGTTGTCACGTGTAGCAGTAAGCATCACATTCTCATAATAGCGTCGATCTATTGCTAGCGCTTGCACTTCTGTCACGGCTTTGATGTCAAAGATGGCCCCGGCTTTGCAAGTGACAAATGGTAACTCGCCGGCAATATCTCCAGGACCGATCAATGTGAGTTCAATATTCACAATTTTCTCAGGAGGATTCCGTGAAGAAGTTTGCGAGAGTTGGAATTGTCGCATACGAGGATCATTCTCTGCTGCATTGAGAGTCCAATTAATGCGCTCCGTGACTTCGCCCGAAGTTATAATGTACATCCACTTAGCGTCAGTGCCAGCTCGATAAAGAAAATCCTACATCGTCACTTAGACAAGAAATATCACCTTGATGAAAAAAAGACAATTCTTACATTCCTCGTGAAGTGACGGGACCTCATCGCACTGACGAGACGCATTTTTTCTATTTCAAAGCAAGCAGAGGAAAGTTAAAGGCTGCTCTTATGAGGGGCTCATCTTATACATACCTAATTTCACCCAATCTTTGAAAAGAAACATTTTGTCTAGTACCTCAGCGTTGTTGTAGTGCGAAGCCTCCATTGATGCACTACGAACCAGCCGAATATAATCCGCCCGTTCCAAGCATATCAACTCGCACCTTTCAGTGTATTGTGAAGCTTTAATAGTAGCATTTCGCCTTGCTGATGGGTTGAGCAACACAATTTCACCAAACATTGCTCCAGGTCCAAGACTCACCACCATAGCACCAAAATCAATTGGTGCTAAGACAACATCAGAAGTCATGCGTCTTGACATACGTTTTTGCTCCATGGTTGATAGCATCGGCGAAGTCGAAGCGAGGGTCACGTCGACGTTACTCGGCTTTTCCGCTTTCACGTACACGTCTACGAGTCCGTCCACGACGATAAAACATCGGTCCCCAGTGTCGCCTTGACGAATGATAATTCCTCCGCTTTTCATTTTGATCAGTCGCATTTGCCGACAAATTTCACGACGAATGTATTCCGGTGCCGCTCCAAATATGTTGTTGCTGTACTGCTTACAATTCTCAAGCATCCAGCTGTACACACAATCTAAACTCTGTTCGTTTCGCAGGGCCGGTTCGTCCATCAAAATCGCTTTGGCAGCTGCTAAACGTTCTTCTTCCTCGGGTGTTTTCAAAAGCAGCTTCATTAAATGAGGTGGCATCGGAGGTTTGACCGGGTTTTGCCGTCGCAAAGAACCTGACAGCTCTAGAGACCTTGGGAGCTCTGGAAGCTCAGACATTTACGCAAGTTTTTCTCGGTCTATTTTTATCATAGGTGCCTGACCAGGGGCCGTAATCAGCAGGCTTTTTGAGCAGTGGCTACTATGATGCTTTGCCACGTTGACCGAGCAAAGTTCTTCCTATCAATTCACTTGTCGGTTTATTGCTGACTGGAGATAAAGTTCAAGGCAGGTGTAAATTTCTATTGGCAGCGTGTACATCGATCCTGTCAAATCAAACCTACTAAGCCAGAGCAGCAGACTTGCTCAAATTTTAGGAGTGTCTTCAGGTTTACGAAGCAAGTTGGGCATAGTGCGATCAGAGACAGGGCTGATAGCTTAGGAGCGGTCAATAAACTTGACAATTAATACGCCAAACTGCAAAAAGATCGTAGCGCTCTTTGCTTAAACTGATTTCCACAACTCACAGCAAGCTTTCGTATACCAGCTACACTCTCGCACTAACACTGCAACGCTTTCAGTAAAGATGAGACCGACACACCGGCAGGTTGCGAGTAATAGTGACTTGCATTGGCCGGACCTCGTGAGTGATCGAGCATGAAAGCGAGGATGCTATTCTTGAGCTTGAGACTGTCCGATAATTTAAACGGTTGAAGAGAGGCACTGTCACGACTGCATGCAGTTGCGTATGTGGAGATGAGACGAATGAGTTGAGCTCATCCTCTGTCGCGATCTACGCCTGAAAGGTTTTTGTGTGGGTATACGCGTATAGTGACAAGATTCACTATTTGAAGTCATAAGCAAATTATTTTTTGGGCAGGTGCTTTCGGGCATCTGCAGGTCTCTAACGAGTCTCACCCTCGACGCGACGGTCTCCAGCACCGGGCGCCACCTGGGCTCTTACCAAGTCAGAGCTAAGCAAAATAATGGAAGACCCTCACGACCTCGGTGCTGGCTGCACTGCCCGCCGAACGAGACTCGACGTATGCGGACACCACTCTATGCCGTGGACTAGCCAGACTGAGCCTAGCACGTGCATAACTTGGCAACGCGATAACGTAATACAATACAATGCAAGCAAATAATTCCCTGTGTTTTTCTGTGCAACGCGTGGCGTCTTATCATTGGTTGGAAGCCTTTGTGACTCGACGTATACCCGGGAAGTCTCTTCTCCCTTCTTCAATTCCGGCTCGAGCACAGATGGATTTGCTGTGCGATTGTAGGTTAGAGTGGAGACGCGTTCAACGTGAAAATCGACAACGGTAAGAAGATTCTCGCCCTGATGGAGGCGACAAAAATGAAGAGAGATAAAATTATGGCGGCCTCTGCACCGAAGCTGCAGCTCTTCCTGGCGAAGAAAGACGGTGCGTGGCTGGATGTGGCTGATTTGGTAAGTTTGATACTCGATGAGGCTGGCGCAACCGTTTCACGTGATGAAAATGGAGCCTTACGAGGCTTCAAGCAGATAGACCCGTTGATGCGGATGAACAATGACAAGCATTTTGGGAAGAATATCGGACCGGCGTTCGACGACCGACTTTAATAAGCTGATTCCCCGACTGTGTTACATAGTTGCCCTTGTTGTCAAACTTTAGAGCTGAAGGCAAGGGTGCTTGTGAGAAGCGAGTCGTCCTAAGGATAAAGTTATGAGCCACATAGCGGAAAGTAATAAATTACAAAGATGTATCTTACGGCACGAACTTAATGTTCAGTGGTTAGTCAGAGTAGTTGCGCGCTTGTGTGATACAAACATCTGGAACTTCTTCGGTTGGTCTGTGGCTTAGTGTTTTTGCCTTTTGGTGAATCCCTGTCCAGCTTCTGAAAACGCGGAGAATTACTCCCAGATAAATTGCCCACTAGGCTTTGCTTGATCTACATTTTATACTAGTACTGTTTCGTTCAGCTTCGCTGTATGGAAAATGAAAGACTTGTGAGCCCTCAAACCCGTTCAACAATACCACTGAGCTTTTTAAAGACGTAGCAAGGAGCTCGACAAGCTGCAAAATGATTTGAGGTTATCAACAATGAGTCAGCTGAAGCTTGTCCGACGTTTCCGAAACATAATTTCGGATTGTGAGGACTCAGAGGCGAAAAATGTAGCGCGCGACATCACTGAGAGCTTTAAGCGCCGTATTTCGCAAATCCAGGGGCGTTTGGAAGGATTATTACATCACGATAAACATTTGGGCAAAAAGCTTAGGCTGTAAAACAAAATGTAATTCTTGTTCTTGAGGTTCAGTAAATTATACAACAAGCGCTGAGAAGCCCAACAAGCATGACTAGACGAAGATGCCGTACGACTGAGCACTCATCTCCAATTTCAAGACCTCGTCAACAGAGCCGAATAAGTGCTTTCGACGACAATGAAAGCTTACGGCCAACGTCGCGCTCAAGATCACGAACGCCGACTTCGCAAGATGCGGCAACTGCTATTAGCCAAGCGTATTTAACCGCTGAGATTAATATAACTCTCTCCGCAACGACAATACGAGACATACTGTCCATGCAGCAACTACTATTGTACCTCTTTATCAACAACAGTATATACAAAGTCCTCTCAAAATATTAATTTATCAACTACGGGTGCAAGCTCAAATGCAAGCCGGAAGGCAATAGGCTAATGAGACTTTCGAGTTTCTCGTTGCATCGAGGTAAGCGAAAGAAAAAAATATTTTTCTGTTTCTGAAGGGAGGTTTGGCAAAAATTTTGAGTTGTGCCACTTGATGACAACAGAGTCATTAGACTTTGTGACACTTATCTCAAGTACTTAAGGCAAATTCGAACTGGATAGGTGTCATGCCTTTATCGCCGACTGCGAGCGCATGAACGCACACAATACATAAGCATTGTTTAAATTACAATTGTGTACATGCTTCAGGTCTAAAGATTTCGAGTATGATCTTCGAGAGCGTGTGTCACTTGAAATAAAGGAAACTATTCATGTGAACGTTTCTAAATTTCAGGAATATTGTCGCAAACATATTTAAAAATCAGTGAATGGTGAAAGCGATTTTTCAGAATAGATTATAGAAAGAGGTCGCGGAGAAGATCAAGGAAGAGCGTCCGGGTTTATTTCAAGGGGTCATTGAAGTTGCTTCCAACTTCAAGTCTACCCATTACTCGGGTGGACCAAATCGAATATCGACCAAGTCGTTCAAGACGGGTCCTACAGAACCAGGCTATCGTGCAAACAAATCACTACCTCAGAAACAAAAGCGTTTTGAAAAGAATAAGGTCGAGAACGACAACTGGACTAAATTGGCAACATGTAACAATTGTGGCGTTGTCGGCCACATATCGCCTCAGTGTACCGCTCTTTAACGCAAAAAGTAAGTCTTAAATTTCAGGCACACTATATGCTATTCTCGAAGCAGAAGCTCAATCTTCAAATACGTTGATTAAGAGAAACCCGTCACCGTTTCCATCGACAATGGATGTATTTCCAACGGTGTACCCGAAGACTTGGTGAAGCGACTAGTGCTCGATGTAACCAAGGGTAAGATGATGCAAGCCGACCTTTATTACGACCGGATTTTTCACCACCCCCGACGAACGGTGCACATGAACTTGGAGATACCTAGTTTCCTTTTACATTGAGTACGTTCCGAGTCATGCCTGTTATTGGCATGAGGCGGTTTCGTGAGCAAGATTCAGATATCGACTGGACTATAGCGTCCATGTCTCCTCGCAAATAGACGGAGCACCACCCGGCAATTTGACTTAAAGAGCATAATTTAACGTCTCTATAGATGGACTACTGGACAACGCAAGACTTGAGCCGCGAGAATTACGATTACTATCGGCAACAAAGCCACCAGTGCCGTCGAGGAATGACGCAGCTAATTTCTTGTTACTAGTTTTTGAGAATGTTTCGCCACGACAAAAAAATTGAGGCTGTCGTCAACTCCAATGATTTTGAAAGGGCTGAGCGCTTCAAGAATAAAAAATAGGTATTGCTGAAGGATCACACGGCGTATGAAAAGCTACGCAAATATGCAGACACAGTATTTTGGACGGATCTTCCAAGCGTGCCACCGTCGACGCGGAATAGAGCACAAAATTTTGCTCAAGCCTGGTACCAAGCTGATATCCGTCAAACACTGGCACCAGAGCAATTCGCTGGATCACTCTGCGCCAGTTTTAACATAAAAATCATTCTCGAGAAGCTATCGTTCTCCCGGACGATCAGGTACGCTGCTTCGCCGAACTAAAGCGTCGCTTGACGCTTCTACCTGTTTCAAGTCCGCCAAACTTTCTGAAGCCATTTGGTATACGAGTGGACGCCTCAAACTTTGCGACTGGAGGAAGCTTGTTTTAAAAGGAGGGAGAGCAAGAGCATCCAATTTGCTAATACTGGTCGGAAGATTAAAAGCAGCCGAATGGAAGTAACCTGTACTTGAGCAGGAGCTACTTGCAACTGTGCATGTGCTAAATTATGCCGTGTACATCTTCTTAACCGACCATTTAGGATCAAAACGATTCACAAAAGTATTGAGGTGATCCTGACGCAGAAGACTACAAATCGCGGAGTAGCTCGATGGCTTTATGAGCTTGCTGAGTTTTAGCCTTTGTTCAAGTGGATTCCCGGTGAAACTAACACCATGGCTGATGCATTGTCCCGCAACCCAAAATTTGAGAGTAAAGCTGCCTAAGTTAGCCTGCAAGAATTACTGGAAGTAGATGAAACCTCAAAATCGTGGCCACAATCAGAACGAGCAAGTTTCTAATTGCTCAATACGCAAAGACAATGTATGCGTGGAATAAAGACGTACATCGCATTATGAAGAAGCTGAGAAAATGATGTGATGCGCCAAAGTACGAATTGCAGGATGCTTTTTGTATTTTCAAATTGGCGAAGATGAGATTTCGCGACTAAATCGTCCAGACGATGAAGATCTAAGAAGTCGTGTCATCTGTGAGAACTATGATCTTGTATCGGAAGGCCACCCAGGATTTTACAATACGTATCTGGCCGTGCGTCAAAAGTATTACTAGAATAGAATGACAAAGTACATTCAGCGCTATGTCAACATATTTGATAGGTATCAGTGCAACAAGGCTAGGCATACCAAACCACCACAATTACTTCAGTCTCTAGATATTTCATGAGACTAACAGGTCGACATTTTAACGGACTTCATCGTCTCTTTACCGGAGACCAAGAGGGAATCCAATGCCGTCATGGTGATAGTTGATCGCTCAACAAAAAGGGTCATGTACATCGCTACGAAGACAACGAACGATGGTGCAGAAATCGCAAAGGTTTTCATGAGAAAAAATGACATTTCAAAGACCATTATGTCCGACCGAGGTACCAAGTTCCCATCCAAGTCATGGCAGCTAATCGTGTCTGCAGTCGAAGCGCAACACAATTTGGCTTCGGCGTTTAAGTCGAAATGGCTGGACAAACAGAAAGAAGTAACCATTTTATTAAATGTTGCCTCTGAGGTGTTGTCAACGAAGCGCAGAATAATTGGGAGGACTTTTTTGCATTCGGCTGAGATAGCCTTTAATCAACGCGTACACACGACCGCATGAGCGAAACACAAGAGTGCACGAAGTACTATTATGACAAAAAAGACTTGTCTAAGACTTCCAAATTGGCGATATGGTGCTATTGGATGGTAATAATTTGGATGTTCTCCACAAAGGTTTTGCGCAGTCGAAGAAACTCGCGCCGATATATATTGATCCATTCCCGATCGTGAAGACAGTTTCGCGGGATGATTATGAGTTGGCCTGCCAATAGGGATTGTAGCTGCACCCGGTGTTTAAAACTTTAATGTTGAAGCCGTATCGCAAGGATCTGTAGCGCTGGCAAGAGTCGCATAAGAGTATGTTGGCCGATGGCTTCGAGAAACAACACGTTGAGGCCATAGTTGAAAATCGTAAGTACAAGGGAAACACACAGTACAAAGTTGGTGCTTTGATGAAACTAGAGCAGATTTTCGGACTCACTAGAGTTCTAAAAAGGTGAGCCTTTTTCGTTCAAAATAGGCGTGCATTCGTACCAGAACTTGTAAAAGCGATTACACATCCACCTTCTCAAAGCTCATGAGCGACTCGCAACCTTTCTGGCCTGCCGACCAAGTTATGTGGCGTTACTGCGTTACCGGCACTTTTGCCAATAAGGGCTTTTACACAATATAATTCGGATAACACTTAAATACATATGCATTTCTCCTTTCCATAAAGTAGACAATTATACAGCTCCAGATCAGAAGAAAGTTCCAGATGTTCCATTATTATTGGGAGCATAAGGCTTAACTGGCTAAAAACAATCTAGGATGTATAAGATGCCAAATAAAGAAAAGAAAAATGATAGCCTTCGGGATGGTAGCAATAGATGGCTGAGAGTTAGGCTGTAGCAATAAAAGAAGTCGCAAGTTCGTAAACTGCTTTAAGCAAGAACCACTCTTCTTCCTTCACTGACTTCGCCCCGCTCGCGCCTAAGCCTTGTCCGACGATTGACTTTAATAAGCTTCCTCCACGAATGTGTTACACAGGGGCTCTACATTCGCTCTCCGTACCAAGTGGTCGCCGACCAAGCGCTCTTGATTCCAGATGTGAACATGATAAAGTATGCTGTCGTAACGGGCACGCCTGGTGTTGGAAAGTTGGTGATCGTCTACTACGCCTTGTGGAGATTGGAGAAGCGCATTTTGCTTTTTGACAGCGATGATCTCTTTTACTTCGATAAATCGACGATGCTGAACTGTCTGATGTTGCAAAGCAGATTTGACGAACGATTCTGGTCGCCCAATTTGTGGTGCCTTGTGGATTCGATGAATCCAACAAGTATCCCTGAACTTTCCTTCCGGCTATGCTCACTTCTTCTCGTAAGCCCACCGTGACGAGACTGCATTGGTGAGTTCACGGAGCAGCATCCTACTCCTGATGCTTTCTACGTGCCACGGTAGAACTGGTGACTATTGCTTCCATGTGTCCACATGCAGCCTCTGTGTGGAACACTTCATTTGATTAATTGAGTGGTTTACCTCGTCCGGTGCTGCAAAACATGGACAACCCACAAGCTTTGCTGATGTCCACATGCAACAGCTGTCCTCTCGATAATTGCATTCTGTTGGTGTCTATATCCTCTGAGACCACAACTCTGAGACCAAGATCGTTCACACTTGACTCGCACCCACAGCCAAAAACTGTATTTATAGTACGAAGACGTCTATGCATCAGATTTGGCGATGTAGTTGATTGTTTGATCAAAGTAATAACTTGGCCGCGCGATGCTGCAAAGTCTTCTTAGTTCGTCAGGTGAAAGCCTGCTAGCACAGACACTATGTGGATACATGTTCGAATTTATTTTATGGATTGGCTGAAGTAGGATGGGACTCTCGTGTATCGAGAGCTGGTGTCTAGAAAGACGAAACGAATTCCAGCTGATAATATAATCGACGTTCCATGGTCATCGCAGCCTCGACTAGTAGCAGAGTGGGTGGAAGTCGATCAATATGCAAATTAGCCAGACATCGAAATATACTGCTATTGATGCGTGGATACCGTGGTTTGGTAGAATCCAGATGACTGTAGGAAAAATGCATGGCAGCATTAGGGCGAGGCGGTAGATGATTTGGCAAAACTGGGTCCGAATAGCAATCGACTTATCTTTTTTGCTTTCGCCAGTCTACTTTGAAACCTTCCTTAAGAAGACATCTCACACCATCGATCAGTTGCAATCCAAGTTCCGTATCCCGAACCGGTGTTATCCACGTCATTGACATCAGCTTCTCTTTCGCGGCCTGCCTAGACATTACTTAGTGAAGGTGAAATCGCAAATTCGCTCTAAGGGGTTGACTGATAAGCTGAGCTACCCCAGCTCTGGATGTGAGCCAAAGCTATCGCTGCATTCAATATTTTGATCATCCATTCCGACTATGCTCTTGGAGATAGCAAAGCTTTTATTCCTAAGGTTATTCGCGAAATTGAGCATGTAATAAACCAACAACAAGTGCGCCTTCCACTGCATCGTCAACGTAATTAGCATGGATGTTGCTTCCATTAATGTCGGATGCATTCGTAGGTAGGACAAAGGGTATGAGGCTATGGAGATTTCTGCTTCATTTGCAACGACATGCTTAAGTCTAACTATCAGTTTACTATGTTTGAAATGGTTTTGTAAGCGGTAATAGACTCAAAAATTACCAAAAAAAAGTGCGAGCCTGTGAATTTCGAGAGCTTTTACGCTGAGTAAATTGTCAACAAGCCAGCTCCTAGCGAATTCGATCACTACTGACAAAGTATTCCATTAAAAATTTCGACCATTTGATCGATCACTTCATCGTTTATGACTTTGAGGTCATTCATTAGCGTAATGCGACTCAACACGGGGTGAACACCATCTTCACGAACTAACACATTCCTATGTCGGTATCAGTAGCTAAGAATTTAATCAAAAAAATACGCTGCTTTTGTAATGACAAATTAAAGATGCTACTTACGAATATGTTCAATACCAATGGTGGTATATTAAGATATGGCAATACAGTGTCAAGAAAAGTATGTCGCTATTACAAAAAGTTATTAATGCTCATGGCATGACAGGTATGATGAAATTACAGGAGTCAATCTTGGCAAAGCCTATAAAAGGATTGATGTGGAAAGTCATGTTGAAAGATAGTAGTATGCCAGCTTATTTGTCTTTCACCGCAGTCTTGGATTTGATAAGCATAGGTTTGATTGTTGGATATTGAAATAGCAGCTCGATCAGGTACCAGTATTTGGCTTTTATTCTGGTTGCTTCGAGACTAACTTGGTACTTAAAGATATGTTTTCCGCAATTGGTACCGACATCATCAAATCTGTCATCAAGAACGCTAGCTGTATATGCATTGCTACATCAAACATGAAAAAAATTGTTCGATTTTATTGACTATGTACCAGCTGGTCCCACTTAAGACAAGTATCCTACAACATACCTCTGTAGTTGCAAATCCGATGGCAAAACGAGATGTGTCTGTTGGCAAACTTCGTGTAATAAGCATCCTTTGCGACGAGTAACTTCGTGTGAGATTACTGATAAAATCGACCAAAGATCCACTGATCTGGTACAATAATTACGACGTTGTCCCTTTCACCAAAGCTATCAAGGGTCTGCTAGAGCTGTTTGAACGCTTTGATCTGGTATGATTGTGGATAATGAGTCCTTTTTGGTCTATTAAAAAAGATCATGTACCAGGCCTGCTGAATATCCTTTGATAACTGGATAAGAAGACAGCTACGCGCGTGGCCAGCTACAACGGCCAGGATGCTAAGACAAAACGAAAACTTGGTATGACATGAATACATTGGTGCAAAAGCAAAAGTGTCCGTGTGGTCTATGCAACCGTCAGCTGACTACTACAACGCTTCAGCGGATCATGTCAACAATGAGCTTGGCCATATCGACGGTTATGTCTTGGTCAGCTGCGTTAAGTACAACACCAATCTAAAAGACAAGTCGCTCAAGAGGTTTCGGTATAAGACGTTGCTTGAGTCTAGCCCGGATAGACTGGTTTACTCGAGCGACAAGGAGGAGAAGATTTAAGATGATGGCCAAATTGCTGGAAGCTCATCTTTTATCTTTAATCGCTACGCCAAGCGTAGTAAAACAAAGATTCGCAATGGCGTGGTCTGTCACAAACTTAAATGAGATGCCATGCGGTTAATCGACAACGGTTAAGGCGTATTATCGGTGACATCAAAGCAGACACCGTAGTCGGCATTTTTGAGTGTAATATTCGAACGCCAGAATACCTCAAAAATTACTTTAGTGAAATGAGTCCAATATTCAAAAATGTACTGATCTACTGTTCGGACGTTTCAAGGTCCCAAGAAGCTAGATGATGCGTGTAAAAATACAATCAAGAAGCGTCGACTCAACAATAAGAACCCAAAACATTTGTTGATTGCTATCTAGCAGCTTGCTAAGCTACGCATACTTCAGGTTTACTACGACTGCATTAACTTAAACTTCGATCGCTCCGACCTCCAGTATCAGGAGATAAAAACCAATTTTGTTTATATCTCTTTCAAATTTGACAATCCTGTTCAAGACTGTATCTTCCCTGAGCTACGAACCCACTTCAAAAAGCACAAATGCATTTGGGTCCAAAGGGACTGCAACACTGAGTTTGATTGCCGAACGTCGTGTTTGTTCAGAGATGAACGGTTAGGTGATACTATGGTCTCACTATCGAGTAAGAACGATATTTGCTACGTACCTGATGAGACATACAAAGTTAAGGTTCCGGCAAAGGACAATTAGCAGATAAATGGCCGAAAGAACGGTGTTCTTGATCTTGATAGGTTTGCGACTGTCGTACGGGATTGCATCAAGCTACAAAGTACAAGGTAGGAGTGCAGACTGCCGAGAGAAACCAAGTCTATTGTCACCTTTACTTAAAACAAAACATCGCTCAACAACTACTGTGACAAACTTCGAATATTAATGATGGTATTACGACTGATGCACTTGATATCCAAGCATTAAACCGCAGGATAATTTCTTTCAATGTGAATATAGATCATAGACGCGCTACTAAAGAAACTTAACTATGACCCAAAAACAGTTTAATCGGAGCTCAGGCTCTGTATTGGAGGGCAACAAAGTTAAATTCTAAGTTACTTTCCAGAATATGAAACGATTGGTATGTGAGTCAGAACAATATTCAACGTTCTAGAGGCAAAAGTCAAGATTGAATGGTTTCAAAATAGCTTTGCATAGCCCCAACTCGTGGCAAATTGATCTTGCATTTTGAGAGAAACGGTGACTCTAAATGCTATCAACATCAATATACGCAAAGCGATTACGAAAGAAGACGGCAGCAACTGTGTTGGCAGCGCTTAAAGCGTCTGTTTGCCTCCACAAAGTTGAGTGATAATAGTAGTGCCTTCACAAGCTTACAGGAACAAGAACTCTTCAAAACCGAAGCAACTGAGCTTTTGAGAACGAGCCAGGTGGCCATTAAACTATGTAAAAGTTGTACATTCAACAGAATGTTGAAGCAGTGACTTACTAAAAATTCTCCCGAAGAAAATTACGCAAACGCTGATATTAGCAAAAACTAAGTTCCACGTTTCACCGTTCGATCGGTATGACTCCAAATTAGGCGAAAGGCAAATAATGGATGTAGACCTGAGACGTAATCAGGCGGAAATTGGTAGAATGTAGAAGGAGTTTGACGTCGGATCGTGCGTATCATACCGTCCTAAGAAATAGGCATTTGATAAAAAAATCTATTCAACGGAGTAAAGTGGTCTATAAAACCGTTGAAGTTGATGGCTGCCGATCCCAAATTCGTTTAAAAAAAGAATTTGGGATCGGCAGCCATTGCGCCAAAAAATCCTAAAATGGTTTACATATAGTCTCCAGATGTTGCTATTAATCGTGGCGATATTGTTGAAACTGGAAAGATCTTGGATCATAAGGTGACACGGTCTGGGAAGTACAAATATTTAGTCAGATGGCTTGGTAATGGATCTGACTCTCGGACTTTCAAGTCTCCGTCTGAGTTGAAGGATTTTTTTTGGCTGAAACATTTTCTTCCAAAGCAATTATACCAGTTGTGGCTATCGAACTATAAGCCACAAACATTTTATTTAGTCTACAAGAGATCTGTTTTCGGGACGATTTATAATGCATCTAAGAATAAGACATGTTGGCTTTAATCTAAAATCTTGAACTCAAGTATATAATCTCAAGTAGATTTCTGGAAAATTTCTGGCTTAACAATGGTTAAATTTTGCCCAAACTGTGCAGAGAAAGAACGCCAACTCGCTCAACTTCTGCGTAAGCTTTGAATTATCCAGGTAATTATTCGAACTAAGAATGAGTTGTTGAATCTTGATGCATGCACATATTTCTGCAAAAGAGTAGTCAATCGAAACTATCGACATGAGTCGGACGCATTTGGAGTTCCAATCCATTGCATTAAGGATCGCTATCTAAAATCTTCCAAATGAGCGAGATAGTATCTGTCATAACTATCAAACACTTAGACATGACTCAGTTATGCCGACTTTGTGGGAAGGGTATTGAACACTACACTTTTTTATGATTGGTTTGTTATAAGGTCAATACATTTCCAAATTTTGCATCGCTCGCATAGAGATAGCAAAAACGTCAGATGTTTTTTGAATGAGCTCAGCGCCGCGTTCGGTAATCCAGCACTAAGCGCCAAATGTATGCAGAAACGTCATGAGTAAGTGATGTCACAGAGGGGATTAATACATTATCTTCAAACCGAATATACTTGGACTGATATGAGATTTAATCTGACAAAACTATTTCTAAAGAAGTGAAGCAATATATAATCCAGAGTACTGAATGTGGACAGTAGCTTGAACCTTTCCAAACTTAAGAATTCGATAGCATCCATCGACGCGCTGTATATCGTAGACCACGCCATTTCCTATGCATCACGCGTTTCTCAGGAGAATCCCTGTGTCGGGAAGGCGCTTGTTGCACGCGTGTACTATGCGCTACTTGCCGCAGAGATGATTGATACACAATGTCGTTGTAAAATGAGTGAAACTCCCATTCTCGGCTATTCTTGCCTCGTTCTTTGCACGAAATACTTATTCTAGGCGTCACAAGGATTGTTTGGCAAAAGGTCGCGCACTTTTTCGAAAAAGAATTAAATGTATATAAGATACTTTTCGCTAGGTTTTTTTTAAGCTGCTCTAATTGTCGAAAGCTCGAATAGTTTGTTTGTCGGACAAAAAGAGTCAAGCGTGTGCTAAAAGACACATTGCACAATATGTGCGCTGGGAGCCATATTTGTGGACCGGTAAGCTGTTTACGTTTAAGCTTGCATTCTCCAAATGAAATGCTTCTGGAAATAGTAAAAAAATTACGACATATTTTCCCCTACTGCAAGATCGGTTTCTTATCTAAATTTCGGTACAATGATTAGCAGAGCGGAAGATGCGCTGTATCATTCTCCTGTAAACAAAAGAAGTTCTTGGATAAAAGAAGAGAAAGGAATAAACCCATTTACTTGAGGTGAATACCATTGGCCAGATTTATAATGCCTACCGCTGATAGAGACGTCGATCTTTAACCGTCCTAGAAAGGCGCTGGACGACGCACACCATATGCCTTTTTCAAACGATGTCGGTGGATCCAACAATTAATGTGGGGCATGTGAAGAAGCAGTTCTATCCGAAAAATCACACGAGTCCCGAGGTGGCCCCAGCATCTCTTCAAATTGTTATTCCTGCGCTCGACCTTGTCGGTAAGGCAAATGCAAGTGTTATACAGCGACTGTTATTGTCGATAGCCAGCCTTGTAAGGGCCATGTAGCCAAGGGGCCGCCTCATCATAAACTTGTTGGCTTTGAGCAACCGGTCGAGCTCGTAGATCATTACGAAGGCAGGCATCTTCCCGACACCTTGCGCTGAAACGCGCCGAGGTCAATCTTACAAAAAATATAAGGATCCATGACCAATATTTTTCCTCAACGGTCTCAAAGGTCCGTGGTCGCCCCGAAGAAGTCTCAGTCTGGCCGCAAATCTTAATAGCATCTCTTAGTGCGTACACATGATCGCATAGGAGAACGTTTGAAAGCCCAGCATTCAACGTTTGGTAGATTTTGTGAATTATCGGCTTCGGTGTGATGTCCAACCAGATGCTGAGATAGAAAGTTTCGAGCGCAAGTACTAATGGCGGCCAAAAAACTGCAACGTGCTTGCATAATATTTGTTACCCCTGATTCCGAATTGCAGCGGCCGGCTGGCGATCGTGTCGGAGCTGTTCCAGCGGCTCCAATGAGGTTAGTAAAGAAGTATAACCGAGCCACTTTACAAGAAGCCCTCGACCCCCGTGACACGTCTGCAATTTTTAACACCCAGCATATGAACGTTTTCCTGGTTTTTAAATTAAAAAATGCCCAAGGTGGCCGCTTCCGCCTAAATCTTGCTCGTTCTTCATAAATAAGCAGCAGATATAATTCATCGATCGCGATAAGGCTTTGCGTTTTTACACCCTGAAGATTCACCCAGACCTTCTTCTTCTCCTGTGAAACTGACAGTGCTCTGGGGTACTCAATGGGTTATTCGTACTGAAGGCAGACCAAGTTTAATTAAGGCCTCCAAGTTGCTGAGTTAAATGTTTGAGTAGATTTTAATGTGGTACTAATCCACACGCATGGCCGCCGCGAGGCCAACCTCTATTCGAGTCAAGAACCGATCATATCTGCGATACAAGGCGTAATAATAAAAAACCGTTGCGGCGCGCGACGCGGGCGAGCGTTTGCTCAGCGTCTTTTTGACCTGCATCGGCCGTGTAATTTAATGTGGAAGATCTTTAACTCTCTCGCTGAACGCGTTGTCCTAAAAGTCAATTGACGGATCACGGAATGGCAACTTGCGTTGGTACTCGTCGAAGAGTCACATACCCCACGCCCATTGCGTTGGTGACTTCGGTCATTTTCCCCCGGTAATGTACCAAAGATTGCTGTCTTTGATTTTGTCGTTTTTCTATTGATCCACTTAATTTTGGTCACTTCAACAAGAAGGACATCCTGGGCTCAGTCTTTTCCCTCGAAACCATGGACTTACCTATCATTTTAAGTGAGGCTTCTTGCATGGAGCGTATGTTTGGGCGACGAGGTTTCCTTGAGAGCTTTGTCAGCTTTTTTAAAGCCTTAAAAATGGTCTCGCCCAAAGGTGGAGGTGATTGTATCGGGGGTGTACGAGTGACAAAGAGTCTTCGCCGTGATAGAGTGAGAGGTTTTTTCTTATCTAAGCGACTCTTTGGGCTTGTCATGCACCAAGAGCCATTATTTTTAGACCCCTCGTAGCGAATAACAACCTTTCCCACAAAGGCTCGGCTTTAGTTCTTTGTATCGCCCTCACGCTAGGATTTCATTTATCCTGAGAGGAATGAGCGTTGCCTGTTGTTTTAACTTGCATATTAAATATCAGTCCGGCCATAACGATAAGATTGGTCTGCCTAGTCATTTCGAAGTGAACAAACCAATTCTGAATAAGGTTGCTTCGACTTTTTTTGGTGTCTCTGCACCACAATCGGCATTGTATTGCAACTTAGGCGGCGCTTGTGCTGTTCTGAAAAGGTTTGTTATTAGTATGTATATCGGTCTAAATTATCGAGTTTATTTAGGACGAATTTAGTAAAAATTACACAGCTAAATATTAAGTGCATAACTAGAAATATAGGCAGGACCAGAACAGGATACACGTTGTGTTCAATTAATTAGTCTTAAAATTGCCTTCTATATTGCACACGTTGATTCCCAAAATTAGCGAGCGGTTATTCACCAAGAGATCCTTCACAGTGGCTCGTTGGCACATTATGCCACGGTTGGACTGATGATGGGAACGCTGCTCAATGCAATAATGTCGTTTCTTAGTCACTGCCTGAATGTAAGAGATCATATATATTGCTGCACGCCTTCTCTGTGCAAGGTGCTGTGCAACCCTGCCTCAGGCTTGTTAGGGGATATGTGTGAATAGAGAAACATTATTATTTGGGTGCCAAAAAGAAGTCGATATGAGTAGTCTTATCTTAATAGTCTCAACAAACCTGTTCATCTGCTTCGTCTTTTCTTTTACGTTTTTGAAATGTTATATCGTTTTTAAAGCAGAAAAATTACACCCACCATCAATCCACGTATCGCGCTGACTCTGCGCTCACGTTAGCGCGGCAATGCTTTTGACTTGTCGTACGTCTCAGCAAAGGAGCATACGTCTTCGATTTTTCACAATCACTCATCTAAGTGGATGCAATCGAGTGCAATTTAAAGACTGATAATTATCGTTAAGTCTTCATTCTGCCTCTAATTCTCTATTAGCGATTAAATTCTAGATCGCATCATAGTAGACGCTGTTTTTTCCCGACACCTTTCGAATATTAAACTGTGCAAAATCTGTGTCGAAACCGCTTGCGAGCACCAAACCCAACTTTGTTTTGTGGCTCTGCCAACACAAAAGCTAGCGTTTTGTGTAAGTGAAGGTTTAAGTCGCGCGTGGCCTATGTCGAAATGCATCATCTTCACTCAATTTGAAATCCGCTCGAACATTGCTATTATCAGGTAGTCTTAGTCATGCAATGCACCCTATTTGAATGTATAACACGTAATTAGTCTAGATTCTTACGGTTCTACCTCGTAGTCCCTATTGTTACCACTTTTAAAAATCGGGCAGGAAAACCCATGTCAAGTTATATTCAAAGACACAGTGTGTGTGTCGCTTCGATTCTGCGCGCTTCTGTTCTCTGGCGATGAACAGCAACGTCATGAGCCCTACTTTCAGCTTTCCGACAAAATGCGGGAGTGCAAAGCAAGGTGATGCTCTGATTTACAGCTAGAGTAAGAGGTGTGGAACGTATCTGAGGAATCGATTAGGTGACTCACGGCAATGAAGCTGGAGTGGAGACGCTGCCATACTACCTCTGCTTATTTTTTTACAGACAAGTCAGCGTTGTCTTTTTTGAAGTTTGATATCTTTGATACCTCAAAATTGACCTTACTTCCAGTAAGAATAATTTGCTGACAAAGAAAGATCCATGCTCTAAAGATCAAGTATTGAGAATATTTTTTTTTCTACTTAATCGATTTCTCTGAGTACCGGTACCCTAGCGATATATGCTAAATTGACAAGCGCTTTACCGGCAGGCTTACAAATAGCAGTCTTACCTTACCGGTAAATGCATTACCGGGACAATATACCAAGCCTCCGGCAATGGCGGACGACGGTAAGTAGTCATTCTTCGTCTCTCTCTCTCTCTCTTACATAACGCCCGGTGTTTACACAGATGCGGTGATTAGGCGACGCCTACTGACTCGCACAAGCACGGTTGGCAAGTCGGGGCTGAAAAAGTGCGCAGAAATGATGCTCGTGCTTGTAGACCTGCTGACGGATGAGTCGGTGGACGACGCCACTTGTAAACAGGAGATGGCCACATTTTTTTGGGAGATGGAACAGCTCCAGTTTGAGGCCAATAAAACTGAAATCTGGAATTTTACATGCGACCGCGAGCTGGAGGAGTACGAAACGCTCAATTCGCAAATTGACACGAACATCGCAAAGGCTGCGACGGAGATTGAGAATTTGCAGGTCAAGATGCATGCTGAAAAGACAGTGCGGGCCTACAAGGAGGAGTATGAGTCTGTTGCCAAAGTGATCAATGAGCTGCCATCACGAAAAGACATCGAGATGGAAATTAAAGAACAAAAGAAGTTGCTTCATGATGTCTCCACGGCTATTGAAGCGGTAGACGGAAAGCTTGATCTTCGTGCAAAGCAATTTGCGTTACTGATGAATACGATCCAGAACTTGGAAGCTACGCTGGTAGAAGATGCAGAATTGGACAAGGATCAGCAGGATGAAGACGAGGAGATGGTGGGTGTCGAGAAAAAGACTGCAACGGAGAAAGAGAATGGTGAATAGCGCAGAAGTGTTGAGGATGGACTTGATACTAATAATTTTGTGTAGGTGAATGAGACAATTACTGTCAATTTTCGTAAGTGCAATTAAAGGTTGGGATGGTAGCTAAATATACAATATCGTGTAGCTTATCCTCACAAAAAGTGCTTTGAGTTTATCGTAAAAATTGGAAATCGCTTACGACAACATTAAAGATCACTCGAGCCTCTACACAAGCACTGATACAAAGCTAAAAAGGAAAAAAAAGAACGAATCCGGAACTCGAGGGACCTTATTTCTTTAGTTCTCAAGCATAGCGACGAGTCCACTCTGCAGCTGTAAATGCCATAACGCCACAGCTAAATCAGATCACAAGCTTCGATCTCTGTCCTCGCTCAAACTTACCTGTGTGCACAGCTCCGGCCTCATCCGTTTTCCAATGATCTGCAACATCGTTTGCCAGTGGGTCATCCGGGTTTGGCGCGGACAAAAGCGCCTGGATGCTCAGTAGCACCGTGCGGATCTGCAAGGCGGGGGACCACTTGTCCTTTAAAATGTCAAGGCAAATACGACCTAGCTTGTCGATATTTGGATGGTAAATGCGCGTGAGGAAGCGCACTTTGGGTGGAGCCATGGGGTAGTCCGCTGGCAAAAAGAGTTCCAGCTTGAAGATACCGTCTGCCGATCACCAAATCGTAATCACAACTTTCTCCTAATGATCATACAGCCACGTACTCTCGTAGGGTGACGACTGCGGACCGGCGATCACCACTTGAAAATAGCGTAAATTATCTTCGTATGGCGTGGCGCTAATTCCAGCCACTGCAAATGGACCCGCGATCGTTAGTATTTGCACTTTACATTTACCTCTATGAAATCATAATTCAACGCACCAGGCTCCGCTAGCAACCGTTGGGTTTCCTTACCACAAATATAAGGCGTTAGTCCATTAAGTCACTTCCAATATTATCATTCACGAACGGCATGAGCGAGAAGCCAGACGACAAAGCTGGGCGTATTACCTTAACGATGCGGCGCGGAAGTGTGCTCGCCATACTTTTTGTTTTCTACCAAGCAAACTAGTCAGAGCTGATAAAACTCAAATATAGAGGGAGGGCTTCAGAGTGATGGTCAAGTTGGAGTCCGCATTGGCTTCTATTTATAGGTGGAGGTGGTGCGGAGAAAGAACGGAAACGGCTTCGCCGTGGGCTCAAGGAGCGACCGACGAATGCTGCAAAGCCTAGTAGGAGCCAAACATGGCGGACTTTGACGACATGGACAACTTCAGCGACCACGCGGTACAGGGAAAGCCCATCAAGGCCTTTAGAAACGGTCATTTTGACAATCCGAAAGGTTTGATTGAAATTTGTACGAGTCAAATACTAAAATCTTACTTTCTTGCGTAGTGCTTTTTGTGCAGCATCATTGGAGTTGGGATGAGTTTTTATGTGCTGTCTCTCAGCGGCTGGACATGATTCCTATGGCATCGCGAGTGTTCAATGCCGATGGCGCCGAAATCGACGACATCATGTGCATTGAAGAAAACGATATGCTTTTTCTTTCTACTGGGAGCTCGTTTAAGGCGCCTAATTCTGAAGGAGACGACGTTAAGAGCAGCAGTGATGACAGGGTTGCTAATGTTGTGGGAGGTTACAAGGTCACGACGCTGCTTGGTAAAGGAGGCTTTGGAGAGGTGCGACTGGGAGTGCATCAACTCACGAACGACAAAGTGGCATTAAAGTTTATATTGGTAGGGGCGGTAACGTGTGCGCTTAAATTGTTCATTGTTCGAGTTACATATATGGTTTGTAGAAAAGCGAAATGGGGTCGTTAGGAGATGTTGAGCGCACGACAACGGAGATCCAGTGTTTAACGGTAATATAATTATGTTTTCGCAGTGCTCTACTTCTCAGCGCTAACTTGTTGATGTTGTAGGCACTGAATCACCCAAGTATCATCAAGTTGCTGCGTGTGATTAATGAGCCGAATCACATTGTGCTTGTCTTTGAACTGCTGGAAGGGTAAGTGCGTAAATTAAATATAACAGATGCGCAATGGTGATTTAAAGGTTTATGTGCGTGCAGTGGCGATCTTTTTCACTACATAAAACAATTTCCAGGTGGCATTTCAGAGGAGGATGGCGCGGGCCTTTTTTCGCAAATAATTGGTGGTGTTGGGTACGCCCACAATCAACACATTTGCCATCGCGATCTCAAGTTGGAGAATATCTTGCTTACAAAGTAAGGTCTTGAGAATTTTTGGAGTAGCTCCCTATTTGTACACACTTGATTGTTTACCATTTTGCACTAGTAAAAATGATATTTCCACGGCCAAGATTGCAGATTTCGGACTTAGCGATTTTTACAAGCCAGGAGCTATGATGAAAACGAGTTGCGGGTCTATCTCCTATTTGGCACCGGAGGTTTTTCGTGGGACATCTAACGCTGGCCCGCCGCTTGATGTGTGGAGTCTGGGTGTAATTTTGTTTGCGATCGTGTGTGGTCGATTGCCTTTTGAAGGTCACGACCTACAAGGAACTAATCGCCCGCGTGAAAGTGTTATTCGAAATCGTATCATGCGATGCCAATTCAAGTTGGATACAGACCTAAGTCCAGCACTTTCGGATCTTGTGACTCGGATGCTTAAGCCCGATCCAAACGAGAGGGCGACTATTCCTGAAATTTTTAGTCACCCGTGGGTGCGCGGTACAGGCGGTACATTGAGCTGTTTACCAATCGCCTTTGCTAGCACAACTTTGCAAGACATTTTAGACGACGAAACCACCGAGGACGAGAGCTTTGCAGTCGCATACACAGCTGCCCCTATTTTAACGACAGCCAAGATTAATGACGAAGATAAACTACCATCGATAGCCCATCGGTATTCTCGAACGGATTCAATCGGAGGTCTAACCACACTAGGTGGAGCGACGACCCCTATATCGAGTGGTGCAACAGCAATAGGCTCAGGCGGGACTTTTACATCGACTTGGGGGCGAGTACGCGCCGGTCGAGTTTCAGAAAATCCGCTACGCCATAAAGGTACACTGATAGCAGAGAAGTTGTCGCCACGGCACTCCGGATTTGGGAGCTTGGGGACGATGAACACGCCCATGCCAGTAGCATCAAGTCCAACTATCAAACGGTATGCTATGTCCACGGGAAATACTCGCTTGCGGCCACGTCAGCCAGTTCCGTCTCCTTCCTTTGGTACAAACAGCAACACGAGTGACAAAGCTCATGCGGAACGCGCTCCAGCCCACCTGGAAAATTTAGATCGATTGCCCGTAGCACATCCTAAACACTTGAGACGAAGATCCGACAACTATGACGATGTAGCAGATCACGCCATGGGTCATCACCGAACGAAGGCAGGTCTTGGTGGCGTGGAGTCGCACATTAATGAGATGTTAGGAAGATAACCGTACATCCATGTCGAAATTTTATTAGCTAGTTATTAAAAACGATTAAGGCATTAACATTCTCATGCTTTGCTCGGTTTTCGTTGACCACCTTGCGTAGTTCATTGTTTTACAACAGGCTACTGCATATCCTTCGATCAACCTTCGACAATATTCCACTATTCGCAGCATACGTTTTACACAACATCGTTCGGCTGAGCCTTCTAGTCGCTGACCAACACACGGTGTCTTAGGTAACGTAATTTCTATAGCACCAATCTGCAGATTCTACCGCTCATTAGGCGGCTGAACGAGGTTCGTGCCACCAGAATAGCATGATGATCGTACGGTGAGAACATACATCCATTCTGCAAAAATCTTTTGACACCAATTTTTAGACAATATTCAACACTCGCGATTAATTCGTGGTGCATACCGAACCACTCGCACAAATAGATTGGAGTGTTATTAAAACGATACAAGTATTGGATGCGAACCCAGACATGATTCAGTTGGCCTACTCCACTCCACTTTGCTCTCAATTGTAGCAAATTAGATTAGAGAACCTCTCTTTCACCTCCTCATTCAATACGATGCAACTGTAAATGTGACGGATCGCGACGGCGATGCCCCACTTCACGCAAGCTGTATTGAGAATACTCGCTTAGCGTGCACACGTATCTTGCTCTCAAGTGGGGCCTTTTTGAATGCAAATCGATTTAGGAACTAATCTACACACATTGCAGCTCACAACTGAACCACTTAAAAATTGCTTGCTATGTGATTAGTGAGTGACTAGATTTTTTTCAACAACTCATTATTAGTACATTCCGGGTCGGCACATGGCGAAAGCTGATAAGAATTGGACTTTGACTCGAATCCTAATCATCTTGTCAATTAAGAAGTTCTTTGAAGACGCTGGCATTCGAATGATTCTCGCTGACCGAGAACCTTTGATAAATCTGAAAGCATTTCGCAGAGTTAAGGAGTTACGCCAGGCCTATTTACTCGCATTTGCCACATAAATATTGCAATCGACTTCTCGTGCAGCCAAATACAGGCTATTTTTTTATTTCAAGATGTTACAAGCAATAAGAGGGCCTTGCTTGGCTTGAAAACCACCTATGTCAGCAGCGAGTGCTGTGTCTTGCGAGCGCCGCTCAGTCGTTAATGTACCACTCTATGCGCAAGGCAAGATCTCATCCATACGACCTTGGCTTAGCGCCAACCATGTTATCACCGGCATGCAGCAAATTCTTCTTTGACTAGAGCACTGCTCAGCACACTTGATTGAAATCTTGACAGTTACAATCGACCGATACGCTTCTCTCCGACCTCCACGAGCTGAATTAGTTCAACGTAATCAGGTAAGCGCAAAACAATTCCAACCGACTTTGATGGATCACAAACCAATGGATATCTGCGTAGAAATTATGCAACGGCAAAAAGCTTCGGCCTGTATTACCGATCGGGTCAGATCTTGCCGGATCAAGGGTATGTAACGATGAGTCCGAGCAATACTCTTTGGGTTGCACATGATCAAACGACATTTTATCGGTGCTGTGGCTTATACCATCACGTTAATGGCGGCGGATGACTTGGCGAGAGAGTTGTTACATCCCACTAAGGCGTAATTCTCTTCAAGGCTGCGGTAATGCATGACAATGGACAGGGGAACATCAACCTCATCCACAAGTAGTACAAACTTTTCCACTATCAATGTACATTGTCCAGAAGTGCTGAGACGACATAATTATAGGATGCTTGCTTTAATGCAGAGTATCTCGTTTTGGGTGCAGAGGATCAAAAGTAAAAATTTCATAAAAGACGATATCGCAGGGTTATATACGCTTATAAAGAAGGACTCGAATACAATTGGAGACAAATATCGTTGTTGTGGCAGTGAGCTGTATTAAAAGAGCAGTGTAACGTCTTTAAAGCTTTTTTTTTGCAAAAAGCTCGAGACAGAAATGGTCCGGGATGATAAGTCTCCCCGTTCCACGCTAACTTTTTCGGTCGAAAAGCCAAGTAGCAAGTAGCGCACCGTACAGGATAATAACGAGCTAAATGTCACCACCTTCCATGCACAAGCGCCAATTTCTTGAAGGATGTGCTGCAAACAGTATAGCGGACTGTACACTGTACAGCACACTCGGCTTGGTCGACGGGTGTTATCAATTCGTCATGCGAGAAGTACATGCCATTAATTGAGGTCATCGCTTCAAAAAAGTATGCTTTGCGAGTGTTTTGTTAGTTCCCCAGATCTCTCGAGTGCGCCTGCAACGTTTGAGAGTCTGGCGACGCAAATTTACAATTCCCACGAGGCAATGGCACAGCCATACTTTGACTGTTCGCAATCGTGCGGAGCATTGGACGGCGGACATTAAATACCACATCGTTCACTTGCGAACACTACGTCACACAAATGAGCTTAACGCTAATGCAGATAAGCGTATCTTCAGCGCAAAAAATATAGTTTAGGGGTGCTTGATTGGAATGCGTGGCTTTTGGTCACATCTAGCTCAAGTCAACGCCTTTACTGAAGAAACTGGCTTGGTCAGACCAAATGCTTGCTCAAGTTCATTGCAAACTGCAAACTGCGCAGAAGTGGGCTAGGCCACTATCTGGTCTTCTTAGAGAGAAAGCATAGTGGATCTGAAGAAAAAAACTAACGCTAATAGGCATTTAAAAAATTCTTTCACAAACCAAACTAATCTTCTCGAACAAAACCTCGAAAATCTCAAATTAACGGCAAAATTGTTGCACGTATACATCGCTTCACGAATCGCTAGAATTTTTGTCATGTCCTCATCCATTATGATCACACCGTACGACATTACCATTCATACAGTAAGCCAGGACGGCGATCCGGATTAAGAGTTGTTTGTTGAATAAAGCGAAGTTCTTCATCTCTTTCCTCATCCATAGCTGATGGCTGTATGTACCGTGTACAAAGAAAATTTTCCATTTCGATACGTCTATTCAAAGATCTTTAATCAGACACCCCTGTATTCACAATTACCGTATCTCAGTTATTGTCTACTATTATTATGCTCACAGCCGTCAGGAACCCAATTGATTGTATATCTGCTGCTGACAATTCGCGCAGATGAAATTAGTTCAGATTTTATAAGTATTCTGTACATAAGATAAATCAGGAAGGTGTGTCCAGTCTGCCAGCCCAAGGATCTACGAGATGAGGCTAGTTATAATTTACTGTGGCAAAACATCGGTAGCATTTTGTGACGAAGATAAATGACAATGATAAGTCTCGACGGTACATCAACTGGCAAGTCTGGCACTATTTCGCATACGACTGCGATGGGCTATCTTCTTACGCTAGCTCCAAAGCGTAAAGCGAGATATGCACTCTGTGCCCATCATGTCTGCAGATGAATAAACGGCAGCAGCGTGAAAGAAAAGTATGAGAACGTACTGATCCTTTGCTGTTTTTATTCTCGTAACAATTTTGCAGCACTATCACCTTCTTAACTCAAGAAAGTGTCCTTAGCTACGAAAAGATATTCCTCTCACTTTCGTGCAGTGAGATAGTTCCTAGCCTTTGATACAATTGTTAATAGTGCTGTGACGTAATGGCAGGTTGGCCAGCGGCGGCAACCACGCCCATCACACTGTTCCAAATATACTTATAAATTAAAACGATTTACAGAAATCTGTCTGCAGAGTTTTAGATCAAAAGTCAAGGTAAGAGCTCTCCATTTTAATCACTTTTCGCTTAGGCGAAAAGGAGTGATTGTTGCGAGAAGCACGCATGCTGCCCACGTCTCAGTCGACGACTAGCCTTTCAAGAAACCTTCTCCTCGACTGTGTTACAAATGAGCCGCTGCCGGACCATCCTTTTATATCCACTTTATCTACATCATAATAGCTTTCTTCATCATACTGAGACGAAGATAAACCTCGCGCATTGACACTTCTATTACGACAACATTTTCTTGATTAGAGCTGAATTTAATTCTTCAGTCCAAATTCAAGTTTTGTAGCCGACTTTCATGTATCGCAGTGAGACTAAATACAGCAAGCTGCCACTTTAAACGTTTTCATCGTAGAATCGAAGCATCGTTTGCGTGTGCAAGTACGGGATGTAGAGTGCTTTTTCATTGTCGGCCTCCATACAAGCAACGTATAGCTCGCGAAGAAACGCAGCGTATTGGGCTTCGTTGGATCGTTTCATCAGCCCGCTCACGAGTTTGGCCATAAATCTAGTGCACAGCTCACGACACACGTCAGCTCATTTCAAGTACCAGAGATCATCACACGTACATAGCGATGCGAGTATCACACGCTTGCAGAAGTGGTGTCAAGGCTGCCAAGGTTTCCACTTTGTCAGTTTCTGTAGAATTCGTTGAAAATGTGTGCAAAACAATGAACGCCGTGCACGCAGTCACGTCGCCGACTAAAGAATCGTCCACTCCACAGCAAATACGACGACACTCAACGCCTTGGTGTGTAGGAGACGTTTCATGCAGTACGGTTAGCACATGAAGGAAAAATGCGGTGTCTAATTGGCGTAACAACCGTCTATCCAAAGCGACCTCCCCATTTAGCACAAGACACGCCAATGAGTCCGACCTAGCAACACAGTCAAGACGACATTCACTTTGATTGTTTGCATCCCGTTCTTTCCATCGCTTATCGATGTCGGACAAGTCGCACTGACACATGTCCAAAAGTAGCAACACCACTGACACTAACACTGCTGCCTCGCTCTCTCTGTGATCAAGAAGCACATGCAAGCAAGTGTTGACCTCTGCAATGGTTGCCGCGTCTGGCTTTCCCGACTACATCAAACAGTTGCATTATACAAAGTTAGCCATTGATCCAACATTCAAAGGTAATATCACTTACACAGAGCTGTAATTTTCGTTGTATAAAATAGGTCAACACGTTCGCAAATGAGGTCCGTAGTCCTACAGGATTTGTCGGTGAAGCCAATTCCCAAAATGTCGATTGAGCAGCCGCACCAATGTCCCCTCCTTCATCATAGCAAACCGTTTCTTCCAACATCTCTCCCGCAAGAGCTGGCTTTGGACGTAGTAGTCGTCCTTTCGACTGCAATTCTATGGCTTCTGCCGTCGGCGCGGCCTTCCTATCATACGACGAGAAGGTGTCGTTCCCTTGATTATAGCTCAAAAGTTCAGCAAGCCATCGTTCACCCCGAAAACGCTCAACTGCTCGATTCGATTGTAACAACTTCAAAATGTAGTCAATAACTTCGTCTCGATTGCCTAAATTTCTTGTCCCTTTCAAGGCTGTTTCAAGACTTGGGTTTGCTCCAAAGTAGGCATCGACTTGCACGATTAAGCGAAATTGGGTCACGAATGCAATCAAAAGCTTTTCCGACACTGACGGACAGCTAAATGTCATTTCACTTGCTATCCGAGCGCTTGAGATGTACGGAGAAAGTAGATTTAGTCGCATCTTTCCAGTCAGATCTACCCAATTTATTAATGTGTGCCAGATTTCATCGAATTTAGCAACGCTCATGATTTCACGACTTTCAAAGCGTCGGAGGTCGTCACAAACACAATTTACAAGCACGAAACAAGTCAATCGCTTCAAACGAGCGACGGGGGAAGTGTAGAAGAAATACAGGAGCACTTCAAGACTCACGTAGTGCTCCACCATTGCCACTGGCAGGCCACACGTCCATAAAGCGTAATCCTTGGTCGGTACTTGATTCTCCAAACCGATCGATTTTTGTGCCGCAGTGTATTGAAACGCATACAAAGTCGCTACGACGAGTTCCATTGCTGTTAATTGGAGTTTTAGAGCTGTCGAATCGCGATTGCTAGCTTCCGCTACGAAAAATAAAAGCGTGTGTTTATCGAGTAACCGTAATCGATCGGCCCGATAAGTGCCATTGGCTTTTTTAACGAAAAAGATCAAACAGCCCACCGCTTGATCAACCCAGTCGAAAGACAGAGAATTGATAGGAACCGAGTGAGCCGTTGTGGAGATCACGACGGTCTTTGCCATCATTTCTCGCAACAAGGAGAACAATTCTGTCTCTAAATACTGCGCTTGGTTGGTCACGGAATGTTCCTGCGTCGATAAAAGTGTCGCAAGGACAGCAACACTTGTGTCAAAAAACAAAGTGAATGCTAGACGGCGCCACTGTGCTGAGGGGCGCTGGACCACTTCTAGCAGCTTGAAATGCACTCCGGATGCGTCTAGATTCTTACAGTTACAAGCTAAATACGCGCGAGTCAGTGCATTCACTGCAAGTTGGGTCAGTAAAGCCGTGTACTTTTGTTCCAGTAGACTAAGGACACACCTATCGCTTCGTTCGTACAAATCATGAAGTTCAACCAGAATTTCGTCGAGCTCATCCAATGTCGGGTAGCGCGTTGTTTGGCTCTTGAAAGTCGGTACTTTTGCTATTAATGGCTTCTTGGAATGCAGGGCGTGTTGTGTAGCGTCAACTTCTCTTGCCAAGTCATTAACGTTCGTCACAGCAAGAGTTTGAAGGTCATCTTGTCGTTTTTTCACGTGTCTAGAGGTGGGTTGAATCGATTTGCTGTTTCCATAGCACCGTTGAAAGATACAAGACACGAACTCGTCCGGGTCTGTCTCGTGCAACTCCATCGTCTTGTAGCTTTGCTCTATGAAGAAAAGCGACGAGTTTCGCCAAAAGTCGCTCAACACGACCTTAGTCGTTTCACACGGTGATCACAGAAATGGACATGGAGACCCTACCAATTCGCTCTGCCCGCGAGTGCGACGCATTGCAAGATGCAGTTGTGACGCTAGTGCCACCATCGCAGTCCCATGTCGTGTTTGTACGCATTTTTTTTAAAAAAAACTATTGAAAGAAGGAGATGAGCTTAACTGCTACTTTGCGTAGAAACTTCGCCGAGTGGAAGACGACAGAGCGCCGTGGATTACGGAGCTGGATTTTTTGCTTTTTAATGCACAGGTACGAACCCATTAAATCAATCGAGACTTTGCGTGGCGAAATGTGACAGTCTATGGCTTCTTCAGGGCGATATGTTGCAGGTACTTCGTGGAGCCACTCCTTCTGACACTGTGAGTGGGAATTCGCAGTCTTTATATTTCGGCGAAAACAATTTTAAAAGAACTCGCGCTACTTCGAAAGAGATGAATGAGCGCGAAGTGGTGGAATTTTCCATGACAAAATTGCATCCATTTGTCGAAGTCGTGGGGATTTTAGTCACGACTGCAGAAGACGAAATCGTCCGGTCCCCTCAGTTGAATGCGTTTTCACTCTCGTGCGACCTTTACGCTCCCACTGGCTCTCAAGCTAATGAGCATACCCAAGTAGAAGGCAAGCGAAGTGCTCTCTATGACGCGGATGAATGTACTCGCTTATTGAGTACTTGTCATGATCCGAGAACTGGACCACGACATCGTGAGAAACAACCCAACATAGTCCTTTGTGGCAAATTCTTTCGACGTCCTGGACAACGACCTTCGGACTGGGCTTTCCATGCTGCAACAAAGGACTGTAGCAATATCGTCGTACGAAGTGTCGTGACTGCGTCTCTTGTTGAAAGTATGCAAGTCTTTTTGCTTGATCTGATCCCAGACATGAAAATTTCGAATCGAAATCCCTTGACAAGCGTGAGTGGAATTTGTGCTGCACTAACTTGCAACGAACTATTGGGCATTGAACGCCATTTTCTCGATGACGGACTGTGTAAGGCTGACTTTGCGCGGTTATTATTGTGGGAATTTATGCGTACGCGATCAGCGTTAATGCAACATGTTGATCGAGCCACCGCTCTTGTTGGCCTTTTATTTGAAATGTTTGAACAAATTGACATCAATGGCGATGCCATGGTCAATTGGGAAGAATTCACGTCATTTTGCACGGCATTGGGCCACTCAGTTACTCGAGTGGCCCATGACGAGCACGAGCATGACGAAGGACAAAGCCACGAAGACTCGCACACTGCTCCACCGCAGACTTCTATAATGTACCGTCAAAAAGCTTTGAGTAGCGGCACAGCAAGTCGGTGAGTGACATGTTTTTGTGACTTTATTTACCATTTCTCTGACAAACCCTGCAAATGTCATGGCCTAGCACGTTTCCTTATCAAATCAACAAGATTAAATCTTTGCCCCTACTTAAGCGACTTGCCGTGATGGAGCACAAATCTCCACGTATTCTTGTCCGTCATCTTTTTGTCTCTTCTTCACCTTATATTACATTTACTGAAATGAATGCTGCTCTATTCCAGATATTTGATCTCGGGATAAATTTCCTTCACGAATTTGATTGCGGGGAGAAGCTCGCAGCAGAGAAGAAAAGAGGCAAGAAGCTCAATGAGCGTTTCGATGTACTCGAGGTTTTAGACGCCGAGCACATTCCATCTCGAAATGTTTTAGCTGTGGCTACGAGTGACTGGAGTATCTCTTTATGGTCGATTATCGATGCAACCATTGGCACGTACGTTTACAATGGAGAACTTGCAGGAAGTTTTCCCGTGCTTTTTATCAAGTGGTGTCCTCTTCCTCTGAAGCGGTTGTTTATTGCTGGTGGGGTGACCGAGCACGTCCAGCTTTGGGACCTCGAAATAGCAACTCAACCTGGAATCACGACCTCACCTTTGCTGTTACTGCTTCCACAAAGTCACACAGAGCGCATTGCAGCGTGTTTAGATCTACCTGAGTCCCCGTACATTGCGACCGCATCGTTTGACCACACCGTTACGATTTGGGAAACAATCCCAGGTCCGGAAGTCGCATTAGGTGGCCCATCCGCTGTTTTAATCGTCTCGAGCGTGCTTCGAGGACACCAGCAAGGTGTTTTGACACTTGATTCCGCTCACTCCTTATTGCTCACTTCAGGCTTTGAATACCAAGCATATTGCTGGGGCCTTGCTGGACGAGTGTTAAAAACAAAGCTAGGAGGGCACCATCATTGCCTGATGGGCGCTCGATTCGTATCGACGTCTTCCAGTGAAGCTTGTCTGGCTGTCACGGGCGATCAGAGTGGTCACTTTAAGCTCTGGGACCTCACTCGATGTGCCAAAGGCTTTTCGGGCAACCATTTAGCAAGTATGGTGCAGACTTTTGAGCTTCACACTCCAAATCTCTGTCGCTTTCGAATGTTTACCATCGTATCGGATAAACAATTGAAGGAGTCAGGATCGCGCGCCATGTCGGAACACTCGGCGTGCGATATCGTTACTGGCAATTTGCGTCTCTATCGCTTCAGTGCGTTCACGCCGTTGGTCGGATCACCCGACGAAGCGACTGGAGATGAAGCAGCTGGGTCGGCCTCTACGCGCTTTATTGTATTCAATGCTGTGACCAACACGTTTGTTGGAGCCGTGGAGAATCGCATTACGGTCTGGAATGCCAACTCGGGGTTGAAAATGGAAGACTCTGTGCTCATTCGACATGCCGAGATCTGTGCCATCACATTTGACAGTCCACGAGAAAGAAAACTCTTTGTGGCCACGAGTGTACGTGTGGGTACGTACTACGTGTTCCAAGTAAGGTGTGCTGACGAAGTGGACGATTGTAGGATGGTGCGATTCGGCTTTATAATCCGGTGACGGGAGCCTTACTTCGGGTAAGGACTATTTCGTTTTTGTATCAACAATTCATTTTTGATTTCACTCTTAGAAATTAAACGTACACGATGGACCAATCACTTCGCTTGTATTTTGTTCGCATGCTAATGTAAGCCGCAACAATCAAATCATACAAAGTCTAGCATATCAATGTACCCAATTCATTGCTTGCTATCGATAACAGTGTTTGGTGTCAACGGGAGATGATCAAAAGATTTGCTTGTTGGAGTCGCCACCCGGCAAATTAAAACTGGAAATGTTGCATTGCGTGGAAAAGAGCCACAATACAAGCATTACATGCTGCGCTTGCTCATGGCCTATACAATCAACGCAAACCGTGCGATACATTGCAACAGGAGATGATGCGGGTGGCGTGCACGTGCACGATCTGCATCGTATAACGTTTAAATTTCGATGTGCCAATGTGCATACTCGCGAGATTCGAGTGCTGCATTTCCCAGCTGCAACTCCGGGGTTGCTTATTTCAGGTGATGTGAGTGGTGCCATTTTTGTGTGGTCAACGAACGGAGTTCGAACTCTAGTTGTACAGCCTCTTTTGCGTTTAATGATGCAAGAGATACGTCTCTGTACTTCCGCACTTAATAAAGGAGAGTTTGATGGGATCACGGCCATGTGCTCAACCAACAATGTACAAGCCTTGCATGTTTCAAACATGTTGTACGTTGGCATTGAAACGGGGCAAATCTTTGCGTGGGATCTTTGCTCTCTTCCAACCACTAGTTTACTTGAAGGCCATGCAGCAAGACGTTTAGCCATATCCCAACGTCATTCGCAGATTGAAGGGCTTGCGCGAGCCTTTGAAACAAACAGTAAAAGTGCCGTTTTGCCAGTAATTGTATCTACAAAGTCTTGGATGGCACACCGAGCTGGTGTCTTGTCAGTGCAAAGTGTGTTGTATCCAGGGGAATTGTTGTCGTTAGGTGTCGATGGCGTGGTCAAGATTTGGGATGATACGGGAGCTTGCATTGGACACATTGTGACCACAGCAGAGCAAAGTGCAGCCTCGGCATCTGCATGGAAATATATACGTCGTGATCATTTGCTTGGAGGTTATGAAAAACAGGTGTTGGAACAAATAGCACGCGAGGTGATTGCAAAGCATGAGCGTCGACTGAAAAAGGAACTTAATTGTCAGCGAAAGCTTACAGTGTACCCTCAAAACAAGCAATTGGACTCATTGGCTTCCTCCTTGTCATTTCTAGAGCCAATCGAAGCACGGCCAACTTTTGGAAACATTCAGTACCCCTCTTCCTCGACGGTAATGACGAATGCAGCTTCTGCCTTGTTGACGCAAGTGCCGTTCTCACTTGCATCCGTGGCGTCAGGAGTTCGTCAAGGTTTGTTTAGCATGGAGGAAGCTCATCAACTTCGTTTTATTGCCAAAACTTCGAAAGGTTCGCATGAAAATATCAGTGACAAACGAAAACGAATTGCAACACTTGCTCCACTCTTTTCTTCACCTGAGAAATTGGTTCAAAGTCAGGCCAAAGCCACGACAAAAGCTTGTGCAAAGTTCAGTACCGAGCCACAAATGGAAAAATTCCCTTCGCAAGCGCTTAAAAATTTTCCACTGGAGCTTAAGCGGCGCGCTGCTGTCAAGGCTAAAAGTTCTACTAGTGCTTTACGTTTCATCGATGTTGAGCCTTCAATGTTCTTGCAAAACAATTTGCAAGACGATGCGTCGTTAACTGGAAATAGGGTGAAATCAACACCAAAGAAGCGGCTGCACCCTCGAGGCAATCAATTCAAAATGAACACGATTTTAGCTCCAATTGGGTCATTACCAAAGTTGCCACCATTCACGTGTGAGAAAGAAGGGGAAAAGGCTACGGCAATTTTTCAACCTTTAAATTCTAGTGCGTCTGCACCCGTACTTACTACTGTGTCAATGCCACTTAAGTTGCCTCATTCGTCCAGTCCTGAAAAAAATAGTCTCAATATTGAACGTAAATTGAAGCTTTACCAAACAATTGCGGCAAACGGCCGCATTTCAAGCTCCAAAGCCAAGTTGTAAACGAGCAACTCATACCACCACCTAACACTTAATTTTTGGCCACAGCGAGTATGTTGGCAATAGCAAAAGATTAAACTAAGTCAATTACATGTAATCTGACTTGATTGAGAACTTGATTCAGAAGCTATCTATATAGAAACACACATCTAATAACATGTCGAGCAAATAAACTTTTGAAAAAAGAGCCCCCGCCGATAGATGGAGTATATGCTTCTGATCCCTGGTATCGTTGATGAAGGCACTACCAACCCAGTACCAATATTACTGTGGATAACATGATTTTCCTTGACTCCAAGTTTCTTAGCAAAGATAATCATGATGAGTTGGGGAAAGTATAAGGCAATACGCTACAACAAATTAGTCGTATCGACTCCAATTATATCGATTGGCTCCGTGATTGAATACTGCTCTAAGCTTGTCGAAACTTTACAAATTATGCAAAAAGAAAAATAATCAGCAGCACATCTCATATATCAGTGGATCACCAATAAATCAATCATATTCTTTATGGTATCAACAACCTACGCGGTTGAAAAGTCTAAAACCTCCTTGAATAGACGGTCGAACGAGAGCTCTTGTTGCTCACATCCAATACAATCAAGTTTTGCCTTGGCAACCGTCATTGTCACCCTAGATCTATATTGACTGAGGGATAACACGTTCGACTAGACGACTGACATCAGCAATTAAACGCTTCGTTAGCGACCACTTCTGATAGTCAATAAGTCCATTCGCCAGCTCAGGTGTCAGATTACCGTTAATCGAAGCAGTTTAAGAAACCTTATTAGCGAACTGGTGGAAGTCATAGTCATGACTATTATCATAGCACTGTTGCGAGCCGATGCGCACGTTGAAGTTTCGAATCGAATTAGCGTCCATGGTGCCAAATCGAAAGGACTCTGAGATTGCTGTACAGCTGCATAAGTATAACTACTAGTCTGCTCAGCGAATGGATGAAGAATGACATACTTAGAGTTCTTAACAGATGCGGATAGTTGTAGATCAAAGCGGTATAGAGCTGAGTCGATTGCTTTCTAATACCAGCACACTGGTAAAATAAGTAGGCATAGCAAACATTGTAGCGGACCTTCTATACCGGCTTCGAGATGATAGCCTGAGGATTTTCGAGTTGAAGGAATGGAACATACAGACGAAACGTAGTGGAAGGCATGTAAGTGTTAACAAATATAGGCTCAAGCGCATTAACAACAGCACCTCGACAAACGGCCAAGGATCCAACACCAGAAATTGCACAATATGTAGTCTGGGTTGGCCAACGAAGCAATGATTACTGAACAGATGTTACTGCTCAAAAGTGTAGAACCCGTAAGCGTCAGCTGTCAATATCAAAATCTCAAGTACCCTAATGGAAACCAAGACAAATTTATGGAATAGCCATAAAATCAAGCTTCATGAAAGTGGACTCAAGCATATAGTTGTACGTTCCCATAATCGCATCCGCTGGGCTGTAGCGAGCTACGAGCGGCCCGCGGTTCAGTTGATTGGCAATGGTAGTGGTGACGGATACGACACCAATAGACGACCGCAACATGATTGAGTCAGCTCTGGCTTGGAAGAAGACGTTAAACAAAACTGTCATTTGCTTTCGACGCCGTAGCAGCAATAGCACCAGCGGTGGTAGAGATAGTCATTTTTTTCGAAACCTTGTCTTCATAAGCAGCGACCGTAGCATTGTACTTGATTGATTGAGCAGTATCCGGATACAGAAAAGTTGTAGCACCATCTTTCTTAACATAGTGAGGGCTGTACCCGGTCTGAGCGCGTATAATTTTTCAGAAAGCGCTTTTATCAGTAGATAGCTGGATGTGGCATTGCCAGCTCTGTGATAGCACTTGGATCCCCAATTCATGCAAGAGCAGCGACCAAGTCATTGTTAAGGTCGGACTATCGAAATCTGATAGCGACGTCGAGAAAGAAGGAGGACAAGTAGCGGATAAAAATGGCGGCAAAATTTTTCTATTCTATGCTGAGCAAAAGGGTGTGCCGATCGATGCGATCACTACGAGCAGGAAGTTTATGCTGAGCAAGACAATCAAAACGAAGCATGAAACCTCAAGCAAGTCAGTGCAAGGTGAAGTGAGGAGACGGTATGGAGTTGGTTGTACACCAGCAAAAGAATGAAGGCCACGATGGACGCTTTGCGAGCTAAACGCAAGAAGCCTATGCAGGCAGAACTAAATTAATTACTCTTTATTTTGATTAATAAAGCTGTACAAAGATCAAGTATATTTATAAGGGAGAATGAAAAAAATATAATTTTTTTAAATAAAATGGAGAAAATGTATTTAGATAAAAAATCTACCTAGTATCACGAAACAAATCTACCTACAAAGTAAAGAAATCTATCAAAAAATAAAAAGGCAAATACTATACCTAACTCACTAAGGAAAAAAGACTTCTATGCTGCGCATTACTGGTGCATCGACGCTCGTTGTTCCCTACTTGACCACAGCTGCCGCATCGATAAACAATTTTTGTCAGCTTCTTATGGACTTAGTGGAAGATGCTCACTCTTTACCTGTTCACTTTTGTCACAAATGGCTTCACTTCGAGTGCTTCATCGCATCTAGGCAAGTAGATACGTTTTGGTTGACCACATATCCCCAGAAACCAATTTTGCACGTGACAGCGCTGCTATGCGGTGTCAACATGGAGCATTCATCTCCTTTACATAACCGCATGTGCAGGTACCACTGGTACTGTTTACTTCAAAAGCATACTCCATTGGCTTGTTTGTTCTAATTCGAACCGACACAACAAACGATGTAGTTGAGCTTGAACATACTCCTCGGACATTTTTAGCAATGAAGTGATGCGACTGGCAGAATAAGACGTAATCACACCCCATTGTTTGGTCTGTCCAGCAAATTCGAGCCACTTCGTACCGACATAGCATTCAATTGCCATCATACAATCCAAGATTGGTATTTCGCGGATTTTCTTAACGCGTTGTTTATGGATTCGACGTTATTGGAAGCAAACATTTCATATCGTGGACATGGACAATGGGCAATGGATCACTTCCCATAGCCAACGCCAGCCAGCCATTTAACTGCCTCGCGATAAAGCTTTATCAGGTCTTCTTCTTTGGTTTCGTGCGATTGCCTAGTCAGTGCACGTGCTAAGCCCCATGCATGTTCCTTCAACGTCTTGTTTCTAAACTTTAAATTGAAATCCTTCATAAAGTGACGTAAGCAAAAGAAATGTGGCATCTCTTTGCCATTTTCTTTCATTGCTGACACCAAGTCCTTGTCACGATCAGATATTACGAAGGCTGGAATTACAGGTAAATGCTGGACCAGGACCTTGATGAACGGCGCTCAATGTGCCTTAATCCCACTGCTGACGAATGTGACTGTAACAATCTGAACCTCATTGTTACCTTGTTTAAACAAGCCACCAGCAGACCTCCAACTTTGTTCTATAAAAAGTGCCATTTAGTGCCATGCCGCGTAATGCATATGAAGCAAACGCCTGAAATCCTTGCATATAACTAACTGCTACCCGCAGATTGTATGTAGTAAAATTACTATATAAAGGTATATATATTTTTTTCTTAAATGTATATTTCTGGTATTTTTTTGCTTTTATACTATTTTTTGTTTTAAGGAAGTATTTTTTCCATTTAATTAAAAAAGGTATATTTTTTCCATTCTCCCTATTTATAATCATAGTTTTTCTTAGCACCCTTTAGCATTTTTTGACGGTTATATTCGGAGGATGTATGGCCTGTACAGTCATGATGTTGACCTCTGACCATCGATCTAAGAAGAACATTAGCCTTGCCCGATTGACCGTGTTATGAGACTTTACGCTAGCTGTGAGGCTGAAGAATATATGGAATGACTTTGAAAACAAGCCTGAACAAGAATGGAGGATCTGGTCTCAGCTCATCTAACAGACTTGACGAGCGTATTCTATCGTGATGACTTAGAAAAAGAGTAGGGCCCATCTCTTGCGCCGGCACATGCTCAGCTTAACGCTGACTGTTTTTCAGATTGCAACATACAACATAAAAATGGTTTGATATCTGTTGGGGGAGATGGAGAGATTAAAAAATCGTTTGTCTGATATAGACCCATGAGGATCGAGCACTGGGAGTCAAGTCCACTCAAATGCGAGAAGTATCGAATATACGCACACCTTGGTACGGGGAAGCTTGGTGCGAGTGGCTATGCTCAATTTCAAGATCAGCCTTCTTTACAACCTTGATCATAATGATAAAAAGCGACGACGTAGACTCTATATCAGATACAAAATTTACTGCCCACTTTATAGTGCCACTTGTCTCTCAAGGTTGTCCATGGTAGTAATATAACATGGTGTGTAAACCGAGTAAAGCTCTTGAGAACACATTCAAACTTAATAATTCTCGCTGTTTGATGATCGGAGTACATATCCGAACTCATTCACTTTTAGTTGTTTGATGAAAGAAGGACTGACTTTATCTGATTCACGCTTACCTTTCAGTTTGTCATATTCAGCCGTTAGAAAGTCAAGGGGTCCTCGAGCTGGTCATAAAAATTGAATCGAAGATGATAATCGCGAAAGTCGCTTTAAATGACTGTAGCGGATCACGGAGAACACACTTTGGTCCGCACTTGCGTCGAATCGGCTGAGTAACACTTTGAGTCTTTTAAAGTCATGCCCCACGAACTGTTTAATGTATCTACGGTATTAATTATCGAGTAGTGGCTGCACGCCGTATACAAAGCCATATTCAGATAATGCTTGGGTTTAAATAGTGTGGAAAAGCTAATTCTACTCCCACTACGTTCCATTTGCGCGACCAAATGTATGCGTTCAAAGAAGTATTTTGGCCTTGATAATCACTTAATTGAGCGTTGTCAAGGCACGCAAAAGTGGCAAAGACATCGCACTTTTTCTAAAAAGAGAAGGATGAAGTATTTGTTAACCAAAGAATCAAATAGCATTTGACCTAGCCAAAAAAAATGTCACAAACGCTGAGACGTTCGTGGTTGTTTGCAATACATGCGTCACAGCGCTATGCGTCAAAAATCCACTCACGTCTTGTAGAAAATCGCCAGTTTTATATTTTTTTTGGCGGAGCATTTCCTCGAGGTAAATAATAAGCGGTAAAAGCTAGTTGCATTGGCTAATGTGCTATCACACCGTTAGGCCTTCGAGTTAGCTCATGTTACAACTGGGCCTTTTTCCGTACATGATCTTATCTGTACCGCGTACGCACGAGATGGTGAGTACTTTTGCTTAGGACTTGGGAAAGCGATGAGCTTAAAGACTTGGATGCAAAGTTGTAGGAGCAAAGCTACATCGGCTATCAGTAGATCCCTTGAAATAACTGACATTCTATGAGGAAGGGGGATATCCGTAGAAAGCACCTTTCCGTCTAATAAACATTGACATTTGATCGAAACAGCCCCGACATGCATCAAGTTTTATCCTTAAAAGTGCTGATCACCAAAACCCACTATCTTTATTGATGAAATTTGAACTATCAAATATTAGACTCGCGATAAATCGCTAAATGGTCACCTAGACCAAAAGAACACAAAAAGCTCGAATTCTAATGGTCCTAATTTTATCTGTGGACGTGCGCACATGTGCGCACATGCGAAGCGTACCATTAAGCACAGTCCTTGCCAACTGCGGCTGCATTATCAATAGCCTTACCGGTACTTCTGGTAGCCAATTGCGAGTTTGTTCCTGGCTTACCAAATTACTCGACAGGAAAAACAGGATTCCGATCTTTGCCAACCTGTTGAGCTGTATCTGACAAGGTCTATGGTGTTAAACTTACTGCGCTGCTCCTCGCTCGTGTTGTTAAACAGCGCGAACTCTTGAGTTAATTGTGTCCAAAATAGACCGGGCTCTCTCAAGAAATGCCTCTGAAGATGTTAATGCCCAAGCTGAACATATCTATCTACAGGCATATGGTCAGATAGAGTGAGTGATGTACGTTTTTAGAGACTTGTTACACAGTATATGCGCAGATATGCTGAAGCTATGGACTATAATGCTTTCAGTTCTTTTAACTGCACTGATCAGTGCCGTGATTTTCTTATTTGCTAACATGAATGAAACAGCTAACCCTCGTGCTTCGTAGACGCCACTCATAAGCTTAATGAATGAGGAAGAACCAAAAAGCTTGCCGGTGTCAGCGTTTCCACAATACTTTAGCATGTTAAAACCTGTGTGTCAAATAATTAAGTGTCTTAAGACACAAAGGCATTTTGTCTTTAGATACGTACGCGACATAATGGCGAACATCAAACATATTTAGAAGAGATTACTAATAGTATTACCTCAAAGAGAAATGACAAGTTGGATGTTAAACTCAAGTATTAGCTGACAGATAAGCTGCTTGAAATTTACCTACAAATGTAATTACTGCTGTTGTCAACTACACCAGCTATCGACCGGGCTGTATGATATCAAAGACAGAATACCCTAAAAATACAGGCACATCCAGTGATTCATGTGAGCTGTCTTGAAATGTATCATGATACCGGCCAGGAAGAACCGGAAGCATACGCGTTAAGGCATATGTGTCTTGTAAAAGTGAAAAGCATGACGCCGAATTATACGCAATCACAACCCTAGAGGAGATCGGAGCTGCTAAATTAGAATCTTATTCTGTGCATGAGATGCCATGACATTGGTTATAGGTAATGTCACTTAAGCGCTTTGCTCCTGGAGTGACGCGATTACAAGCTTATTCCTTTAAAAAAATTGAAAAAGGCCCCGAAAATGTCAGAAATCCGGTACTTGTCGCATGGCTTGGCAACGATAGTCGAAGTCGCCGGCGTTATGTCCGCATTTCTAACGTTTGTAGCGAGCAACACTAAAGCATAAAGTGTCTCTATCAATTCTCCTTAAAGATCGCCACTCTTGAGTAAGAGCCATTTTGTGCGACGTCGTCATCAAAATCGAGATCTGTATCATGTGAAATGGAACGATTACGGTGTTCAGCGTCTGTGTCCGACTTTTTCTTTCGATGCCTTGTCTTGTAACGCGAGGCCACGTGCCGAGATCATCCTGAAGCTCCAATTCACTGCTGCAAATTCACGGAAGCATTTGGGGCTTCAAGTTACTTAACGCACGACGACACTTCGTTTGCAGTCAACAAGATCTCATCGGCTGTCGACGACAAGTCTTAATCTGAGTGAGCAAGTACTGAAAGTATTGCTTCCTCGCACATTATATGCGCTAAAGCTGTCGCGAAGTAAGAGCAATTAAATTTATCGCGTGCTTTTGTTCGAAGTGCATGTATATCCTCATATCGTCCTGAGGTACAAAGCGTAAGGGCCACATGTAAAGCTTATTTTACCAGCAGCAAGCCTCGGATATGCTGAGCTGCCATACGCAATCGGAGTCTAAATTTCAAAACTCAGTTTGACCACCTGCGTGCCTCACGCGGTATATCATGCTTCCGGCAGAAATTGAGGGACCCCGTAATTTTGCACGTTCTGATTATTATGGCAGCAACCTAATGAATTTCAATGGTGACTTGTTCAATCACATTCTGCGTACAAATATTGTTTGGTAGAGGATAGCCGCCAAACTGCGTATTAAATCCTTTTCTATATTCTTACGTAGCACGGGTGGGATGACGAACCCAGCTGCAGGCAGAGAAGGTAAGTAATTTCCTGATCGCGAGACGCTTTTCTGTGTTAGGTTTTGATCGAGCAAGAAAACGGCGTTCACCTTGCTGCTCCAACGTTGTGATAGGTCTTTTATTAAACTTTTTCGGAATTTTTTCATCTCAGAGATCACGAACATGCAGATGAGGCTGAAAACCGTCTACATTTCAGCAGTTATCGAAGTACTGCGATTGCCGTGAGGTCGACCGATCTTTATTGTCTGAAATACATTCTCAGAATTTCTCGCCATGTTGCTTTATTGTTTTGCAGGATTGTCACCCTAAATGGGTCAAAACGCAAACGTTTTTGACTTTTGAAGCTATACGACGGAGACTTCTGACATTCACGTAATATGCTTTGGTGATTTACTCAGCGATCCTGATCTTAGTGGCTGTATATACTCAGTTTTTTTTTCGACATGGCTTAGGTCGACATTTCACGCTTGGGGCATGTAGACATTAAGGCCATGTTCTGGGATGAGTTTTAAACTTATACAATTTGCTGCGCAGCAAGTTTTAGCGGTATCGTTGCAACGAAAGGAAGTGCACTTAATAGACCGAAAGCCCCAAAGGACATTTTTCGATTTGCATGATTTAAAAAATCATAGTCTTGACCGAGAAGAGTGTAATGCCATTGCTTGAAGTCAGTGTATGTCGCACTGGTAAGTGAGATAGTCCTATCGTTCGACGTACGCCACGTGATCTTTTGAACATCAATGAAAAGACAGTACTAAGTACTAAAGAGCTAACTGGATTGAACAGAGCGCTAATGTACAATGCCGTTCTTTTGACATATTCCAGCCACTTTCTTGTTTACAAAATCGGTTCCGTTGTCGGAATCGCAAACACCTTACTTGTGCACCCCACTAATTTTTCCCAGAAAAAGCGCAACATATCGTTAAAAATCATCCGCGAACGTAAGAACGTACTTGGCAGCACCCTTCGAGGAAGTTCTTATTGGCCCCATGACATCTGTGTGAGTAAGCTCCAACACATGTGTCGTCTTTGTCATCGAACGAGACGGAAACACCCTAACCGTCTGCTTGCCCTTCAAACACCCGGCACACAGTATTTCTACACCCTGCTTGATAACTGGGATACCAATATGTTAATCGCTGTGTCCTGATCAGCGCATCCTTGCTGCGGTGTCTGATGCGGGCACGCCAAAGCTCTCACCGACTGTCAGCCCCGAAATTTACAACGAGACATGCTTCTTCTTGCTCACAGTAAAAAAAATGACTTTTCAACTTTTGTACCCGACGCAATTGCTTACTCTTTGCTCCAGATGACGCATGACGAAAACGAAAACTCCACACTCATACCACGCTCTGACAGCTTGCCAACTTGCAGCAACCTTCTGTCGAGTCCGGGAATGTGCAAATCTTCAGCCATGCGCATGCCCATTTGGTCCAAGCCAGTTAATTTTACCGTGCCGACTCCTTTGACGAGCAATTTCTTCCCGTCTGCAATTGTAACTTTCATGCTAGCTTTTAGGCCCTTGCACTCAAACAAATTTTTCCTGTGTGGGGTTTAGTTGGAAGTTGTTCCACTGTCAATAAGCCATCCTGATGACTTCCCTTCACTAACAGCAAAGACCGTGTCGTCGCTGTTGAATCTCTTACCGGCCGGGCAGTTTCGCTTCATGTGTTCGAACTGGTCAGAGTCGAAGCACTCGTCCTTGAATACGCCATTATTGCGTGGATGACTACCCTTTCGTCCATTGTCCCGTCCACCTATAAATTTTTAAGCATTTTCATTTACGCGAAACGCTTTCCCCGTAGCTTGTTTCCTCTGTAGCTTCTCAAATTCTTTAAGCGGCTTCTCCTTGACTTCAATCAGCGTAATGTCTCTCGCATTTTCCACAATCGACGAAACCAAGTCGTACTCTGAAGGTAGGCTACTGAGAAGTACCACCAGCTGGCGTGAATCATCAATTGGCTCTCCCGTGGTCTGAAAATCCTCTACTAACTAGTCAAAAGAGTCCAAATGCTCTGCCATGCTTGTCCTACTTTCCATCTTGAACTCGTGTAGTCGTCGAGTCATCACCACACGGTTGTGAAGAGTCGAGCGATTGTAGAAATCGCGGAGGGTTCCCCACGCCTCCATGGCGCGCGTAGCGGACCCAATCTTGATCTGGTGCTGGATCTCAATGCCTTGGGCGATGATGCCTAGCACCTTGGCTTCATTAACATAGCCCGCCTCCACGACGTCACTTTTTCCTTGACGACCATGATGTATCCCAGAAGACCCTTCCGCGCCAGTGTCATCCTCATGTCGAATTTCCAGTGGTAATAATTACGACTTCCTAGGATGCCTTTGGTGGGCTTGTAGGCCATAGTGGACGAGGACGTTGCTTGAGAACGAAGGCTTGTTGCTGCTGTTAACCTGTTGAGTAGAAAGCAAGAACTGAAGTGAATATATTTATCGAGACTAATGAATGGCTGCCATTACGTAATAACTTACTGTGACGTACTCGTAAATACTGTGACGCCATCCGCCTGTTCAACATGCAATCAGCGGCGTAATTTCAACAACTCCCACGCCAGTAAGCGCTTTAAGACCAGCACGAGCAGCTACATCTGCTTCAGAAGCTTAAAAATGTAGTAGCAGCAGGAACTGCTACATCTGCTATCTTTGATACATCTAATTCAATAACATTCCAGTTCTGTTTAGCCCATTGCCATGCCTTTTCTTTTATCCAAATCCACAGCCCCCCGAGAGGTCCCCTCCTGCATAGTGAGCTAATCCCGCTGCCATCTCACCTGAAGTAACCTCAATGTTTACTCCTTTTTCGGATCCTTTCGCTTTCTTAAGTAGTTTAGCATTCGCTGGGTTAAGCGCTAGATGATGACTAGCATTCTTTAATTGAGCGGCTATAGTAATGATTTTGCCTGTTTTAAGATATTTCCTTTGTTGTGGTGGGCTCAGCTCCCCAACTGCAAGATGCACGTAGTTGCCTTTTATTTAGTACTATTCAAGAAAACTAAATAAACTACATCATCTGAATCCACATAAATAATATGTCATATTACAATTATATCTTTTATAGTATATAAAACTATATCACAAGTTGACGTATAATAGAACATATTATCTTGATCATAGGGATACATATCTTGAAGCGAAGCGAACATACTATGCAAAGAACAAGAAAGTTATAACGGCTAGACGTAAGCAGATAATCAATTGCGAATGTGTTAACTTATCAATACAACTCCATTTTCAACCATGTCAAATCAAAAAAGCATATAAGGTCAGTAAAAAGTGATAAGAATGAAGAAGATGTATCAGATGTCTCAATGGATAGAGAAGAATGTATTCCATCGGCTTCATATTTGAATGAGTCGTCAAGAATTATCGACTTGAGTCGCAGGAGCCAGCCCGCTATCGGATTTTTAAGCGAGGTGGCGGACGTCCGCCATCCGGTGAACTTAAGCATTCTAATACAGATGTTTTAGCCGACTTCATTTTTTGTGATGGGATATGTGCTTTTGCTGCTCCACGTGAAGGAGCAAATCCAGCTCCAACTGCCGCGGATCGATTCGCGCCAGCTCCATGGTGTTCGTTTTATTCTTTCTGTTCTTTTTTTTCACTTTTGTAATCAATTTGAGCTCATATCGCTTCGCAACTTGGTCGTAGCTTTTGCCACCCAGATTTGCATATCGAACGTGAATCATTTTCATGAGGGAGAATGGAAAAGATGTACCTTTTTCAAATTAGATGGAAAAAATACTCCTTCAAAACAAAAAATGATGAAAAAGCAAAAAAGTATTCCTAGCAATAAACATTCTGGCAACAATGGCAAAAATAAACATGTAAAGAAATAAAAAAAAGAGAATTTATACCCTCGAATAGTGATTCTTACCGCATACAATCTTTGGAGAGCCTTGAAGAGATGGTTAAAAAAACAGAGAGATGGCGCGGGATCAAATCCGCTTGTCACAAATAGTAAATTCACTACATAGACTGGACAGATAGTGCGTATACTGTTTAAAGTCTTGACGTAAACCGGTACTACTAAGTGCGCCCTAACCCAATAAAGCCATTAAGTCCACCTTATCACAACTCGTATGAGAGTCTCATGATACCTTCGTCTTCGGATGCTTGGGGTGAAAGACTGTGGCAGTTCGGGAATAGGGCAGATGGTGTTGTGCCGCTGGTGTTATGATCGAAGAAAGTACGGTGCTGTGGAGTGAATGAAATTGCCGGAGCTACGTGTGCGATTGGACTGTTACTCGTGGCACAGAAAACTTTGTGGTCGGCACAAGGATTATCATTATTACAACAGTCGATGAAACAACGACGAGAGAAGACATAGTGGGAGAGACGCGGGTGGCAAGCGAAGAGAACAACGTAAATTCAGATAAGTTTTCTTCACCCAAGCTTACAAGCGTCAAGAAAATAAGAAACGCGCGGTTGTTGAGTACAATCGCCGTTTTTGTCGTTCATACGTGGTTACTCGAAGCGACTTCCGTCGATACAAATGTGTTTGTTCGAAAGCATCATGTTCATCGATGGTTTGATTTACGTATGGAAAAGCTTTGGACCTCCGACACGATTTGTCGCGCATACATGTGATGTTTCATCGGTTGATCTTCACTCGCGGAATGCTCGACGTGCGTTTACGGCAAAGCAGCTGGCGCAAAGTGATGTCGTGCAAAAATTGGTGCATACACATTGCCGGAACCCGTCGCCAATAGTCATTCGTGATCATTTAGAAGGCATGGGAATATTTGTGACGTATGACAACTGTGTGAACGCTTGCAAAAGGCTTATGGAAAAGTATCATGGTGACGATTATAGTCAATTCCAGTTATTTTTGTCGTGCTACGAAGCACTTGAGAAACGCGGGCATGCGGTATCTATTGAGGTTAAAGAAAAAGTTTTCTGCGGGCAGCAATTGGTTATATGCAAAAATTTTATGAGTTTCCTTCATATGCATTACGCTGCATGGCACTGGATGGCACTTTTTTCTAGAACAAAGTTGGAAGTGCGCTTTTGGTGGCAAGTTCCGGAAATGGGAATAATGAGATTAAGATTGTTGCAGTCATATTCGTCGGCAGTGAGACTAAAGCGAATCGGGCGTAATTCGTCAACTTCCTGGTCCAGCATTTACCTGTACTTCAAGCCTCCATCTTGGAAAAGGTTGGGGTGATGCCCTCCTTTCAAGCGCGGGGGCTAAATGCTCGCGCGCTTCGGGCAGGTGCTCTCGGGCATCTGCAGGTCTCTAACGAGTCTCACCCTCGACGCGACGGTCTCCAGCACCGGGCGCCACCTGGGCTCTTTCCAAGTCAGAGCTAAACAAAATAATAGTAGACCCTCACGACCTCAGTGCTGGCTGCACTGCCCGCCGAACGAGACCCGACGTATGCGGACACCACTCTAAGCCGTGTACTAGCCAGACTGAGCCTAGCACGTGCATAACTTGGCAACGCGATAACGTAGTACATTCTAGCCTCCGTAATTCTAATCGTGACAAGGGATTAGTGCCAGCAATGAAAGAAAATGACAGTGAGATACCACATTGCCTTTGCTTACGTCACTTTATAGAAAATTTCAATTTAAAGCTTAGAAACAAGACGTTGTAGGAACATGCATGGGGCTTGGCACGTGCACTGACCAGACAATCGCACGAAGCCAAAGAAGAAGACCTGATGAAGTAAAGTCGAGAGGCAGTGAAATGGCTGGCTAGCGTTGGCTATACGAAGTGGTCAATAACTCATAGTCAATGTTCACGATATGGAATGTTTACCTTCAATAACGTTGAATCCATGAACAACGCGCTGAAAAAAATCCGTGAAATACCGATCTTGGATTGTAGGATGGCAATTTAACGCTTTGTCGGTACGTAGTGGCTTTAATTTGCTGGACAGACCAAACAATGGGGTGTGATTACGTCTTATGCTGCCAGTCGCATCACTTCAATGCTAAAAATGTCCGAGGAAACAATTTAAGTATGTTCAAGTTCAACTACATCGTTTGTTGTGTCGATTCGAATTTGAACAAACAAGCCAATGGAGTCTGTTGAGGTGAACAGTAGCAGTAGTACCTGTAAATGCGATTATGTGAAGAATATGAACGATCCATGTCGACACCTAATAACAGCACTCAATTTTTTTAATCAGCTGTCACGTGCAAAATTGTTATTTGGGAATATGTGGTCAAACAAACGTATCTACTTGCCTGCGATGAAGCACTAGAAGTGAATTTGTGACAATATGTGAACTATTAAAAAGTGAGCATCTTCCATCAAATCCATACAAAAGGAAAGGTCGAAAAACAGCGTGTCAAATCAAACCATGCTACATCAGAAGTTGACGCGCCAAAAAGTGTTTATCGATGGGGCAGCTGTGGTCAAATGGGACATAACAAGCGCCGATGCACCCGTAATGCGCATTATAAAGTATGTTTTCCTTAGTGAGCAAGGTATAATTTATTTATAATAGTTTTTTACCTCGTAGGTATTTTTTTTTATTTTGGCGGAAAATTTGTGATTCAAGGTAGATTTTACTTTCTATGTAAAATACTATTCATATAATTTCTATTGTTTCGTTATTACGAAACATGCTGGCTTTATATATAATCCCATTCATATTGGTTTAGCAAATTAAGTTCCCTACGTATCTAAGTATTTTTGTCTCCTAATAGAAGCTCCCCAGATAATTTATATCTCTCGTTATTCAATATACCTCGTCTTCCATTATTCCGAAGACCAGCACCACTTAGATTTATGTTTTTACGTGTATCAGCGATCATTGATGCTTCTGGTTCGTACATACCAATCACATCATTGTAATATTCTTTCAGAATTATACCGTACGTAGCAGTGTAATCTACCTTATTATCTAACGTAGTCAGCGATTTTTCGGATATGTCTTTGCTGTTGCCCTTTTTGTCAATTCTGTAAAAGTTTGCGTGCTCCCCAGAAAAAAACCTGCTTCTTCGACAGCTTTAAAATCTCCTCTTCGAAAAGCTACAGGATGCATCTTGTAGTCTACCAGCCAATTATTGTCATTGTATAGCTGGAGAACTCTTTTTTTTAATATGTTGCTCCATTATGTTAAGATGCTTTGTTGTTAGTATTGTTTAGTGATGCAGACAAATCGTTCAATGGGAGCAGACTATCCTAATTGTTCTTAGCTCTGGTGGATTGTTTAAAACCTATATTATTTTGTTTCAGAATACTAACAAAATCTGAGAACGTGTGCGCCTAACTAATCTTGGACGTTATCAAGCTGTACTTCTTTTTCCACATGTATCAGCCACTATATTGAGATCTAATCGATGCGGTAGTTAGGATATTCTCAGAACTGATGTGATTGTGATTGTTGGAGCTTTCCGATTGGAATTTTTTAAATCCAGATAAATCGTCAGTCTGTAGAATCTGTCTCGAAAAATCTTTTGCTTCTGCTTCAACTGCTCCATCAGCAAGATTTGCAAAAACACCTCTATTTGATTGTTTCAGCATTGGTTCATCTTTGATATCTAGCTGATCTTGAAGATTTCGTATATAATTTGATGATTTAGAGAAATTAAATGAAAAATTTGCCTTTTTAGAAAGCTTCCCAGTTTTTTATAATAGATAGCTCAATTTTCACCAATGAAGGTATCCTTATCTGGCATACCATCAAATTTAAGAGGACAAATCTTTTTGTTTATCAGATGCGGGAGCTTCCCACATATGTACTCGACTTCGTCTTAAGCAACTGATTGTTCTTCGGGGGTATCAGGTTCAGTCTTGATTCAAGGTCAAACAATAGGTTGTTTAACGTCGCCAGACTCATCTGTTTAAGCTGCCGTGCTCACAAATGCAGATTTATTTGTTTGAGTAGTGGCATTCGCAAGTGACATTGAGTCATCTGTTTCTGCCCCAGCATTTGCATACGCCATAGAGTCATCTGTTTGTATAGATCGTTTACTACTATTATTGTCAGTTTGGGTAGATTCTGATATTTATTCCCAGAAGTTTGAGCTGATGCAGTGGCATTTGAGCATCATAATTAAAGCCATCATTTTCGCTTGATCACTCGTCCAATCTGTTATTGCATAAGTTTCGTTTTTGATGCGTTCAAGCTCTTGTTCTCTTTCGATCTGCTGGAGAAGCTGTTGTCGCTAATTTCTTATATATTGTATAATTCTGAAGTTCGTAAACATTTTTGCGTATTCTATATTATGCGGCCTAAAAATTATATAGAATATTAATTGCTGTTTCTTGTCACGAATTAGCAGTGTTATCAGCATAGATGTATCTTCGAACTTAATATAGTCATAGTCTTGGTCGACGATGGTCAACATGATGTTGTTGTATTATCCACCATTCACAGTTACCCACTGATACTCCGGATATGAAACAATTATTAGTCGGCCAATTTAAGTGTCTTGCATAGTATAAGATGTTAAAATGTCGGGGGGGTGCGTAGCTTTATTGTTCGCTCATGAACATCGGACCAAATATGAGCTAAAAGGATTGATTCGAGGAGTAAAAGTTGGGAAAATTGATTGATTTGTTGTCTGAGTAGTGCCAGGATATGTACCTGCAGCAACTTAAATAACATTACAAAAGTTTCCAAATAATACAATCTTTAATGCATTCGTAGCCATTGGTAGACCACTTTCACCAGAGCTATACAATCCGCTAGCAGGACGCGTGTATCCTGTTGACAAAATAGAATGCGTAGCAAGTAGATAAATCTGACAGCTATAATAAGTAGCATTGGCTAATATTTTGATATATGAAACATTATTGCCTTGCGCATCGATTAAATAGGCTCCCGCCAAGATGTAATGTAATTAAAAATATCACTATACTTATAGCATCCATTTAAAGACTAAGAAATGTTGATGATTTGATATTTTGCAGCCGTAGGAACTTATATGCTAAAAGTGTTGTTAGAGTAATTTATATTTTTTATATTAAATTAAGAATTAAAAATTTGAATTGCGATTTCCTGAGATATAAAGCTCACACTAAAGTTGAATCGCAATAGGTAATTATAACCATTTAAAACGATGCTGTTGCGATTTAATACGATAGTATATGTAGACATGGCTTTTCGCTGGATTAGTAATGCTATAGTATTTAAAATGTAGCAAATATTTAATTTGGTGTCCATCTTGAAAAAGATTTTTTATAGTATTCCATCCACAAGTTGTAATCTAAGATGTCTGCAATTGAATCTATCTTTGAAAATTTATAGTTTGAGTTGGCTCGTATCGAAATTAATCTTAAGCTAGCTGACAGTAAATCCAATACTGGCGCTCGAATTGATGCTCAATTTCGAAAAATTCATGCAAAAATCTGATTCAAAGCTAGTGAGAAAAATTAGAGAAGACGAAGCAGTAGCTGAAATACAAGTAATAAAGAATTATTTTGTATGTGAGTGTGGCAGCAAGCTGCAGATGGCAGATAAGAAACGTCATCTAGTCATCAGAAAGCACTTACAATATGTTGAATTGCTATAAGAATGCAATCATTTTAAGAACAGATTTATATAGTCTATACGAAATTGAAGTCCACAAAATGAAGATAGCTATAATCCATACGGATCTATAACCTTATCAAAATTATATTTAATCTGTTGTTTTACGCTGTCAACAAAAAATATCTGTTCATTATCTTCAAACGTCTGGCAGTAAGCTTTATAGTTTCTTTCTTCTGTTATGCCAAGAATGTTGAAGTCCTTCAGAATCATAAAAATATCTTTTTTTGAGTTGGCCTTGAGAATAGCTTCTATTCTGAGTTCAAACGTATCATTTTATTAGCACCGTGGAACAACGAAACGCTTGGGAATATGGGGCTCAACTTGAAGTGTCTACCACGTGTAAAATAGTGACTGAAGTCGTTCTTTTGTAGTTTGTCATCGTTACTAAAATCATCTATAATAACAAGCTCTAAAGTATAATCTTGGTTTTTCTCAAAAGGGATCTACTGCTGGAATGATTTTCGGCATCATAGAATGTTACAAAACATTCTATCTTTTCCTCTATGTAGTTGTAGAGCCCTTAGAGCTTATTTCGAACAATGCAATCAAGATGGCTAGATACATGCGGGCTGTTTCTTAATATGAAGAAGCAAAGATAATTTTTTCCACTGTAGCTTATACCCAAAATTATCAAGCGTAATAAGTTCTATATATCTCGATTCTCGATGTCTCTGTAAGTTTCACCTTTAATTTGGCTAGGTAGTTGGCTGACATCATTTTTATACATATCGGACTAATATATAAGCTCACAATTTATAAAATTATGCCTCCGGGCGATAACTTCCCTTTAATCTACAACAGAGATGATTGGATTGATGCTTATACTACACTTACATTAGATACAGCACATCAACGTTACAACAGAAAATATGGAATCAAGTACACATCTATTTTATACATTAGTGGTAACATATATATCATTATGGATCATTTGTCAACCTAAGCTATATCTCAGGAGTTACTCCCGAAACCGCGCTCGGATCAAAAGCATTGTTTTTGGATTCTAATAGATCTGTTGCTAACATCTATGGTATGACAATGGACATGGTTGGCACTGAATTGAACATCTCTGCATTAGGATTTAATGGCGTAACATTTAATTAAAGCTTCTATATTAAAATTATTGAAGGAGGAGCTGTAGCTTCACTAGCTGTAGTATTGAGCTTAACAAAAGATATCACCGGACTCGGAATTGTATCAGAACCTACTATTAATGGTACATCGTTGTTCAGCGGCACAGAATGTGATTTCGGTAGTTATAAACTGATTGGAGTTAGCGTAGATGTTTCAACTTTTTCAACTTTGACATCTTCAACCCTTGGGACATTCGCTAGATCCAAAGCAATAAATTTAAGTTCTTCGGAAGTCGGATAAAGAGTTTATGGGGAGACTGCTTTCAAAGAAATTGTTTGTGTTTCAAGAAATTATGGATTAACTAAATTGTTTGTGTTTCAAAAAATTTTGGGTCAACTATTGCAACTAAAGCTCAAACGATTCAAAAGTGAAGCCCGATGTTACAGTTATATTGTGGGTACGACCAAACAGAAGTAATTGGAACTAATTCAGCTGAATATAAAGATTTCATCCGTTCAAACCGTCAACTCGTTGGGTTTATTGATAATTATCAATCTGGATGGCTTCATGGCTATTTGCTGGGAATTCCCCTTGGAAAAGTAGTGCTTTTGCTTTTTGTCCACAGCTTTACACAAGTCTTGAAGCGATGAATATATGCTGCAATAGTTCAACAATTAGCTCTTTTACATCTGGTTCATTAAACAAACTCAGCTCATAGAGGACTCTAACCAATCAAGGACAACTGTGTTTAACACTGAAGAGAGCAAGAAATGTAAAAACGAAACCATCTTGAGATTTTTTCTCTATTTAGTATTTCAATGAGAATGTAAAACTCAATTGTTGATGATAATTTACCAAAAGGGGATCGGAGAAACTATCGCTAATCAAACTATCAAGAAAACAAACGCAAATAATCAGGACAAATCAAAAGTTAAAAAAAAAAGATCCTGAGCGATGGCGTGTCTACGCTCGGCAGTTTTATGAAGAGAAGAAGATGACTCTATTAATGGCTCAATGTGAATGTTCTCGGATAGTTCGAGAAGACTCAATTAAGCGCCACCTATTTGGTAAACGTCATATTCGATTAATGGAAGAACCACAATCTAAATAATCGATCCTAAGTGGCACCTAGAGTTGCCAGATAGCAAGAAGATTATATTTTTTAGCCTGCAGGATATCTTCCAGGTTTAGATATTATGATTTTCCTGAGTTTTTCAAAGATATCTATATTAATATTATGTTCATCTTGAGTTAAAGCTCAAAGATAGTTCAATACCTATATAAAAAATACCTTGAGACATAAATCTTCCCTACAGTATAATATTGCTATTGTTGAATTAGCAAGCAAATTAAATCAATGAGCTCCACGTCAACTCAAATATCTACAGCTTCATTTAGCAGCGATACCGCTGATTTTTGCTGCAACAACAACTGTGTGATTAAAAAAGTGAACTTGAGTTTTACAAAAATCGGCAAAGACAGCTATCAAGGATTAAAAACAACTTTTTTAGAGAATTGGAAGAACTTAACTCTAGACCAACAACAATAAACGATGATAATTATTTTGTATGCACGAGCAAAGGTTTCGGGATTACTAATATTGATGTTGATCATAAGAGCAACACAGATGGATTTTTCGAACTTAAAAGAGTTGGAATTGAAATGAAAGACTTAAGAAATATCTGTGCAAGCATTAAAACGCCATCTGGCATTCGTCACTATGTATATAAATGCGATGAGAGAGAAGCAACATAAGCTAACGTACATGGTTTGGAAGGTCTTAATAATTGCAATGACGATGGAGTAGTATTTGCTGGCAAGCACTATCGCGTGCTTAGCATTCCAGAGCAGTTAAGTCGTATTCAAATGATTTATATGAGAGTTGTGTAACAAAATGATTGTATATTTAAACAATAAAATCAAAAAAGCAAAAATGATAGAGGTTTTTGTGCAAAGTACTTTGTTTTCATTGATGAAGACAATATCGATGATAAATACTATAAGCTCTGCAATCTGTTAGAAGACATATGGTTTAATGAATTCGATAAATGGATTTAATTGGATATGCACTGTATAACGAAAACCCAGTAGATAAAGATTTTGCTCTGCACACTAACTACACATCAAACCGGATTCCAATAGCTATAAATGGTTCTACCTCTTAAAATGGGATTAGAATGAATGGAACTAAATCAATGCTTATATGAAGAATCTAAACACATCTACTTCTGACAGCACTACTACTACAACGGCAGGGAATCGTGTTTATTGGCAGATTGGAGCAGGAAATTCGGGTCAAACTATTCCTAATGATTTTTTCGTATATGGAAACGGAGCTTACGGAGCTGTTAATTCATCTGCTGATCGTCTAGGAATCAACACATCTTCTCCTGTTGGAGCTATGCATGCTGTTGGAAGTAATACAGTAGGCAGATTTACTGATGGAACATGTGCTCTTGATTTTTGTAGAATACTGCAGGTGCATGTGGTAGAAGATGTTTTTAGGCCCTTTAACAACAGACGATATGACTTTCCAAACAGACGTACTGAACGAATGACTATCAATTCAATTGCTATGGTTGGAATCGGCATAGCACAGTCTTATCCGATGCACGATCAACCCGAGGAGGCCAAGAAGGTTCAATGAATTATCATAAGAATTATTTGGGACCTGGAAGCAGTAACGATTCAACAACAGCTACTCCTTCAAGTATTTCTGCAATAATGGACGACTTCTGGTAAGTGACGAATCTAACGTTATTTCAGATCATCGTATAAAATAGAATGTTGAGTTGCTAGTCGAGCAACATGCTGATAGATTTGTTAGAGCTATCAAACCAAACAAATTCAATTTTAGAAAAGACCTCAACGGAAGACAGTTTGGGTATATTGCTCAAGGTCTAATTAAAAATGATTCTGGTGAGTTAACCATTGTTGAAGTAGATGCTAATGCCTAAGAATATGTTGGTCAGGATGGTTTGGTTAGTCAGGCTGACAAGACATTTACGCTCTCAAAAAGTCAAATCATCGCTCTTCTTCATTCAGGCTGGAAGACGGCTTTGAGTAATCTTGACACCTTGACCAATAAACTAGCGGAACTAGAAGAAATCTCTACAAGCTCAAATATAATCTTCAGTGAAACCAAAATCAGACCAGAGTACAAATATTTTCATTCAAGTTGCTGGAGATACTTTCACCTACTCAAAGGAAGAAAGTATGTGCTGCGAATGTGTTCATTCCATCCACAGTTTTCACAAAGAGTATAAACTTTGGAGACTCTAAATATCAACAATGTTAGGACAGAACGCCTCTGCAGCTACGGAAGCACTTAGATCATAATGATAAGAAATGGAGAGATAGTCATAGAAAACGACATGTCAAAGATACAGATTGGCCGGTCAGCTAGTTTTAAGATTTCTTTGGACTCAAATGGTAAAGATATACAGAAAAGCTATGAAATATCTGTATCCAAATCGATAAACTCTTTTTAAACATCAGGTTCATTTTTTTTGATCGATTAGAGCCAGAGCCATGCCCAAATACCACAGTAGTCATTTCGACTTTCTTTATATTGTATATTGTTGTACTTAGTTAAACCCAAAATTGGAAAGGCTGGACAACCCATACTGTCGAAATATTTGTTGTTGTAAACAGCTACCCAGTCACTAGTACTGTCATCTTTCTGGAAGAGTATGATATAAAAACCTGTGGGCTGAAAATTGTCTCTGTTGCCTTCTTGAATATCAATCACTTTATTTAGTTGAACATTTAGTATACGTGCTAGCTCGACTAGATCTGTATCAGTAGTAATAGCTTTAATTTATTTATTTTCCAACACGGTATCTTCCAAGTAGCATATAAACTACGTTCGTTAATCGTTTTATATTTTAAGAATATAGAAAATATAAAACGAAAGATATATAACATAAACAAATGACGACTTCAACTCAACTAGCCAATTATCTTCTTCACGACTGCAGTATATCTTCCGATCCTGTAGTCTCGAGTCATCCACTGCGTAGATAACTCAAATGGTTCTTATCGATTACTATTGATGCTTTGAGTCAATTAAATGGTTCTACGGTTTTTGGCAGCCTTCGCAATGTCTATCTTACTCCTTCCTATGTTGTAACCATGAAAAACACTGGCGCCTTGCACTTGGAGCTCTAGTTCCAAAATTTGCTGTCGGTCTCAAATGTGGCGTCTGGGATGTTATTGACTCGCTTTCGGTAGAACTAAATGTTAAATCGATCATTACTGACAATGATTACAAACTGTACTGAAATAATCTTCGAGCTACGACGGATTGGAGCTCTACGGATGTTGTCAAGCGTGGTGCTAATTCGTTCTTAGCTGCGGATGATTCGACTTCAGTACTATTTGCTCAATCAGAAGGAAATGCAGTAATGGTTATTTTAAAAAAATGACCAATGAGCGTCTACAGTTGCTACTGGCCTTGTTCCTGAATCTACTGGTACGTCACCTCCATGCAATACTGAATTTATAACCACTCTAACTGCAGCGAATCCGTATAGTTGGATGACGATGCAATCTGGCGGTCTTCTCTCCATGCTCCAACAAACCGGTTAAGGTGGCTTTGTTACTACTTCATCAGCCGCTGCTGCTGGTGGTATTGCTGGAACATGGAACAACGTGCTTAACATTTGTATCATCGATCTTCATATAATTTTCAGGGAATAAGATCTAATTGCTAATCCTCAAATCAAGATCAAACTTCGTGCAAACCAAAGTTACGCTGGTGTTACCACTGGTGCCTCGAATGCTTTGTCGCTGGACAGTAATACTCTAACATCTGGTACTACGGTTCCTATTATGGTTGCTTCTTCTGCAATTGGCTACCCAATAAATGGTGTTCCTAATGCGACATCGGGCTCTCTTCGTGTTGATATGATCCTCTACACAACTCTTAAACTACTCTTCCAACATCTGGTCAGATTTTCCGATTCACCACAAGTCGTCATTGCATTACTTTCTATGATATTGCTAACCCTTCGCAGATTGTTCAGAAACCAAGAAAGGAAGTTAATCGTCTCGATTGCTACGCTCAATACTTTACTCGAAAAGCTGGTGTCGGTGTAAGCACGACGCAGCATTCAGCTTCCAGCTATCGGCTTCGCTCAAGAACAACAAATATGTCGCTCCGATTCAGAAACCAGCAGTGGCCATTTCAGTAATGCTAGTGAAGACTTAACACGGCATTTAACGGTCTTTTCGATTTTGCTTCTCGAACGTGTCAGCCTGGCGCTAGTGTTCGTGATTTCCAACTTTAAAATGACAAAGAGAACATCTTCAGCAAAACCAATATATGATTAAGAAAACGATTTTGATGATTTCAGTAAGATTGCTGCTTTTTGTACAATCGCATTTTGCGCGCAAATATTGTTTGGTAGAGAATAATCGTAAGCCGCCAAACGGCGTATGAAAGAAACACCGCAACTTTTTTTTATATTCTTACGTGGCACTGGTGGGATAACAAATTTATCTGGAGGTAGAGGAGGTACGTAATTTCCCGATCGTGAGGCGCTTTTCTTTGTTAGGTTGTGATCGAGCAAGAAAAGGGCATTCACCTTGCTGCTCTAGCGTTGTGATAAGTCTTTACCTTAATTATTGCGAAGTTTTTCCAACTCAGAGATCACCAATATGCATATGCGGCGGAAAACCGTCTGCACTTCATCAGTAAAAGAAGTACTGCGATTGTTGTGAGGCTGAGCGATCTTAATTGTCTGAAATAGATTCTCAGAATTTCTCGCCATGTTGCTTAATCGTTTTGCAGGATTGTCACTCCAAATGGGTCAAAACGCAAACGTTTTTGGCTTTTGAAGCTATACGACGGAGGCTTTTGACATTCAGGTAATATGCTTTGATGTTTTACTCAGCGATCCTGATCTTAGTGGCTGTATGTACTCAGTTTTTTTTCGACATGGCTTAGGTCGACATTACACGCTTGGGGCATGTAGATATTAAGTCTATGTTCTGGAATGAGTTTTCAAACTTATACAATTTGCTGCGCAGCAAGTCTTATCGGTGGCGTTGCAGCGAAAGAAAGTGCATTTGTTAGACCGAAAGCCCCAAAGGACATTTTTCGACTAGCATGATTAAAAAGATTATAGTCTTGACCGAGAAGAGTGTAACGCCATTGCTTGAAGTCAGTGTATGTCGCACCAGTAAGTGGGATAAACCTCTTGTTTGACATACGCCACGTAATCTTCTGAACATCAATGAAAAAATTAAGTACTAAAGAGCTAACTATATGATCAACGACCACATATTCGTAGAAAGTAATATGCCAGAAGATAATTGGAGGACATACACCACAAGTGATATGAAGTCCACATCAAAAAGCTTGAGAGTTATATAAAGTCTCGATGTAAACACTTATACTAGCTCTTTGAGTCCGAGAGAGACTTGTATTCGTTGTATGTATAGAATGAGAGTCAACGACGTGAACTCACGCTATTTGCACGAGCTTCAAACAGTACAACGCAGCAATGCTTTTTTTGAATACCTTTGCCTTATTTACAGGATGTGGACCCGCGTTCTACCGCTCTACTAGTAAGCAGATAGCTACGATATTTCACATCACTGTAAAATATATCAAATGTCGATAGGCTGATACTATCGTCGCACCAAGGACGTCGTCGGAGACCGACATTGTGTTTTCAAGAAAGAAGCTGATCTCACAATGTTCAGGTACCGATCGACAAGCCAACGTATAAAGTCATGCCACTGAACGACGAATCGGTCGCTTATAAAGCACGGAAACGCCTTGCGCGTCGGTCAGACTCTGTGTCGAAAAGGCTACTCCTTAGCCTCATGGTCGACTACGACCAAATTTAGACATTTCGAAGCCATTTTGCTTGTTAGTCAAAAGCTAGGAGCAATCGAACGATAAGTTTTAAAACTAAGGCTCACTAAAGCTCGTGATTCTGCGACTCCTAACTTTCAGCTATGTTGGTCGAGGGAAAGGGTAAGCCTTGTATGCACCACTGTCACCCGATAAACCTATTCGCACGCGTGTGCACCACACGTCGCGTGATCATAAGTGGTCAGTGATCTTACTGCGCAACCCATGCACGTTGTGCCCGTTCGGTGATCATACGCTGGTGCCTGATACGCTAAAGCGCATTGTCAATAACCTCGACGATGTGCAAGAGCACAAATTCAATTAGAGCGACATAAATCTTACATCATATTTTATTCGCGGGTGAGCTACAAGCTCGCGCCAGGTAGTGATGCGGTATCAAGTTGACCTCGCAAATATTAAAAAAAATTACCGAGTTAATTGACAGCTTAATAGTTGTTACGGCACGGAAAATTCGTAATTGACCGTTTAATTCAAGCGGTTAGTCGCTCGACCCGGGCACATGAATTGTTGGGCTTCAGAGTAAAAGCATTAAATAAAGCAGCCATAGATAGGGCACTAAACTGAACAAACAAACACATTCAAGTAGTGTGACTGGTCTGCCAGACCACACCCAAAAGTATATGTTAGATGGACGTCGCACTGACCGTAAAGTACCCAGGAGTATGGAACTCAATCCTAATATATGGGTCGGGAACCTACCCCCATCCCACGAGAGCAATTCGATCTTATTGACACCTTCGTTGCTGCAAAATTAAGGTTCGTCACGATGCCGGAGTTAGATCTTCCGCTTTTGTCACCAACTTTTTTAGTTTGAAAATCATATGGAAAGTGGTGACAAACTTATAGTAATAAAAAATGAAGCTTTACAATGGTGCATGAACTACTCATATTCGGACGCACTTTGTGCAGTGCATAGATAGCTACTTTTGATTCCGAATAAGAGAGTTGGATTATCCTGCACGGCAGTTAGCACCAGATGGTAAGCCTTGAAATTGGCAATCAATATCGAATGCCTTGTATATCGTCTACTTATGCAAAAAGGTCACGGCTCTGGAAGTGTCCTGACAAGTAATTTATATTCTAGACGCTCTGGAGGAGACTAACGACAGAAGCACCTCCTAAATCAATTACCGTTCGACGTCAAGGCACGCCGCTTGGAATTACTTGAAAGCGTGGCGCAGCTCTGTAGAGACAAAAAGGAAATTACATTGATGGCCTAAAAGATTATTTAGGCCATCTGAAAAACGTTTATTAGTCCATGAACCTCCAAAAACTTTGTATCAACATGTGCAACTGAGTCTTTTGGGGTGAAGGATAAAATGATATGACTTCATACCCGCTCTCGTAACTCAAGATCTTAGTGCTCTAGGCATGTTTTAAAGCCCAAAAATTTTCTGGGGTGAATTTTATTCGGCCATCAAACTGAGCAGACTATACTCTTTGCTCACAAATGTAAGGCACTTTGTCCAAAGCGTTCGGGTTTTGGGAGAAAGCATCCTTTTCGCAAATAAATTAACTTTATATACACGTAGCTGTAGCGGTACTGGGGACTACCCAGGTGTATCTTCTGACCGAGTGCAAAGTCTCGCTTCTCTTTGAGCTTCTTGCATTGCCAACTCAATCCCATATGCGAAATTTGATGTGGTTCCAGAAGCACATGCAAAGCCGCGGTAAGATCGTGCTGGAATAATGGTCGTATTTGAGTTGAGTGACCTTCGTAATCCCCATAAGAAACGTAATTTTTACAGGACTCTCGCGATGTGCGAAGCACAGGGATACGGTGCGAGTAAACATGGCTCACATCAGCCTGGGTAGTGCGTTCAACGCCTTTTTGCCGAGCTCGTTGTTCAGAGAGTGAAGACTTTTCTTACGGAACGGCGACTGTTGTCGATATCCAGTGTTGGGCAAGCTGCTTATTACATCACCGTGGGTATCGTCTCTGACTCAATTCTCTTCGTAATTTCCAAGGCCAGTAAAACGATATATTAAGTTTAGCCTTCACTTTAAATTACGTGGTGGACTTCGATTCTGTGATAAGGGCGACTTTAGCTTTGACCGGTTGATCTAAAAACAGGTCAAGCCAATTCAAAAAATTGACTCAATTGGAAAAGCTGCTTGATTTACAGGCTCCTATGTAACCTTCGTGGACAGATAACCAGGAGAATGATCGCCAGAGCGCTTAAAGGGATTTCTTTCTTGGCCCGAATGCATGGATGGTTTCGGCTCATCAGGCTATAACAGTATTTTGGAGACATGTCAAGCATGGTTGAAACGTAATCCATACTTTCGAGATTATTACCATATCTCTGTTGTCGATATCCAGTGTTGGGCAAGCTGCTTATTACATCACCGTGGGTATCGTCTCTGACTCAATTCTCTTCGTAATTTCCAAGCCAGTAAAACGATATATTAAGTTTAGCCTTCACTTTTAAATTACGTGGTGGACTTCGATTCTGTGATAAGGGCGACTTTAGCTTTGACCGGTTGATCTAAAAACAGGTCAAGCCAATTCAAAAAAATGACTCAATTGGAAAAGCTGCTTGATTTACAGGCTCCTATGTAAATTTCGTGGACAGATAACCAGGAGAATGATCGCCAGAGCGCTTAAAGGGATTTCTTTCTTGGCCCGAATGCATGGATGGTTTCGGCTCATCAGGCTATAACAGTATTTTGGAGACATGTCAAGCATGGTTGAAACGTAATCCATACTTTCGAGATTATTACCATATCTCAAGCCCCTGTAATTTAATTGATCAAATGAAGCTGGATATGTGGCTGAACCAGTGTGGGCTTCATTTGTTTTATTTCGGTATGGTCCTATCTGTGTGTAGTAAATTTTAATCTGCAATTTAGGTTGGGATCACTTTCATTTGGCATCCTTCAAACCACCTGAGAATGCGAACCGTCGAAAATACTGATAGACTTGTCGTCGCAAAAGCTGTAGAACAATGGTTTCTATCGGTATCCGTACCGATTTGCACACCGAGGTTTTATTGCGCTGTTCAAACAAATTTCTCAAAAAAATGAGACACAAATATTTAAAAGGGTGTATTGTATTGTATTGTATTACGTTATCGCGTTGCCAAGTTATGCACGTGCTAGGCTCAGTCTGGCTAGTCCACGGCATAGAGTGGTGTCCGCATACGTCGGGTCTCGTTCGGCGGGCAGTGCAGCCAGCACCGAGGTCGTGAGGGTCTTCCATTATTTTGTCTAGTTTTGACTTGGTAAGAGCCCAGGTGGCGCTCTGGTGCTGGAGACCGTCGCGTCGAGGGTGAGGCTCGTTAAAGACTTGCAGATGCCCGAGAGCACCTGCCCGAAGCGTGCGAGCATTTAGCCCCCGCGCTTGGAAGGAGGGCGTCACCCCAACCTTTTCCGAAGCTCAAAAGGGTGAATGCAAAAAATGTACCTTTTTTCAATTCAATGGAGAAATATATATTTAAATAGAGAAACACTACCTTGAACCGCAACTTTTCCGCCAAGATGAAAAGTTTTCACCTACAAAGTAAAAAATCTATTGAAAAATAGAAAATCAAAAAGTTGTACCTTACTCACAAAAGTAAATATACTTTATGCTGCTCATCACTGGTGCATCGACGCTTGTTGTGTGTCACTTGACAACAGCTGCCGCATCGATAATAACTTTTTTAGCGCGTCAACTTTTTATGTAGCATGCTGTGATTTGCGCTTCTTTTTGGGTTGATCTTTTTTTTAGACGGATCTGGTAGAAGATGCTCACTCTATACCAGTTTACGTCTTGTCACAAATGGCTTCACTTCGATTGCTCTATCGGCAAGTATTGATTGACCACATATCCCAGAATAACAATTCTGCATGACAGCTGATTTAAAAACCTGAGGGTTCCTATGAGGTATCGACATGGAACATTCATATTCTTCACAATCCGCATGTGCAAGTACTACCGGTACTATTTACCTCGACAGCATACTCCATTGGCTTGTTTGTTCCAATTCGAACCGACACAAGAAACGATGTAGTTGAACTTGAACGTACTTTAGTTGTTTCCTCGTACAATTTTGATAAAGAAAGGATGCAACTGGCAGCATAAGACGTAATACTCCCCATTGTTTAGTCTGTCCAGTAACTTCGAGCCACTTCGTACTGACATAGCATTCAACTGCCATCATACAATTCAATGTTTTTTAGCGCGTTGTTCATGAAGTCGACGTTATTGAAAGTAAGTATTCCATATCGTGTACATGAACTATGGGCAATAGATCACTTCCCATAGCCAACGTCAGCCAGCCATTTGACTGCCTCGCGATTTAACTTCTTCAGCTCTTCTTTTTTGGCTTCGTACGGTTGCCAAATTGACGCACGTGCTAAGCTCCATGCATGTTACTTCGATGTTTTGTTTCTGTACTTCAGATTAAAATATTACATTAGGTTACGCATGCGGTAAAATTACTATTTAGAGGTATAAATTCTCTATTTTATATTTCCTTATATGTACATTGTTGCAAAAATATTTGTTTTCAGGTCCTTTTTTTTTGCTTTTTTATCAAACTATGTTTATGGAGGAGTATATTTCTGTTTAATTTGAAAGAGGTATATCTTTTCCATTCTTCCTATAAATAAGATTAAAGAGCCTTTTAGGTGCATTATCTCTCTATCGCACAATTTGATCGAGGCAGGTTATACCAAGAGGCAGCATTATTCCGTGCACGCCTCCTTTGTGTACCTTATGAAGTGGATGCTCTTTATCTTTCGTTAAAGACGATTATAAAAGGCAGCATTATTCCGTGCACGCCTCCTTTGTGTACCTTATGAAGTGGATGCTCTTTATCTTTCGTTAGAGACGATTATATGCGCTAGCCACAGGTATGACAATCTTTATGATTTATGTTCAACAGTACATTTGTATCTGCAAGATCGACCAATTATATAGAGCCTTAGTAATTTAAAGTTGATTTTCTTTGTCTTTTCGTACAATTATATTCTGGAGGCTCGGTTGCCACTCTCGAATATTCGCGATGCGTCTTTGTCAGAGTGATGGTCATTCCTACGAAGTAGTTCCAAAGTCGATCATTTTGCAAAATACCAGCAACAGCAAACTAATTATTTGGACACGCACTTCAGTAATGGAGACCGAGACTCTACACGAGAAAAACCGATTGCAGTCGATCGAGGAGAAGGTCAAAGACGTGCAAAACAAGCTTTCCACGCGGTTACCAGCTCAGTATCGACACTTGGCCGCAATTGTGTGCGGTAAGAAGTGGCAACTCCACACCTTCAAGCCTCAAGACGCCGCTGCCATTATTAAAAAGGTGCGCTTGGAACTTGGAGCATTTGACTATCGCGTTAAGGAACAAGCAGAGCTGCTCACACGCTACCTCATCGAGCTAGACGGAGTGCTGAGTTATGGAAACGCCGACATTAAGAGCGCACGCAAGGCACTGGTGTTGCTTGCGCAGCAACTACTGCCACAGGCCGACCAATTTAAGGAGCGAAGTGGCAAACTAAAACGATTTGGAGAGCGCATTTTCAGTGGCTTAGAGGGCCACTTATCGGCGCCTTCAACGCCTATTGATAGCGGCATCGAGTCTGACGATATGCACATGAGGTCTTTGTTTGAAGAGAGCGGGATGGAAGAAGAGAGCCAGGTCGAAGCGTCTGAAGAGGATGCTAGTGAAGATGAAGAATTAGTCGACGACAAGGAAGATATTATGGAGCAAGAGCGTGAGGAGGAAGAAAGAAACGAAGAGGACGTCTCGTCGCCCACTAAGTCACCCCAACCCGAATCAGTGCTTCCGGAGGCCGCTTTGGACATTGATGTCAAGTCGCTGCCTGTATGGCGTCCATACTACCAGCTGCAGCGTCGCCAGGATGGCGTTTACCTCTTGGCGCGTCTCAACATAACTGACCCTCGCAATGTTCGCGTGCAATGGAATAATCGCGATGGCGTTCTCCGCATTACCGGCTTTCGTCTACCCACACAGAAGGATATCGTTATGTCACGTCTAAGCGGTGCACCGACTTTCGGTCGCTTTGAGATTGTTGAGCAATTCCCACCGAACATGCTAAACATGGAGGAGGCGTCACAACAGATTATGGAGGATGGAACCTTACGGATTCGCTTACCATACAACGTGTTAAGACATCCACTCCACTACCGCCCGGCGTCGCTTTTTCAACCTCAGGATTGTTTTGTTTGGTAATTGGGTGACTTAAAAATATGTAGGATTGTATATCAAATTGTTAAACTATAATGGAAAATTAATTACTAAAGAACCTGTAGTATTTGCTGCTGTATTGATCCCCCACTAGCCAGCTATCTGGCACTACTAATGCGTACCACCGACGCTTCCATAGACGTGAGATGACGCGGTGATAACTGGTTGTCAGCGCCCGGTGGAGTTAAAAAAGCTTTACCACTGGATGTTTTAGAGATGTCCGAGAGCTCGGAAAAGCAAAGCTTGTCGGCTTCTCAAGTGTCAGATCCAACATTGAAAACAAACATCCTGGAAAATTGGGTGGAATCTTTACCAGAGTGCGCTTTGCAGTGCACACAAATTGACAATTTCAGTCTCATTCATGTGGTCATAGTCTCGTAGTGCTGCTGCACCTTTAGACGCGAGAAAAGCTCCCTGACCTTCATATGAAGGCACGATCTTGAAATCTTCGGCGTTCGGGAGCTCAGCAAGTCCATGACATCCAGCAGTTTGGCAGGAGAAAATGACGGGATTTCGATGGCTAATTTGGAGTTCTGTGGGGCTTCTCGGTTACTTTCGTTGGTCATTTTCAGGATGCAACGAAATTGGCTCAGAGCACTTATGGGATTCAAATCTAGGATCGAACAAAGTGGATGGGCAGTTGCTCCAACAATCACAGCAATAATTCAATAACAGCGGGATAGAGCATCTACAAGGAATCGTCGCAGAGGACGAGAAGCTTCGAAAGCGTAGCGACTCGTTGCACATTGACTGTAGGTGATTGGCTGGGCGTCCGATTTGTTGCAGAGGACGGCTCGGCTAAATCGATTCATTGCAGATCTCTCACTTCCACAAAAGCAAGCAGGATGGCGCAGCAACTACCAGCAATCTAACTCAATGATGTCAAGATACGGATATGGAAACCCTTTCAGGATTACGGCCACAATCAATCGCGTATTTTTTTTCATCTATGTTATAAAAACATAAATATTAAAAATGAATCCTACGCATACATGTTAGCATACGCGGGCATCGACTGCATTTGCTGTCAATACTCCATGCGCAGCGCCATGAGAAACTCCGGGATCACCACATCAGCCATTAACTCGTATCTCTCCATCGACTCCTCAGCTCTTGTATCAACTGGCATGGGCAAAAATCGTCAACCTTAAGGTTCTTGACCGGCTGAGGAAGAAATGAGAGATGAAACGGGGTCGCCTTCGGTCCTCCTGATACAAAGGCCTCTAGAAACTTGAACGCATTCGTCGGGTATTGCAAAGTGAGCTGGATCAGCTCGTGCTTGTCGCTGAACCAAGTGAAACACCAGTTGTCGTTCAAGTCAGTCAACAAACTGAGCGGATAACAGTTGAGAGGAGCCTTGATGCTGGAGCTCACAAGTCGACCAAGTGCTTGAGGCACGTGGCGTCCCTCGACCTTCTTCTTGATTTCAATCACCGCACAGACCCCAGCAAGCTTTCTGAGCGGATTCATTCTTGTCCCTTTGATGAGCAGCACGTCCGCAGTACCGTTTATTCGGAAAGGAAGTCTTGGGTCCACAATCGTGAGAACTGACTTGTCGCCTACAATATTAGCCAACACGAAGTTTCCTCATTTCACCAGCGACGCAAAATGTTGCCGCAAGTAAGCCATATACCCAGTTTTATGGCTCTCTTCACTCCGGAATTTGCGGGATCCACGAATAACCCGGGATGGATGTATCGGGTGGTTCATCAATGTCTGTAGGAACATTCGGGACCAAGCGCATCTTCTTGACAAGTCGTTCTTCAATCTCGGTATTCAGATCTGAAAACGAGTACGCAGAAATCTTCTCGTCTCTTTCAGCCAAGACTTTGCTGAGCCGTGCTTCGACTATTTCACCCAATTCTTCGGCGCCTTCTGGATCAATAAATGCCATCATGAGAGTTTTAGTATTGTACCAGTGCATCAAGCGTGCAACAACATCAACTCACTTTTGTTGTGAAGGACTCCAGTCAAAGACGCATCCTCCGGCAACTCCACTAGCACTTGAATGTCATCTTCGGCTCGCTCGAATGTCTTGCTGAAGTATGCATCGTTGCTAAGGTTACGAGTCTCCTTCATTAGCAGCTCCTCTCGCATAAGGCTCGAGATTCGATCAGGGATCTCTCCCTTCTTAAGCGCCTTTATATCTTCGTCTCGCGACTTCAGCCACGAGCCGCCATCCCTCGCGAGATACAGCTTTAGCTTGCTCGCAGGAAAGCCAAACTCTTCCTTCTCCTTAATCATGTCCTTCAGATGTCCGACGGTCTCGCTGACGTCGATATCCACAGGAGAGACGCTCTCGACTCCAACCACAGCGCAAAATAGCGTGACCGTCATGTTTCTTTTTATGTAATGCTAGATCTCCTTCACCAAGCGCAATCACTCTTGCAATTCATTCCACAATTCATATGCACTTCATTAGCTGATAGATTGGTTGAAATTTGACAAGTTTAGAACAGTCTATCTCTCTGTTGAGTAAAAAGCAAAGACCGAATTATCTAGACCAATAAAGGCTACCATTACGTAACTACTTACTGTGACGTACTCGTAAATACTGTGACGCCATCCGCCTGTTCAACATGCATTCAGAGGTGTAATTTCAACATTCCCACTCACCGATAATGCAATGTGTGCTTTGGTGCTGACTTGGTCTTGATTCCGGAGGCTTCGCGCAGATACTACAGCATCTTGGTTCCAAGTGCCTCCGTCAGCATGTCTCTTCGTGTCGATATAAGCGATCTTTAACAATGCTTTTTGCACGTTCTCACGAATAAAGTGGTGCTTGATGTCCATATGCTTCGTATCCGGCGTTATTGGCCAACGCAATAGCACCTTGATTGTCTTTCCAAACCTGTGTTCCTTCAACTTGCTTGTGACCCATGTCCTCTAGCATTGCCCGCATCCAAAGAACTTCTTGTGTGCATGAACTGAGAGCCATATACTCAGCTTCCGCTGAGCTCAGCGCAAGTGTCCGCTGGTACTTCAACTTCAATACCACTGGTGCGCTCGCAATCACGACCATAACTCCCGAGATCGAGCGTCTGTTATCCGTGTTGCTGCCCCAATCTGCATCCGAGTATGCTTTAACTTCAACGCTTCCACTTCCTCGGTAGACGATACCGATTTGACGCGTAGTCTTCAGATACCGTACTACTCGAATTGCTGCGCTCCAATGTTGTAGTCCCGGATTCTCCAGAAAACGTGATAGCTGTGTCACCACATAAGCAATATCAGGCTGAGTACATGCCGTTATGTACAGCAAGCATCCAATCAAAGAGCGATAGGGAATTGACCGCATCGTCGACCGTCCCTCTTCCGTTGATGTTGACTGCTTTGACGGCAATTTCAGTCCTGATACGCATGGATTATCAACACTCCTGGCATCTTGTTGACCGAATCGCTTGACCACGTCGTCGATTAGCGAGGTTTTTTGATCATCAATTTTCCAGCCGACCTGTTGTGATCAATTTCCATACCCAAAATAGATTTCGCCTTACCCAGCTCCTTCATCTTGAAAGAATTGTTGAGTACCTCCTTTACCCAATTTAGTTTAATTGCTGGTTCTTGCTGTGTTAATTATGTCATCCACATATAGTCCAACGCAAGCGAAATCTTCTCAAGTGCTCTTGACATAAACACTTTGGTCTGCCCCGCAACTCTTGGAGCCATTCCTGACGAAGTAACGATATATTGTCTTGTTCCAGGCACTTGCTGCTTGGTCCAGTCCGTTAATAGCCTTGTTTAGTTGACATATGTATCCCGGTGTCCAGCTGTTCCATTTGACAGTCGTATTCACCACATAATGCAAAAATTATTTGGAATATTTTCATGTTGGTGACCGCGGAATAAGTTTTCAGATCTGAATACCGAGATGGAAGAACGAATTATCAAGAAGATGCGCTTGGTCGAAAATGTTCCTACAGACATTGATAAATCACCCGATACTTCCATCTCGGGTTATTTGTGGATTCCGCAAATTTCGGAGTGAAGAGAGCCAGAGAACTGGGTATATGGCTTACTTGCGGCCACATCTTGCGCTGGTGGATCGAGGAAACTTCGTGTTGGCTGATATTGTAGACGACAAGTCAATTCTCACGTTTGTGGACCCAAGACTTCCTTTCCGAATGAACTGTACTGCGGACGTGCTGCTCATCAAAGGACAAGAATGAATCCGCTCAGAAAGCTTGCTGGGGTCTGTGCGGTGATTAAACTCAAAAAGAAGGTCGAGGGACGCCATGCGCCTCAAGCACTTGGTCAACTTGAGCTCCAGCATCAAGGCTCCTTTCAGCTGTTATCCGCTCAGTTTGCTGACTGACTTGAACGACAACTGGCGTTTCACTTGGTTCAGCGACAAGCACGAGCTGATTCAGCTCACTTTGCAATACCCAACGAATGCGTTCAAGTTTCTGGAGACCTTTGTATCAGGAGGACCGAGAGCGACCCCGTTTCACCTCCCATTTCTTCCTCAGCCGGTCAAGAACCTTAAGGTTGACAATTTTTGCCCATGCCGGTTGATACAAGAGCTGAGGAGTCGATGGAGAGATCCTAGTTAATGGCTAATGTGGTGACCCCGGAGTTTCTCATGGCGCTGCGCATGGAGTATGAACAGCAATTGGTGCGTTCGATGCCCGCGTATGCTCACATGTATGCATAGGGTTTACTTTATAGTACTATAACATAGACGAAGAAAAATACGCGATTGATTGTGGCCGTAATCCTGAAAGGGTTTCCATTCCCATATCTTGACATCATTGAGGTTGTGGCAGAGAGAGATTGCTGGTAGTTGCTGCGCCATCCTGCTTGCTTTTGTGGAAGTGAAAGATCTGCAATGAATCGATGTAGCCGAGCAGTCCTCTGCAACGAATCGGAGGCCCAGCCAATTACCTACAGTCAATCTGCAACGAACCGCTACGCTTTCGAAGCTTTTCGTCCTCTGCAACGATTCCTTGTAGATGCTTTCCCGCTATTATTGTGTTATTGCTGTTATTGTTGGAGCATTTGCCCATCCAATTTGTCCGATCGTAGAATTGAATCCCAATGTGCTCTGAGCCAATTTCATTGCATCCTGAAAGATGACCAGCAAAAATAACCGAGAAGCCCCACAGAACTCCAAATTAGCCGTTAAATTCCTGTTTTTTTCTCCTCCCAAACTGCTGGATGTCATGGACTTGTAGAGCTTCTAAACGCCGAAGATTTCAAGATCGTGCCTTCATATGAAGGTCAAGGAGCTTTTTAGGCGTCTAAAGGTGCAGCAGCACTACGAGACTATGACCACATGAATGAGACTGAATTAGTCATGGGTATGCATTCATTTGTGTGCACTACAAAGCGCAATCTGGTAAATGTTCCACTCAATTTTCTAGAGTATTTGTTTCCAATGTTGAATCTGACACTCGAGGAGCCGACAAGCTTTGCTTTTTCGGGCCCCTCGAACAATTCTAAACATCCAGTGGTACGCCACTGGTGCCTTTTTAACTCCACCGGGCGCTGATTAACAGTCTGCTTCACCTTTGACCGTGTCATCTCAATCTATGGAAGCGTAGTCAGTTCGTGAACGCTGTAGTTCATAGTAAGCAACGTGAAGCAGAAATATTGCCAAAAGAGGATCAGTCTGAACCGCAAGCGTTACAGAGCTTGCAAGTATGAATGGAACGTATTGCAAATCAGGTGGACGGGTTGGGCTTTCCTGTTCCAAGCTTAGCGAGATCACTGGATTCTATGGATGGTTTGAAAAGTTTGTTGCAAAATCATGTGCAGCCTGCCAAGCAGGAGATTCAAAGTATGCAAATTGATGCACAGATGAGAAGTGTTTTGTCAGAGGTGGCACTGAACGGAAGCTCGGACGATGCACTTAATGTCGTAAGCCACTTGACGCAAGAACTCATGGTGCTACAAGCAACTAATGGCGAAAAATGCAGATATTGTTCGACGTCTTGTGGCGGTAACATCAGGTGGGTCTCTAGCTGAAAGCATATAGCAATCGAGAGAGTAAAAAAATCCCGCATTTGCCAATTCAAAAGGTGCTCTAACGGTGGGAGAGCTAGGTACAGCTGCAGCGGCGGCGTTATCCCCGAAGAATGTGAAGCCATCGTTGATACAAATCCACAATAGAGCTTTAGTGGTGGTGGCTGGGGCACTATTGATGCTGCCCGTCCTTTAACCCACGTCGGTCTGCTCGTCCCCAACATCGTAAAATTCGTAGGACCAGCTATTAAGCTGTTCTGCCATCTTGACGCACAATATGTACTGCACACCAATGCGCTGACGGTACGCATGAATCTTTCCGTGGACCGATGGCCACGTCTGGGTGTTCAGGACTTCGACAATCACCGTCCTCCAGTCATCGAGGTCGATCCTCACAACTGACGGGGCAAACATTATCTTATACAAGGAAGGCGTGCACGAAGGCATGCATTTTCCCGATGAACGACTTTAACTTTTCCGGCGAAGTATAAGTTTCAACACACACACCCTTTGGTCCCTCTGTTTTTTATGCAAAATTGACTTCCACATAGCGCGCGTTTGCCTGCGTTTTGACTGTATCAACTTTCCATATACATGTGTACTGTATACCACGCAGGATAAAAAAAATCATCACATAAACGCTTTCAGTCGTTCGAATTGCCCGCGGAAGCGGCCATTCAAATCGCGTAAAGAAAAGATGGAAGATCTTTAGCATTCGCGCTTAGCAGAGGCCAGTACATTAAAGAGGCGCGTAAAAAACTCGATGCAACTAAACTAGCCAGAAAATGTTGCTCGCATGTGCCCGTGGCCGGAAAATACGAAAAAAAGGGTGGCTACGTACTCAAGACACCTACTAACACGGCTTTTAATTGGCCGAATTTCATTGCACGAAAGCTGGCCGCGAACAACACGCACAAGTTGATTTTGTCTGTGGTGGAAGAAAGCCATAGCCACGACGTGACGCGACCGACAGCATTCTCAAAAGCACGAGCGCTTACTCAAAAGCAAGAGCTCTCCCCAAATGCAAGATTTGATCAAAGTCGCCGCGTAGCGCGTGCTGCGATCTGTCTGGCTTTCGTATTGAAATTAGGGTGCTAAAAAATGAATTAGAAGTTTGATTAGATCTAATAATCATCATAATGCAATCGCTCAATCTGTATCACAAAGGCCGGCGGCTGGACGACAGCTGTCGCAAACTACAGTGCTGTCACGGACATGAGGAGACGCTCGAGCACATATTTTGGAACTGCCCATGCGCTCAAGCATGTTGGCAGAAACGAGTGTGTCATTGGACTGGCGAGCAATGGGAACTTCAGCAAATGGACAGATTCCAGCAAGCGTGCGCCAGCAGGAAAGCACCAGAGTTGTCGCGGGTCATCAAGGCCAAACTGAGCAAAGGTCATCCGGATGAGAAAAGGAAGTGCAGGAAGGAATGGGAGAGGATGTGGCGGATTCTATGCAGTATCTGCATCACCATCCTATGGTTACAACGGAACAGAGTCGTCTTCAAACAGGAAGCGATTACCGTCGAAGGTAGCGTGCTCGAGTTTTGGTCGACGGGCCAGCAGCAACTACGAGCTTTAGTGACGCGAGAAAGAAGAACACCAGACAAGTTAGAAAAAGGGACTAGACTCCTGCTGTACCAACACGAGCTGGAGAAACAACCCACAGATAAGTCTCCGACGGAGACGAGCCCCGTACAACCACCAAACCTGGACCTAGAACCGGCGTTGCTAACCAGGCTTAGGATCATACAAACATCTAGTCGTCGATAAACTGACCAAATAGAATCGTCTGTCTCTCTCTCATCATAATCGCAATTTATTGACGATGATAAAGATCGGACGCCTTTTTACTACTGGTTAGGAACCAGGTCGACACAATTAATATCAATTGTAATAGAATTTTGGAGGCATGTTACGCATGATACATACTTTTGAGATTATCAAGCCCCTGTGATTTTGATTGGTCAAATTAAGCTGGATGTGTGTGGGCTTCATTCAATTTATCTCGGTATGGTCCTATCTGTGTGTACTGAATTTCATATTGCAATTTAGGTAGGGATTGGTTATATTTGGCATCCTAACCGGATGGACTTGTCGTCGCAAAAGCTCTAGAACAATGGTTTCTATCGGTACCCGTACCGATTTGCGCACTGAGCTAAAATTCCATAAAGAATTAAGACATAAGTATGCAGAAAGGAGAATGCAAAAAATAACCTCTTTTCACATTTAACAGAAAAAAGTACTATTTGAATGGAAAAAGTCTACCTTTCCACCAAATTGAAAAAAACTTTAAATCAAGAAAGTATTGAAAAATAGAAAATAAAGTAAAGTGCCTTACTTACATATTCTTTTATGATGCTCATCACTGGTGCATCGACGCTTGTTGTGTCCCACTTGACCACAGCTGCCGCATCAATCACCACTTTTTGGCGCGTCAACTTCTTATGTATTATGCTGTGATTCGCGCTTCTTTTCGTGTCGACCTTTTATTTGGCGGATTTGGTGAAAGATGCTCACTCTTTACCAGTTCACTTTTTGTCACAAATGGCTTCATCTCGAGTGCTTCATCGTAGGCAAGTATTGGTTGGTCACATATCCTCATAGAAGCTTTCAACTTTGTAAACGCACGTGACAGCTGATTTAAAGAGTTGAGGGCTTCTTTGAGGAGTCGACATATAGCTATCATATCCTTCACATAAACGCATGTGCAGGTACCCGTGGACTCGTTACCTCAACAGCATACTCCATTGGCTTAAATAACCCAATCCGAACCGACACAATAAACGGAGTAGTTGAATTTGGACATACTAAAATTGTTTCCTCGTACATTTTTAACATTTAAGTGATGCAACTGGCAGCATAAGACGTAACCACTCCCCATTGTTTGGTCTATTCAGCAAATTCGAGTCACTTCGTACTGACATAGCGTTCGACTGCCATCATAAAGGTCGGCATTTCACGGATCTTTTTCAGAGCATTCTCTAAAGATTCGATGTTATTGGAAGTGAGCATTACATATCGTGAGCATGAACTGTGGGCAATGGGCCACTTCCCATAGCCAACGTCAGCCAGCCATTTAGTTGCCTCGCGATTTAACTTCATCAGGTCTTTTTCTTTGGCGTCGAACGATTGCCTGGTCAGCACACGTGCTAAGCCCCATGCCTGTTACTCCAATGTCTTTTTTTAGAACTTTAGATTAGAATTCTTTATAAGATGACGTTTGCGGTAAAATTACTATTTAGAGGTATAAATTTTCTATTTTAATTTCTTACATGTATATTTTTGCCGTTGTTGCTTATTGTTAGGTACTTTTTTCGCTCTTTTATCAATTCTTGTTTTGGAGGAGCATTTTTTCTGTTTAATTTGAAAAAAAGTATGCTTTTCCCATTCTCCCTATTAAACAAAGTTAAACGTGCATTATCTCTCTAACGCACATTTTGATCTAGGCGAGTTATACCAAAAAAAAAAGTATGTTTCCGTGCACACCTCCACCTTGTGAACTTCTTCATTTTACGTTGAAGACGATTAAAAAAAATTTATCTATGTCCATCGGTAAATTTGTATCTCCAGGATCGACCAATTATATACAATCTTAGTATTTTCAAGCAGATTTCTTTGTCTTTTCGTACAATTATATTCTGGTCGTCAGAGTGATGGTCATTCCTACGTAATTGCAAAATAATAGCTACTGTAAACTAATTATTTTGGACACGCTCTTCAGTAATGGAGACTGAGACATAAAAAACCGATTGCATTCGATCGAAGAAGGTTAAAGACGTGCAAAGCAAGCCTTCCACGCGGTTACCAGCTCAGTATCGACACTTGGCCGCAATTGTGTGCGGTGAGAATTGGCTGCTCCACACATTTAAGCCCCAAGACGCCGCTGCCATTATTTAAAAGGTGCGCTTGGAACTAGGAGCCTCTGACTATCGCGTTAAGGAACAAGCAGAGCTGCTCACACGCTACCTCATCGAGCTAGACGGGGTGCTGAGTCATGGAAACGCCGACTTCAAGAGTGCACGCAAGGCACTGGTGTTGCTTGCGCAGCAACTACTGCCACAGGCCGACCAATTTACGGCGCGAAGTGTCAAACCAAAACGATTCGGAGAGCGCATTTTCAGTGGCTTAGAGGGCCACTTATCGGCGCCTTCGCCGCATATTGATAGCGGCGTCGAGTCTGACGATATGCACATGGAGTTTTTGTTTGAAGAGAGCGGAATGGAAGAAGAGAGCGAGGTCGAAGCGTCTGAAGAGGATGCTAGTGAAGACGAAGAATTAATTGACGACAAGGAAGATCTCATGGATCAAGAGCGTGAGGAGAAAGACGAAAACAAAGAGGACGTCTCGTTGCCCTTTAAGTCACCTTAACCCGAATCAGTACTTCCGGAGGCCGCTTCGGACATCGATGTCAACTCGCTGCCTGTATGGCGTCCATAATACCAGCTGCAGCGTCGCCAGGATGGCGTTTACCTCTTGGCGCGTCTCAACATAACTGACCCTCGCAATGTTCGCGTGCAATGGAATAATTGTGATGGCGTTCTCCGCATTATTGGCTTTCGTTTACTCACACAGAAGGATATCGTTATGTCACGTCTAAGCGCTGCACCTACTTTCGGTCGCTTTTGAGATTGTTGAGCAATTCCCACCGAACATGCTAAACATGGAGGAGGCGTCCCAACAGATTATGGAGGATGGAACCTTACGGATTCGTTTACCATACAACGTGTTAAGACATCCACTACACTACCGCCCGGCGTCGCTGGTAACTGAGTGACATTAAATATGTAAGATTAAATATCAAATTGCTAAATTTCAATGAAAATAGGTGCTTGTAGTATTTGCTGATGTATCAATCCCCACTAGCCCATACTATTGAGCTGTTTGGCGAATGCGCTCCAAGCTGAGTCATTGCTACAAGGTTGCGTTTCCTCAGCCTGTTTACTTCCTTTAATGACAGCAACGGGATCAGCTGATCCGAAAGCAAACGGATCATCGCAAGCAGACCGACGTGGGTCAAAGGACGGGGCAGCATCAAAAGTGCCCCAGCCACCACCACTAGAAGCACTATTGTGGGTTTGAATCAACGATGGCTCCACATTCTTTGGGGATAACGCCGCCGCTGCAGCTGTTCCTAGCTCTCCCACCGTTAAAGCACCTTTTGAATTGGCAAATGCGGGATTTTTTGACCCTCTCGATTGCTGAACACTTCCAGCTAGAGACCCACCTGATGTTACCGCCACAATACGTCGAACAATATCTGCATTTTTCGCCATTAGTTGCGCGGTTTGTTGTTGTAGCACCATGAGTTCTTGCGTCAAGTGGCTTACGACATTAAGTGCATCGTCCGAGCTTCCGTTCTGTGCCACTTCTGAAGCAACACTTCTCATCTGTGCATCGATTTGCATTGTCTGAATCTCCTGCTTGGCAGACTGCACATGCTTTTGCAACAAACTTTTCAAATCATCCATGGAATCCAATGATCTCGCTGAGCTTGGAACAGGAAAGCCCAACCCGTCCACCTGATCCGCGATACGTTCCATACATACTTGCAAGCTCTGTAATGCTCGCGATTCAGACTGATCCACTTTTGACAATATTTCTGCTTCACGTTGCTTACTATGAATTACAGTATTCACCAACTGACTTAGCGATTTTGCATCTACAACCGTCGCTTCCATAGATTGAGACGACACAGTCATAAGTGAAGCAGACTGGTTATCAGCGCCTAAAAGAGGCACCAGTGGCATACCACTGGATGTTTTACAGTTGTCCAAAGCGCTTGGAAAAGCAAAGCTTGACGGCTTCTCGGGTGTCAGATCCAACATTGGAAACAAATATCGTGGAAAAGTGGGTGGAATCTTTGCCAGATTGCGCTTTGTAATGCACACAATTAAGTGCATACCCATGACAAACTCAGTCTCATTCATGTGATCATAGTCTCGTAGCAGCTGCTGCCCCTTTAGACGCGTGTAAAGCTCCTGGACCTGCTCCTCACTGAGACTAGATTTACGGAAAAATTCGACAGCAGCATTACGGGAAATTAAACCACCAGCGCCGCCACTTAATTTGGCGTAAAAGGCGCGGTAGCGATTGCCCTCAAGCTCGATCATTGTGTAAAGCTGCGTGTCTAACTGGACATCGTCCGACGGAGGAGCGGGAAAAGCCGCGAACGCCATGGTACCCCAAGAGAGAAAACTTTTAGATTTTGTAATCCAGTCCTAATTTTGGGCAGAAATAGCGTTTTTGTCTGCATCATCAAATTTGAAACGGAAACAAAATTAAAATGGCGGGTAAAAAAGAGAGACAAGAAGTCAGGAACGTGGGAGTAAAACTTATTAATTTCCAAGTCAGATCAGCCACGAATGCTGCAGGAGCGGGATCAACCAATAATCTGCTGCAGTATACAACTCGCAAATGCTGGCAGAGTTTCGTGAGCCCAAAAGAAGAACTTATTTTGGCACTGTACGTAACAACAGCGGTACTTGCAATCAAACAGCGCTGATGACTTTGTGGCTACTAGGGAGACGAAGGCTTTACTGTCAGAAATACGAATTTTGAACAAGGTGCGCAGGAGAAAATTATGTATTTTTGAGGTGATGGGTAAAAGTTGTGGCAGAATGCATGCGCTGTAAGCGTGAGTGTGGCGGTGAAAAACCAACGACAATCTTACGTTCATGGTATGACAGAAGCAAGTGGTGTAGCTTTTGGAGTGAATTTGACCATTTTAATTGTGGTATGAAGTTACGCGAATGGAAAATTTGCCTCACAGTCGGGAAGCATGCATTCCATTGCCCTTCTTTCCTTGCAATTTTGTTCGGTACGTACTAGTTATCGAAAGGAAGAGATTGTGGTCGAGGTGTAATTTGATCACATTGCTTACAGACTTCAGTTTGAACAGAACAAGCTTCCTTATATTGCTGTGTACGCGTAAGATTTACTATAACGTTGCGATCCCATATATGCCAATGCCTATATCATCGTATGGTGTTGATTAGAGTTCAGCCTTTAGGGATCCCTAGTGATGACATTGAAGCCGAGTGTGGTCCTGTTCTCTGCACGATGCTAAGCCACACAACGGAGGTACGTTACTTTTCTCGAAACAGAGTTCATTTTAGCCATTGAGGATCATTAACGTTTGATGCAGAACCTCTTGTTTGGGTCCTCTTTGAGGACTAGCCAGTCTTTTATGGATTGCCTTAGCGATCATCGATCTGGGTTTGTATTTTAGCTCGACTTTTTTAAACTTTATATTGTGTGTTTATGATTTGTTTGTCATGCTAGTTCTTCTGAGTGGATGGCGAGTCGACGTGGGTACCTTCTAGATGAAAGGATTGCGCGTCTAGAAGCAGCGCTTTTCAGTTAAAAGATCAATAAAGAACTTTGGTGCAACCTACTCTTACTTTACAAGCAGGCCGATTAGTTTACATCGGGGTCAAATTGTGACTTGTAGAGAAATTGTTTGGGGTGTAGAAATGTATATTCACGATATTGTCGCAGGCATTGAAGCGGTGAAAGGCGTAACTTTAGCATTTTTTGGGCGTGTCCTCGCTTTGATTCAATCATTTTTCGAGAGCGTGATGAGGTCCTTAATCTTCATCGTGCTGCAAGGTCTGCCCTTCGAGTGACCAAATTTTCGATCTTATTTGTGGTTAAATCGTGCATGGTCTTGATATAATCTTTCAGACAATTCTTCCACGCAGTTTTCAGATACATTTTGAGTTTTTAGACCCAAACTGGCAATTGAATACGTGCACCAAATGGCACGAATTTCTTGTCAGATGCAATCAGAAATTTGTGAGGTCAGGGCTATTCTTGTGATCATGCCGATTCTAGAGGCAATATTCGCAGTAGCATCCATTTTAAAAATGGCATGTTTTAATACTAATCAGCTGGCTTCATTTCAAGTAGATATAACAGACATTCCAAGAAGGTCGATTTCATGACGTCTCACATCATTTTCTTGAAAATAGGCAGCTAGCCGTCTTGCAGTGGTAGTGCCACGAATTGAGCAAAATCTATCCTTTGTCCCTTTGGAAAAGTGAACAGAGGCATCAAAAAAAGTGATGTATCGATCGTGCCATACGATTAGCGAACACAAAAAGAGCACTAAAAAATCACAAATATTAGAGCAAATATCGCAATTTTTTTCCTAACTTTGCAGCCGTGATACAGGTATTACAATCTATGCGAAATGAGCTGAAAGAAACGCAATTATATCAAACCAATCAGCGTGCACGGTAATTTACAATCAATCTCAAATGTAACCGCACAAGTAAGAATCATTATCGTACCTTACATCCTACAGCATGGACGCCGAGCAATCATCGTGGAAAGCAGATGATAAGAACCAAGCTCGGGACGCCATCTCATGGCATGCCTACACCAGCGGTCTCAAGGCTGGTGCCGTAACTGCCATGTTCGCTGCGGCTGCCGTGTTCTCGGCTAATAAGTACTGGCCGGCCTTTCGCAATCGTCTAAACGTGAGCGGCAAGACGGCGTTGGTGGTATCGCCCTTTTTAGGTGCTTTTACACTTGTGGCCGAGAATAGACTGGTGCTCGGTGCACGCAATCCGGAAATGTACTTGGCTTCGATTGATGGCTCGTATGTCGCACCTTCAAATGAAAAGTCGAAGCTGAAACTTTGGCAGAAGAGTGCTAATTTCTTATACGACCATCCTTATCGTACGTTGCTTGTCGTCGGTACACCGCTGGTTGGTGGCATCTATAGCTACCAGCACCTAAACAAGGGCATTTCAACTTCGCAGCAGATTATGCACACGCGTATATACGGCCAGGCAGCGGTGGTATTGCTCTTACTGAGCTCCATGGCCTTCCACGACTACATGGCGAAGCGTGGTAAGTTTACAGTCGAGGACAATGAGGATTGAGGCCAACTAGAGAGGTAGAACTTAAAGAAAATTTTCATATCTCTCATTTTTCGTATACCATTAATAGCTGATAATGGGATGTTACCTATCTATTTAAGTAAATGACAAGAGGTTACGGCCTTGGCGGCAATAGTTTGAAGAACGCTATCAAGTCTTTGAATTAACATGACCGCCAAACCTCTTGTTCGACCAAGCGATGTTACTGTGCAGTCGTTGGTGGTGCCACTACCACCCAATGTTGATATGCCACGACGTGCAACTGTCAAGTCAAGACGGCGACGCTCAAGCAGCGTGAAAACCAGCAAGACTACACCCGAACTTGACAAGACTCTTAAGCTTAACCGTCCAGACAGCTCGCGACTAACCCAGCAACAATTCCGAATCTGGGAGCCAGTATTAACGCTCGGGTGGTCGATCGGAATTTGCTTTACGCTTGCGGTTCTGTGCGTTGGACTTGGTATAGTCATTGTTGTCACATCCAGCGCACTTACAACGTTACGCGTAGTCTACGACGGTGCCGATGGGATACAAGCAGTACAACCAGACGGTACCATAACCAAGCCCACGAATTGCCGTCTCGAGTCATTGAATGATGCCAATTCGTTTCATGCTGACCACACGTGCTACGTACACTTGAAGCTTCCGAATGATCTGAAAAGTCCCGTGCGTGTATTTTACGAGTTAGATAGGTACTACCAGAACCATCGACGCTTCGTATCCTCGGTCATACGTACGCAGTTTACCGATGAGTGGCGTCCAGATCCTTTAACTTCAACGCTCGAATGTTATCCACTTAAGACGATTACGTCAGGACTTTGTACAGTTGGTTCGTGCGAACCTGCTTCGTCTGCTATGCAACGCGAGTTGTTCCCGTGTGGTATAGTGGCTAATACATTGTTTAATGACATCTTCTGGCTGCACGACGGGCTGTTACCATCAGGTGAGAAGCTGTCGCTAACTGACATGATATCCAAAGGCATCACACATTTTTATGCGGCACATAACAATAAAAACCCAACATGGAATGTGACCTCGGACAAGTACCTACCTGTATGGCTAAACCCAAACATGAGTCGCATTATACCGCCGCTGACAGGCGCGACAGCTCCACACATTACGTCGGATTACACAAATAGTACTGCTTGGGTGCATGACGCGCTCGACCCGGAATACGGCGTCGGCGTTGGCCTCGAGAATGAATTTTGGCGCGTGTGGGTCGAAGGTGCTGCCATGCGTCCATTCCGAAAGCCTTATGGACGTATAGAGCGCGACCTGCCAGCCGGTACGATGCTCACTTTTGCTGTGCAGTCGAACTTTTTTGTCAAGTCTTTTGGCGGCTCGAAGGCGCTGGTGCTCGAAGAAGTCGGGTGGTTTGGAAGTTCCAATTATGTATTAGGTGTTTTTTTCCTCGGCATTGGTGCTGTGTTCGCCGTAGCTGGTATTGTCTTTGTTGGTAGGAAGCTTTACAATCCACGCGCCCTCGGGGACGCTTCTTCGCTGGCATGGAAGAAGCATTGATAATGTTGACGACCGCATAAATATAATACAAGAGCCAATACCGTTCTCAGTCTGATCACATTTTACTTATTCTGATCACGTTTTAATTATTCTCTGATTTGCCAGCACCTATGTTTTCGAATACCTTATGTGTATATGGCCAATATCGGTACGGAACTCAATTTGGCTTTATTATGTAAGCGATATTGATGAGAATGCACAAATAATAGTGAGGTTATCGATTAGTTAATCACAAAAAATTCAAATATAAACTTGGTTACTCAACTGCACTTTCCTAATAGGAAGAAAGGTGCCACTCAATAAGAATGGTGCAGCGTGTTAAGGTAGATGCACCAATTATCTAGCAGCGGCGTGCTATCAAATTGACAGAGTTGCAACAACTCTTCCGTTTGACAAGGTCTTTCCCGACGCACAAGCACTAGACACGGCTATACTAAGCATGAAGATGACTTTCCAAGAGTTCTAAACCTTGACTCTGGAGACAATTATACCAAAGAAAAATTATGTTTTATTTTGCGCCAAATTAAGCGAAAAGTGCGAAGATGGTTTGGCTGCTAAATCAAGTAAAGTGTAACGTGGCCTTCGATTTTGAAGTGAGATAGTCAATGGGGGTATCTCCGTACAAGTCCCCGGCTCAGCCACGAACTCCCACTGATACCTGCACCGCCTCTTAGGAGCTGATCGGGTTTTTGTCACCAATTGTACATATGGTGTGACGAAAGGCAAGTAGATGTTTTGGACATCCTATATGAAGACGGTGCTTATTTAATGATGAGTCAATATATAAATGAGTCTAGTACTTTTTTGTCAGCCTAACCCCCCCTGTTGTGTACGTCTATCTTGCAAAGCAATTCTTAGTAAGAATGACTACAAATCAAACTAGAGAGAAGTGATCCGATTGAAGCCGCTGAGATGCACTATTATCAAGCGTTGGACTCGTCAGCTCTGTTAAAGTGAGCCGGTTTGCTTGCGATACATTTTTACGGTACGCAGAAAAGATTACTACGAGGGCATGGAAACCAGCGTTGCGCGAGTGATAGAAAATGCGATAGAAATATCTTCGAGCGATGACGTTCATTAACTCTGCTTACCGAATCCAAAGACAATCATTGCATTCGGTCGGCAAAACATAAAAGTGGCAAAGTATGCGGTGTCATCTAGCTTCAATCGTACCGTAAACTAATATCGTTGCCCAGCAATAGACAGCCACATAGGATGCTCGGCTATGTTTAATTTATCGGCCTAGTAAATCTTGGCTAATTGAGTTTTAGGAATTCCCGGCTCTGATGTATCTATATAATAGAAAGGCACACGAAATGGCGAATTTCAGCGATCTTTACGCTAGACGTGAGCAAAATGTCAAATTTGTTTACTGATACCTTTTAGCGCATACGTGTCAAAAATGAGTGTCGGTATAAAGGCACCACAACTTAGGTACATTTTGGCACGCGACGTTTAATCACACACCATGGCGTACATTCCGCGGCAGGCTTCGTATATACATATATATCGATATCTAAAGCGTGTAAAAGTTGTGCCACCAAAGGCAAAAAAAGTTCTCTCCTAACGCGATATGAAAAATGGCCGTGGCAGAGGTATGTGCTTGATGAAGTGATATAATAGAGCTTTGCTCATCACCCACCCAACATCTTGGATACTTAGCGACCTATCATGTGTCCCTTGTTTCGGGTCGTGTTACGGAAAAGCAAGGTCTCAAACGTGTGACATTTAGCGCTTTGACAATCCTTGCCATTCTGATTACTTTGTAGCATCGGCTATGCAAGGTATCTGTTATAATCGCAGTGCAATAATCAAGCTATCATATTTCATACAGCTGTTTTGGAGGGTTATTTGTATTACAAAGGTATCAGGGTGTCTCGCCATCCAAACCAGGAGACGGACGAACGTGCTAATGGCGACACTGTCTTGACTCGACAGCGCTTGCACACACTGTGTGATTCACACACAGACATACCAGGCCACAAGCATGGCATCTCTGCAGCAAAATAGTTCGTATTCAACAGAGATGGATTCGTCGAGTTTGTCAAAAGCCGATCGTCTCTCCGTTGACTTGGACATCGACGCTTCCAGAATGCCATTAACTGAGGTAAAGGACCATTACACCCACCTTCAGTCTCCACTGTCTCAAGCGCAATCCATGCGTCTACGGCTTCGAAAACAATTGCCAAGCAAACTGCCACTGTCAGCAGAGGCATCCGAGAAGCTCCGTCGTCGTGTAGCTCGTGTCAAAAAGAACAAGCATTCAAAAGAAGCACGCACCTTTAAACAGCACTTGCAATTGGCATTGCGTTTTGCCGCTGGCGTTCTAGTAGCAGGTGTCGTGCAGACGCGCGGCACAAGTCGGGAGTGGTTGTTTCTACCAGCCACTTACTACTTAGGAGGCCTCACTGTCGCTTCTATGATGGTCATTTATGCTGCTGCCACTACAGTCGGTGGTGTGCTGGAACAAGTATGGCAAATCGATGTTGGTGTGGCCATTGCGCTGCTCTACAATTTTGTCGTGTTCGCCTATGTGCCCATAACCCAAGGTGATCTCATGACCGTCTCGAGGAACATCAACGGCAGCACGTACTACGTCAGTCTACAAGACTGGGCGACGACGTTGCCACTCCTTGCACTCTTTACGTTAGTGATTTTCCTGTTACCAATGGTACGTTGCTTTATCATCGCAAGACAAAAGCTATTGTTAATGTGACTCGAATCCTTACTGGTAGCAAACGAACGTCAAGAAGTTCGCAGTTGGCACCAATCTGTACTTTAGTAAGTACAGAGGGTATTTAGAGCTTAGAAATGTACACTAACCATAACGTGTGACAGCATTGACCCTTATCGACCCGATGAACCCAATCTTTTCAACAATTTTAAAGGACAATACAAAGGGAAATGCTTACTATGGCACCGACAATTTGCTCAAACAGCTTGCAATCTACAGTGCTGTTGGCGTCGTCGGTACATTCATCGCGATCGCCATAATGGTGCTCCCATATCCAATCTTGTGCGTTGACAATTTGCGATATTTTTTGCGCTATCAAGAATTCTCTCTCGCTAATACTCTAATTTTACAGTGCAATGCGCAAATTACAGCGACACATGGCGGCGTCTCCACACGATATTCAAGACATTCTCAATTTGATCGTCGATTCGTATTGCTTTCGAGCCAAAGATATCAAAAAGATGGATTTTTTCAAGCTGCGACTCGATCGACTGCTTTCCAATGCCCACGAACGGCACGCTACAATGGAATTGCTACTGAGTGACTGTGGGTGGGAGGAGGTCGTGGGACTCGGCGTGTGTTTCCACTTTAACAAGACGGTGGCGAAACAGCTCGTTCGATTGTACGCCAATTTGCTTACCGACTTGCACGTCATGAAGTTTGCGATTGAGGCCGAGACTTGCCACTGGACACACGTCGTACTGCTTAAAAAGATGCAGACGCACTTTTACGTACTACAAGCTGAAATCAATGATCTACTTGAGGATATTTCGCTCAAAGTCGTTCAATCATCGCGCAGTACGTAGCTCACCACCTTATTGATTGAAAAAATTCAAACTTGTCTAAGACAAACATGTCTTGTCATGTTTCCAGCCATGTCGTCGTCGAAATTCACAAGTCTGGAACAAGCGTTGGAGCGTTTAATGGTGAACTACACGACGTTGTATGGGAACTTGCTTTCGGCCGAAGTTCACACGGCAGACGATGTGGGTCGAACCATGCCGCTGAATGTTTTTGTGTACTCGTTCCATGTCTTTGTGTGCTCGCTTTTGGAATTCGAAGGCAATTTTAATCGGAAAAATTTCTCGGCGACCTATCGGGTCCGAAATTTTCTCAAATTGGCATGTCAAATCTTGTATCAGCCAATCAATTATCCTCGCCATTTAATCATCTTTGCGTTTCGAACGACATTGGCCATACTTCTTGGCATTTGCTGTGCCACGTTTATCTTTGGCTTTAGTTCGACGGCTCCAACCGCAATTGCTATGGTTGCGGAAGACAATATTGGAGGCACATATGGCAAGACCGTGAATCGAGTGGGTGGATTAGTAGCTGGCACGGTCGTGCCGTCGATCTTCAGCTTTTTTGTCTGCAAAGTCTCGAGTGATTTCATTTACAACACGCTCAATAACATTGTCCTTTTCGTCTGGACCGTGAGCTCAATGTATGTCTGGTTCTCTGGACGCTACATGGCGTTAGCTGGCATGACGTCGGCTTACATGGCTACGTCCGTTCTGCTTGACCACAGCTGTCGAACAACGTCGTCGTTCACGACAGTCTCGTACGCAAGCTTGACTCAGAATGCATTGGGCATTTTAATCTTGATGATTGTGGAAATCATCATTTGCCCTCGCAGTTCCCAAGGTTTGCTTCGCAGCAATATTTGTCAATTATTGACACAATACCAAAGAGTTTTTCACGACGTGTTTCGCCACCATATTGCGTACAGCCATCCAGCAACGATTTGTGCAGGGCCACTCACTGAAGAAAATGTCAAGATTGCAAATGCATTGCTCAGCAGCAACAAGATTAAAGAGCTGAAAAACCAGCTGGAAGTGACTCTCCCTGAATTACTCAAGACACAAGCTACGTTCCTCGATGGCTCAAAGATGGAGCCAACGTTTTGGAAACCGCCCTTTTCGACGTCCAAGTACACGAAAGTTTTGAACGTGTGCCAGGAACTGCTCGATCGAATTGCAGTGCTAGTAGATCTCGTAGAGTGGCACGAGCAACGTCGAAGCAGTGGCAAAGATCGACCACTGAGACGCTGGCAACAAAGTCGAATTAATGACGAGTGCACTGCGGCATTTGCAGCCGCTCAAGGACTTTCGTCTCCGTCCTCTGCACTCGTCACAGAAACGGTGGATGAGGCCAACACTCATGACGGAAGTGCGGGGTCGCCCTCGCCATCATCTTTACGGCCTCGTATGAGTACAACATCACCTGCGACAGCAAAAGCCATGTGGAGTCAAAGTCTCGCAGGTGTCGAAGCGGGCGTCGAAGGAGCGTTGGATACACTCGTGACGTTGTTTGGAAAAGAGTTTTCCGGCTCAACTGCTGAAGACCACGCCATCTACTTGCAGATGAAAGAAGCTTTTCGGATTGCGGATGTTCATCGTCACGGCGTTGTCGATGCTTCAGAGCTCAGTCTTCTCCTTGAAAAACTCATGCCCTACTCTGGGAGACAAGGTATCGAAGGCATGGAACAGTACGTCGATGAGTTCATGCAATTAGTAGACAAAGATCGCGACGGCAAAATCTCGTTTCATGATTTCATGCAAGCTTTGAACGAAGGGTTTCAATTAGAGTTAGAGATCTACGACGATCAGCCACAAGTGCCACTGAGCGACGTCGTGACTGAAGCCAACAAAGGCCAAGTGTCGCCTGTGAAAAACTTTCGCTTGCTTTGTAATTTAAATGTTTGGAGCAACTCGGTACCAACGGATACTTTAAACCGACAACATCACGTTGTAGTGGTGTCACCGCGCGCTTCGAAGAATTCTTCGGCTCGAACTTTGTTCAATTTTGTGGACACGTCACTTTTTGAATCAAAGCGTAGAGCAACCGCGGATAACGAGACGGGAGCAAGGTCTCATGCTCGACGTCAGAGTCGTTTTCGAGGCATGTCTTCCGCTTGTGAAAGCTCAGCTCTACTCAATGTGGAAGCTTTCACACTCACGGAAGCTGCAACAGCATTAAAGCATAGCTATGGCGAGTGTTTGCTGGGGTACGTTGACGATTACAGTCAACGCATTACGATGGAGGATTTTATTGTCATGAGCTGCGTGATTAGCGCTTGTGAAAACATTGCCGAGAATTTGACTCGCTTGAATACGTTGGCAGCTACGTAATTTGTAGATTTTTCTTAAGAAAGGTTAAATAAAGATAATACAGCAATTACGTATTTGTTATAACCGTAAAATACGAAAGGCTCTTAACTCATGCACTTTAGCTCCAACATGTCTTAGATATTAATACTTCGGCTGCTCTATAGCTCTAGCTAAACCGACCCTGTGGCTCGAGCGGTTAGCCGTTCGACCAGGACCGGGAGGTGCCTGGTTTGATACCCATAGGATCCGAATTAAGGCAGCCGGAGATAGATCACTAAAGTGGACGAGCCATCACACCCGAGTGTGTGACTGCCCCATCAGAACGCGCCCGATTGGGTAGTTTATGTGGGGGACGCCCCACTGACCGAAAAAGCCCCATAGTGTAATGAGGGGTACGGAACCCGGTCCCGAAATGGGTTGGATTGCTACCAACATCCCGCGATAGTGACAGCTTAGTCCTAGCGCGTGGGTTCCGGTAGCTTAAAACTATAGCCTTAGCTACGTATATGATACTTCCATTGAAAGTGCGCATGGAGCAGTTTGCGCTTGTTCAAGTAATTAAGCTTGCGAGCTAAAGCACCGAGGCATGTTTCGTGAATAATGCAAAGACACTGGCATAAATGCTAAATGTGTGTATCTTTATCTCTAGACTAAGATCCGGTCAACAACAAATGCAATGAAAGTATGGGAATCGCTTCGCGATTTTAAAATCTTTACAGCCGTGTCACGATGTTAAGATGTCACGATGTCACGCCGGTTTTACCGGCATCACCGGGTCAGGGTGTTATGAATATCAACCATGGCCAAGCACTTGATGCATTTGACACGTCAGTCTACAGACATTAGGAGAGCCGACGGACAAAACGCAAGTGATGGTTTCTCTACTCGGTTGTCTGACCGATAGGCGTGAGCTCATCGCATCCATCGCGAAAAACTCTATAATTGTGACTTTGACTAAGGCTCAGTAAAAGATACTTGAGAAGTATGAATTCTTGGAGAAGAAGGACACAACCGCGGAACGTTAAGCGCTAAGCGGGTCTATGACACATTTGCAAGTGGAAAAGTCCGCTGGCAAATTTCGAAGCAGATACTTCAAGTACAAATGGCCGACCAGAGACCGTCCTGTCCGGTACGAAAGACAAGAGATAAGACGATGCTATTTGTAGTGCATTTGGAACTTCTCGATGGGTGGTCGATCAAAGCGGTACATGTGCTTTTTTAACCCCCCCTCGAGTGCCAGTATGCTACAAGGCCACGATTGCGGATAACAAGAAGGTGGTAGTGAAAGGTTGAGAAGTGATTTGACTAGTTAGTACGAAGCAAAAGCGTATTACTGTGATAAGCGTTCTCCATATAGTATTCTTTGACAGACTGTGCAAATCGTGAGTTAAGAGCTTGATGTAGCATTAAACAGCTTTGAAAAGACCGAATCGGAATAGACGGTTGGCCGTACGTACCCTCTGAGCTGCGATCCAGAAGAAAAATGGTCTGCACAACTCGCCGAAATTGACAGACACACCACACCCACTTAACAAGGTACCCTGACGTAAACAGAGCATTTCCAGCTGTATACCGGCGATGTGACATCTGGTCCCGACTTTATGCGATAGATGCATAAGAAAGAAGTAGACGGTGGCAGCGCTTTCGGGCCTCACAATCTTGAGGACAAAACGCATTTTGTAAATTAAATCCGCACGGGTGTGAGGCAATCAACGAAAAGATCATCAAAGGGTGGGAAGGTAACTCTTGACATTTGTGGACGACTACTCGTTTTAAAAAGGAAGATGCCGCGCTAATGGATTTCACCAGGCTCTACTATAAGAAGCATAGCCATGTGCCTCAGGTCTGACAACAAAACGGAGTTTATAAGCAAAGCGGTGACGTTGATCGGTACGCTATATGGTTTCATCAACATTGTACTCTGCCGTTACTCCTTAAAAACAGAAATCTTGACTGCCTGAACCCAGGCGAAAGGACTAAGATGTCTTCAACACAGGATTTGGGAGCTATTTAAACCATTTTGAAACTAGGTTTCGTACCACTCAGTATTCTGTGGGGAGGCTTTTTCGGTCAGTAGGGTATCCAGCCCACCCACTACTACTCACCCGATAAGTGCAGGTATGTAGGGTGATCACAATTTCGAGTGTGATTGCTCGTGCACTTAAGTAACGTATCTCCAGCTGCCTATGGGTATCGTGCCCGGTACTTTTCGGGTTCAAGTCGAGTAACTAACCATTCAAGCCGCGTGATTAGTGCCGAACGGAGTGGTAAAGAGATGCAACGTTTTGAAATGGAAGAAGCTTAAAGTGTCTTGCATTGCAAGAGCGTCAATTGAAGTTGTAGGTGATGAAGTGGGTACGAGAGTGTACCTCATCGATCGCTTGACGAGTGCGCGGCATACGAGTGTGACACTGTACAAGCTTGATTTTGAGGTGAAGCCTACACTATAATACTCCGAGAGTCTAAATCGCATGGGTACGCTCATATCGAAACAAAAGTTGATATAGTCGGATCCTTAGAGGTTGGATACATGCTATTTGAATATGCTGAGAAACCTGCGGGATGCCGCTTGTCTATTCTGGACGCTTTTACAAGCAAAGTGAAAATCTTCGTCAGTTGGAAGAGCGTGAGATGAGCGGCATATACGAGACAGGAACGGTCAACACTTGTACCATGCACTAGTGTAATACAAGCGCATGGTAGATGATCGTTCAAAGTGTCGAGGATAATGCATAAACATTAGCTTGAAAAACTTGAGCTGGAGTAACCCGACTTATCTGCAATTATTGTCAGAAAGGTCGGCTATGCAAAGAGCTGGCTTTACCGTGCACCATCGACACAACTTAGTGGAATTGCATTCTTTGATGGAACGATTTTGGCGTGCTCACCAGCATAGTCGCGTGGTATGCGGGAAGTACGGCCTTTAGCTTCACGCAGATGTACATTATTGACGTATTTCTCCCGTGGCAAACACGAACTCAATTGTTGTGGAGGGTGTAAATTGCAAAGTATATATAAGATCTTTAGCTTACAACTCCTTACCACCACTAGGCCTATCTTGTACCTGAGCAATGAGAATGACTTATCATTCGGGCGAAATGTCACGAGTCGGTTTGTCCATGCGCCAAAGCACGAAATCACTATTGCGAGACATTAACATTTAACAGGTGGAGTATAACATTTGACTTCGTGTTGGCAGTTTTCGAATTCTTTTAACCAATTTGCACATACTGTATCCTATTTTATTAGTTCCCACATGCTCTTGTTCTCGAAACAACCTTTCCAATTGACAAGCCCTTTGTGTCTATATTGCACCTTGCAAACCGCTCAAGATTTTTTCACGATGTACGTCTTTTACCAGTCTCTTTATCGATGACGATTGATGCGGCTTTCGACGGAGATCGCCTCTTGATCTTGTCTGGATTTGGCACACAATGCGTCAATTACTCGACATTAAATGCAGTCGCGACAATTTCGCAAGCAAACTCAGGTTTGCAATATTGTCGTTGGTCGTCTTGATAATATGGAAAGTTCCGGCAAGTTTCGCAGCCGATTAATTCTTCTAGTCCTCCGTGCCTTCTACAGCCATTTTCAATGGCAAGTTTTTGGTATCCAGGAGAACTTTTTCTCCTTCTCCGAAGTCAAGCTCGGGTCGCTTTATATCGTAACATTGCTTCAGTCTTTCTTGAGCGGCGAGAAAGTTCTTTTGTGCCCGCTCAATTATTTTTTTGCGTTTATCCACAAACCTCTTGACATATTCAACTATCAGAACTTCTCGTGTCAAGCTAGAAAACTAGTTCTCGTTATCGACCTTCGTTTTCTCCCTGTGTCGATTGCAAATAGTAGTAACTTTGTCGAGAAACTGACGATTGTTGCATGTGCATGCTCAATAGTACTTAGATGCCTTGCCCAATCGTTGCCATGATACGAAATCATGCAGCGCAATGCGCCTTCCAGAATCAGATTTTGGTGCCTTGCTTGCCAGTCGCTTTGAACTCGTTATGCCTTTGTTATACCTAACTTGACTCCCGAATCAATTATATCAGCAATTCTCAAACATTCGACACAAATTAAAAATTTCTGTCAATAATGATGACTTGAGGCAATCCGTGGTGTCGTACGACTCCATCAAAAAATGATCTGATGACTTCATCGGAATCAGCCTTGGCGTGATTTTGAATGCACTTTGCGCGCTTCGACGCTTTGTCTACGACCGTTAAGATGGCGTTAAATCCATTCAAAATTGACACGCCCGCAACAAAGTCTATGAAAACAACAGCTCAATATTCGTTTGGAATTGGGATTGGCATCAATTATCCGATCTTTCGAAGACTGCTTGATATCCATCGCACACATTCTTCGTATTAGGAAACGCGTTCCCGAACGTCTTCATAAGAGATGTTGAACAATTATACCATTGCGCAAGTTTGCATTGTGTATGCAATGTCCCAATATGAGCGGCACTGGTCCATCATGGTGCTCACTGATAATACTCGTGCGCAAGTTGTCATTAATCGGTACACACAATTGCTTGGTGTTGTGATCCGTTTGAGAACAAAGCAGCTTTCTGTGCACAAGCTTTCACTTTTTTTGCGTTATTACCGTCTCAAAATTGAATCCATTGAGTAGTTTTCCTGAAACTAACTTTTGGCGTTTGTATCCAAATGCGTGCTGACCAGTACAAATTCAACACTGTGGACTTGTTTCGGAATGGAATTACAGTGTAATAGACACATTTCGATAGGGTGTATGTTAACCGAAAGTCTTCTTATCGGTAATGCTTGATCCACGATTCCATACGAGTTATGCAACCTTAATACCATAACAATGACTTCTTAGTGTAAAACTAATGTCAAAACACACATTATCGCATTTATTGATTAATGGCAGAAGATTCTTCGCACCCGCACCAGGACGGGTAACGCATCCGCTACAACGTTCGCACACTTCTCACAACGTATGAAATCACGCCAACGTTGGTGCGACTTTGGAGTGATGTAACATCCACTAGCATGCAGAGGTGCGTATAGATATTAAATGAACGACCATGAAGATAGTGTCGCCATTTTTCCAGCGCAAACTTGATGGCGAGTGCGGTGGCCAAGCTATCTCGTGTTGCCCAGGATTTTTTCAGTAAAATGCATTCAGATGATTGACTTCTCAAATTAATGAAATGTTGCTGCACCGAAATGATAATTAGATGCATTTGTGGTGACCCTGAACCTTTTGAAGAATTGGGGTAGCTTCAAAAATTAAGGTTGTTGCAAAGCCAACCAAACAACCAAAAAAACTTGTCTTGTTCTGGATTATTGCAAGACATCTTTATTCGTTTACTTACTTAATGGTTGATGTATGAGTAGCAAAAATCACAGTTGAAATGTCGATAACGACCAGCGAGTCCTAAATCGCTAAATAGCTCTTTTGTGATTTGTGGTGACGCCATTCTATCGATCGCGGTGAGTGTATTTCAGAACGTCAATCGACGGTAGTCCAAGGACGGATGTGTCGGCGTCTCGCCTGGAACTCCACAAACTCGTCGCAGGTGGTCGATGTCGTTTGAAAAAAGTGCAAATGTAATCGAATTTGTCAAACAGGAATCGCATAAGACGCGATCGAATAATACCAGGCGTTTTGGCTAGACCTATGAGGCTACACACCATTGATACATTTACTTTTTTGTATATTACCTTGAATCGATCGCAACCAACTTTAAATGATAATCTTGAGCCAAGTCAATGCCAGTGAAAACTGAGGGCCCTCACATATTGTCAAACAGTTTGTCGATGAGCGAAAATAAGATCTGCGGAACCCGCGTCTGACTATTTATATAGCATTGATTAATTACCCAGCAAGTAGGAATAGTAAAACTTTCCAAACTTAGCCATTCCGAATGCTTTGGGATCAGTATCCTTCTCGGGTACTCCAAAAATATTCGTTACCCACCGCAAATTCGACACTTCAAGCCATCCTTTGCGCAACGGGTAGCCGTTTTTGTAAGGCTGTGTAATACAAGCAATATTGTCCATCGGCTTTGAGCTCGAAGTCTTTTTTTTATGCAATCCGAAGTTGACTGAGCGCTTTAAGGTGATGAATCCGACAGTGTGCCTAGAAACACATCGGAGGAATCTGCTTGCAGTGGCTAGGCAAACCCCGGCACCACATTTACATCCACTGCCCATATCTTCATCTTGTACACCTTTCTGTACTCCTCTCTTTATTTGCCGAGCAATTTAAAGTCCGTTCACGTAAGAGTCCGTTATCAAGTTTGTCGCAGACGCTTGGTGCATTAAAACCAAAAGGCGAATAAACAGCTGAAACTAAAGTGAGATGGTGGTGGTTTATCAAAATTGCTGACCAATTTACAGAGAAGCTTGGAAAAGAATTCGCTTTGCTATATGTAATAAACATTAAGTTCGTGTATAGTGCTATCTAGCTTGCTTGTCACTTCTGTGACGAGCTTTTCCTGATTCGACGCTTCCCTGCATAGAATCTCGTCGATACGCTGAGTCAACTTGAGGGTACTTGCGAGATCCTTCGCTGATCTCTCCGCTCCAGATATACCACCAAAGAGACACACCTCACCAACTTAGAGTCAAACTATTCGATTTCTTTTCTTCTGTTTGACACGGACCAAGGCGACTTACTCAAAATATTCTGTTCGTAGAAGGTACTGCCCAACCAGCAGAGGCAAATGACCAGAGGTGTGAATACAATTTAACGTCAAAACTGTGCACAAGCCGCTAATGCCAACGACAGTCAAGAAGCACACACTCACTACTCGCTATCTACTCACGAGAGTGACTCGATCTGTTTCAAGAGTATCGATCGGCGTGAAACCACAAGACAGAGCTACTGCGAGACCTCTTACGCCATAAATACCGACGATAAGAGTGAGAGACTAGCCGAATGCCAGAAGTCGAAAACGAAGAATGCTCCGGTGGTCGACCAACAAGTGCTACCAATTGTTGTGGTTGTGGTTAAATCAAAAGTGGATCCATTCATAAGGTCCTCAGTTTGCAACTACTTGCTACCATAAGCCAACCCTGAATCTAAGCAAATTAAAGTGACTTAACATCCTGGCGCAATCATCTCGAGTCCATTTGTACATGCGCCTATTCATGTCGTCACTGTTGCGAGTCATACATTTTGACAGGAACTATAAAACTCAACCCAAGTTATTGCCTCGGGTTTACGCGCCTACAAATACAAGCTGGAGCTGTGGGGGTAGACACAGCGTTCCTCAACAGTAAACTTAGTGTCCGCGTCTACAGGGATGTAAGCTCTAGCATCGAGAGCGCCTGGTAAGACGAGTGTCACAAGGACGAGGTCATATACATATTAAAGTAAGCTGCAAAAGTGCATATAGCAAGGCTATATATCAAGTGTTCCACGATATTGGTTTAAGTAGCTGCAGGGCAAAAAAATGTGTCTTTACTAAGCGCTTCAAGAACAAACTCACCTATGTGTGTCTCTATGTATATTCGCGGCCAGAACAATTAAAAGATCAATGACGTGAAGGGTGCGCTGGAGAACGATTATGTAATGAAGGGGCTCATGCTAGAAACTTTTGTCCTAGGAATGGAGACTGACCACAGCACAACAGCTGAAATACTCACTAACAGTTAGACATATGATTTAGTCCAAAAGCTGACCAGACAGTGGCAATACGACTGATCGGCCGGGTCATTCAACAATGTCCCAATTTAGCCCCCGAGAATTTTTTTGGCATCCGCAGGTGCCTCTACATCAAAATGTTCTATGTATCGAAGTTTGCACCTGTCTAAAAATGGATGCACCTGAACCATGTATGGCGAGCCGGAAGTAGTCAAAATGCCGCTCGGACAATGAAGGACTTTAAAGGCTCCTGAATAACTAATGCAGGGAATTTAACCTTTTGTTCTGGCAATTCACAAACACTTCTGCCTAGACTGTGAAGGAAACGAGTAGCGTCGCAGGAACTCCGTCAATCACTTGCTTGGCATTTCCTCCGCTAAGCTTGCGAAAAAGTCCAAGCAAGTAAGAAAGTTGTCAAAATGACTTTATCGCCCAATCTAAATCCTTGAGGGCTTGTCAGAACCAAGGGCTATGCAAACGCTGAAGCCGTAAAGACTACGTGACTCACCTTATGATGTAAGTTGCCGTCCCGTAAGAGATTCACTCATTTTTATTCGGCCCGACAAAAAGAGGATGGCTCTCCGGGGGTGTATTACCCGGTAAACGCAGGCCATGACGCGAAGCGTCTGCTCATCTGCTTTACATGCCGCAAGTGGTTTTTTAGGCTTCTTCGGTGTTGCGTGTGCAAAAAAAAACAGGTTAGGAAGAGCCATTGTTCTAGCGTGACCTTATGACAGCTATGTGTGTGCTTTTAGCTTCGCACCGATTATTGCACCAGGAACCATCGGTGTACTATTACAACCTCGGTTTGAGTACAGAACCTCTTTAAGTCTAAATATTATCATCAAATTTTATAACTCGCAATTCAAGCACATTGGGCGAAGAACTTTACGTCAGCAAACTAAAATTATATTTTAATCACTCAAATATTTCATTTTCGAAATGTATCGGTTCCACACGATGCCGAGTCAGGCGCTGAGTACGTAAGCTCTGAGCACATCTATATGATCATCTTGGAATACTTCATTGTGCGGCCAATAGACTGCGGATTACTACGTTGCTACTAGTTCTATATTAATATGCCTGATGCCGAAAGTACGGAGTCTGTGAAGCTGGATAGTTATGCCGACATTTAAAGATGTCTTGACGGTCGTAAGAGTGGCTCTGCTTCACAGTGCTTCCAGTCGAAAATATTGCTGACCTTAATGATTAGGGGGCTCAGGAGGGGAGGCTTCTGTCTAATCCCCACACCTACGCTTCAATGGGCAGCAAGATTCGCGGAACCAAACGTATGTCCTAAAAATCGCTCTCGAAATCATCCTTGGTGGTCAAATCGCGTTTTTGAGGATATTCCAGGCCTTAATCTCTTGCAAAGAAGCTAAATGCCCTGTGGTATGTGTATTATAAACTTCTTAGTCGGACAAGCTGTTTTACGTCTTAGCGCAAGATGTCTAATTTGCGTCGGAAAGTTGCTTCTTTAAAGTATGCTCTAGTTCGATAAACCCTTGATAGCGCGCACGCCTTTACCTTTTCTGCCTAGTACGGTGGTGCTAGAGGCATTATTAGCCGCCCATTACCACCAGTGCTATTTTCGGAATGTAATGCACGACGACAGCACTTTGAAAAGGTTAAGGGGTCATATCAGGACTCTACAATAAAGAATCAATAATTGAAGATCGGTCTATCACGTAAGATGTCCCACATTAAATGTTTAGTGCACCGCCTTCTTTTAGATTCGTTGATGATTCACGCCGAATCGTGCCAATCCTGTATTGTGGATAAGTCCATTGAAACGATATTCCATTGTGTTGGCAAAACAACTTAGGACATTATGTATTTAAAAGTCGCCCATCTCTCTAAGTAAAATTCATAGAATCTTCTCTTCTGGAAAAACTCCGAAATGCTTTTTGGTCATCTACTGTGGTTAGAATGCTCCGCTGCTGATGCTTAGTCGGCTTGTCATGACGTCATACTCAAAATCACGGAGAAAATAGATGTTGTGCCTCTCACTCACTTATTCGAGAATCGTCTGAGCTAGGGGAACTGCGAAACCTTAGCAACTTTGTGCTTAAGGATACAAAGCTCGGAAATGAGTGGACTGCATTTACTGAGGGCAAACCTAAATACTAATAGCCTGACGGCCCTCAAATGCGGCGCCTCACCACACATACTGCGCAGTGTGTCCTCAAGCTCACAGTTGGGGCCATTATCGTATCATTGGTCTGATGCCAGTGCCGTTAAAATTGGAAAAAATATGAATGTCTAAGAGTCGAACCAGCACGCAGCTATATTTATATGTTTTACCCGATACCATTGTGCTCGGAAGTCCAAGACGTTTACAGATTGTAAATTGTAATCATAAAAGCTTTGCTTCGTGATGCCGATCATATTGGCTGCAACAGGTACCAAATGCATCATCTTGCTTGAGCAAAACTGCTTTCTGTTGCCGTTGACCTTCATCAATTGAAAGCCAAAGTCGAGGCTTATGAACTTTCACTGATCTGCCAGTACCAGTAGGCTTTATAAACGAGCTGACGATTAAGTCGTAGGGATGATTCTTCGACAGGCTTACATACTTGGCCACCTACGTGTCATGTGAATTTATCAGTACATCTCTCAAAGATGAAAAATGCTTTGTTCGGCTCCAACAACTGCCGTTTGGAGCACCATATGCCTCCAGAGTATATCAAACTTCTGACCTTTGTCGCTCAAAACAAAAATTCGGACTAGATCTGTCGAACCGACCTTACTGTGGAGCAGACCGTCTGCCCACTAATAGGAATACAATTGCAATCGCGGAAGAGGAGCATCTCGCTTGACTTGAACATGTTTGACTGCAATGACAATTTGGCAAACAAGTCAAATTTGTTTGTCGATAGAGCTTTACTGCTACCACTAGCCAACTGACAATCCGGCCTGCGCAAAAGCCCGTCAGCGGGCACATAAAGTTTGTGAGGATCCAACGCAGAGGTCGTAAGCTGCGACAAATGACAGCCAACTTGCTATGCGCTGGCGCGAGTTAGTTATTCATATCTTCGCTTTTAAAGATACTTGGCCTTATTATTCTTAAAATTAAGAATTCCGAAGAAGCATACGGAGCTTCGCCAGTACAAATATAATGGCAAGTAATTTGCATACAATACAACTTCACGCAAAAATCCTGAATTAATTGGTGAAAGCAAGATGACTCGTTTACGTTCGTCCTCATCGGGTTGCAATATTGCACGACCGATGATGCAGTCAGAAGTGTCACGAATGGCTTCATCATGTCCGGCAAAATGTGGACTTAAACCTGCTAAAGGCCTATCGTGATGCTATACAATTCTTGCATTCCCTACAACACAGTGTCATTCCAGTTGATATCCATTAATGGCTTTGCAAGGCCCGTATAATCGGCACTGTACTTGCCTTCGCCTATGTGCAAATAGCTGTCTAGGGCTGATTGTCTTCTTAATTCTTTTTACAACGCGGCGTATGCCAATTAAGCAAACAAAAATGTAACCATCTGACGCACTTATCAATGTCGCCATAGAATTTACCGGTAATCATGACCTTGAAGCTTTGCCTTACGTAATCTTTTCAAGCCTTCAGAGCTTAATAATTGTGCTTAGATCCGCGACGGGCAACCATATTTAATACATTATGTCGGGCAAAGCTCGCAATGGTCTTAATGATCGTGTGATCAGACGATTACGATCGCCGGTATCTTCAACCGCTCTAGTGGTATCGCATAGCGTACTATTCGTTGCTCCCAACTTCCCCATTCGAGTTTGGTAGTAGCCATCGATCAAGTCCAGTGCGCTACACAACGTGCAACTGAATATGTTGCTAAGTACCATAGCATTTCTGAATTAAGATGTAACGCTGAACTATGCAACAATTTGAAAACATAAACACCATGCCACTTTCCATCCGTTTTTTTAAAACAGAAATTGGTAAAGAGTGCGGAGATTTCAATTTCTCGCCATGTCGAATTGGCGAAGAATGCATTAATAAGCTCGCATTGCTCTCATGGTAGGTTCATTACCCAATTTGTACCTAGCACGAAGTCGGTCTTGTACTTCACCCTTCTTTTATTATATCTATTTACTTAAAAAAGAGTACAAATGAACGCTTAGATTTTCAAGCATTTCGAAGCCCAAACGCAACATACATTTATCTTAATGTTAATATATGTCCATGTAAAATGGAGAATATATTCATATTCTGAAGAAGAGCTTTCATTCAAAGGTGAACACCGCTAAAATATTGTCAGCTTTCGACTCGGCCAAGCAACCAGTAGCTTCGAGGCTCAGTATCTCTGACACCGCTAGTGTTGCCCCCTTTCGAAGAGCCCTTACTCGACATCTTAAGTTGTCAATAGTTTTGTGTATACGCTTTTTAGTCAGTTACGATATCGTTTCTAGCAACCAGGGATTAAGTTTAAATCACATCCCCAGTCTCTTTATGTGGAGCAATGTTGTACACTTTCTTTGCTACCAGCCAATTAAGCTGTATTGTCCAATGTCCTTTATAAGAATCTGTTAAAGCCTATTTGAGCGGAATTGAGCAATCGAAACCTCTGCCCTTGCCACACCAATTGATCTTTAGCTCAAGTTTATCTAACTTTTACATACGAAGATTTTTTTTATACTCGTCCGTGTCAAGGTTAGCGAATAACTCCGTGCTGTCAAAACCGTCAAACTTCGCAGCCAGGTCTTTTTGATTGTAGAGACGTTTGTAACAATTAATCAGCCAGTTGAGCCAAAACTAACTCCTTTCTGTTGCTCTCTTCTTTCGCATTAGTCGACTGACAGCAATTATCACTGGCGCACGAATTCTTTTGATGCACTTGAGTTTATTGAGATGATGACCTGTGATCATGCGCCCTTGCTTACCGCAGCCATTAAGCAAAGCACAGGGACACCATCCTGTAAGTCCATCCACGGCTTTTTTGTTGTCTGCAGCTGATATCCCTTTAAAGAGCAATAGGAGTTGCCTCTTCAAATGGTGCTACATATTCTCTGGGAGAGTGATGTCCCAGAGCTGAAAGCAGTCACCTTTCTTGCTTTGTGGAATGGGTTGTACCTGGTGTTTTCAGGCAAAAAGATTGAGCGCCGGCGGAGATCAAAGTTCACCGGAAGAAACGTTGGTCGTCCTTTATGTTTTTTTGGGCAATCAAACACTAAGATATAGCAGACTTCACCGGTAGTATCCAGCTGATTTTGCTTGGCGTCCGCATTGAGTCTCTATAAATCGTCACCGTCTTTAACTGGCGGAATATACGAGTACAAGATACTTTACAAGAAGCCGAAATATCAAAAATATGACGTCTGGCTTGCAACATGACGTCTACGCGCGTAGGCATAGCATTGACAAATACAAATTGCAGCCATGTGTGACGATTATTTTGCACAAAGATGGCGTGCAGAAAGATATGCAATCCTTTTGTAAAGCGATTGTTCACTAAAATTGGTTTTGAGAAGTGTTAAAGTGGGCAAAGAAATGTGGATTTAATACATATTAAGAAAAACATTACCGCAGGCCGTTCTGATATTTACGAAAATCATCAGTATGCTTTCGGAAAAGGTTGGGGTGACGCCCTCCTTCCAAGCGCGGGGGCTAAATGCTCGCGCGCTTCGGGCAGGTGCTCTCGGGCATCTGCAGGTCTCTAACGAGTCTCACCCTCGACGCGACGGTCTCCAGCACCAGGCCAAACCCCCTTCCACGCCCTTAACCGCGCCAACCGCATCCTGATTGGCTCCTTTAATGTGAATTCTCTAGGTTCGAAGCGCAAGAAGCACGAAACACTCCCCGAAGATCTCCGGCGCTACCGCGTCGATATCCTTGGCCTCCGAGAAACCAAGATCTACGATAGAGGTGAGCACCGCATTGATGACTTCCTTCTAACCCTTAAAAAAAAAAAAAACGAAGCCAAGACCGAAGTCACCGAAATCCGCCGCCACTGCAACCCGTCGGGCGCCGCTCGACACGCCCGATCCCGAGAAGAAACCTGGCGCCACACTAAGAAGCTCGGAACACTCCTCGGCGATATTGAAGATTTATCCCGACGCAAGTCCCTGGCCACCCTCGCGCTCCACCGCCTCTGGTCCGTCTGGCTCCGCCCCACGCTCATCTCACCCAAGACCTGCATTCGACTGTACAACACCTACGTTCTACTAATGCTGCTGTACAACTGCGCCACCTGGGCTCTTACCAAGTCAGAGCTCCACGGCCTCGAGAGTTCATCGCCGCCAGCTTCGCTACGCTCTTGGCTATCGCTACCCCCGACACATTTCGAATGCAAGACTCTACGACCTCTGTGATGAGCGGCCGCTGAGACTACGACTGACACAAGCTCGCTGGCGCCTGTTTGGCCATGTACTTCGCCGCAATCGCGACATTCCAGCTCATCTCCAGATGCGTGCCTACTTCTTCTCCGCCGCAGCAAAATGGCGCGGACGTCCCCGCACCACGCTCCCCTCAACACTCAACCACAACCTCGTTTCCCGTGGCTCCGGCTTTCGACTCCGGATAGCACAAGACCTCGAAGTGGTACGTACCCTTGCACAAGACCGAAAGAAATGGAAGACCCTCACGACCTCGGTGCTGGATGCACTGCCCGCCGAACGAGACCCGACGTATGCGGACACCACTCTATGCCGTGGACTAGCCAGACTGAGCCTAGCACGTGCATAACTTGGCAACGCGGTGACGTAATACATTACATTACATTACATCAGTATGCAAACCGGTATAAGTATTGATTGGCTGCTGTTAGTATTGTATTGTATTGTATTACGTTATCGCGTTGCCAAGTTATGCACGTGCTAGGCTCTATGGCTAGTCCACGGCATAGAGTGGTGTCCGCATACGTCGGGTCTCGTTCGGCGGGCAGTGCAGCCAGCACCGAGGCCGTGAGGGTCTTCCATTATTTTGTGTAGTTCTGACTTGGTAAGAGCCCAGGTGGCGCTCTGGTGCTGGAGACCGTCGCGTCGAGGGTGAGACTCGTTAGAGACCTGCAGATGCCCGAGAGCACCTGCCCGAAGCGCGCGAGCATTTAGCCCCCGCGCTTGGAAGGAGGGCGTCACCCCAACCTTTTCCGAAAAGCTGCTGTTAGTATTAACAAAAATGCGCTACAAAATTGATACGGATTATTTATCATGCTATGTTATATTTCGTATTTTTATTACGCTTGTATCTATATTTCGTATTTTTATTACGCTTGTATCTATTTATACACTTATATTTATTACGCTTGTATTGTGAAGTTGGAGGTAGAGAAAACCAGATGCATACTAATTTCAAGTTCTGTTTAATGCTGAGCGTGCCACGGAGTAACTTATCACTTTGCATTTTTCAACACATTAGCCTGCACTTATAGCCTCATCTCCGCTCTTTTCGTAAACCTGCTACTGTTGGAACCTCGCTCCTAAGTCTTCTCTACAAAAAAAAAATAACAGACATGAAATTAGTAGAAAATTTTTATGGCGAAGGGGTCACATAGTAGATTTTTAAGTTCGACAACAAATATGTAAGTTCCGACTGGGTCGTCATTGTACAAAAAAGAGCGCCCTCAATCTTTCCATTGATGGCTGGTATTTGTGATCATGATACGCACAATGGAGTGGGGGAGTGGCATAGCCAAAATTTAGAAGAGTGCTTAACGAAACTCTTTTTGTCACTTAATTTCTGCATTTTAGTAAAGCGTAAATTACTGAATCTTTAACATAGTCGAATAAATGCACGCTTTTCGTCACGAACAAGTCATAATTATGCGACACCTGCCGAGGCTTATTCGAATGCTATTCTTTTATAGGCAAAACCAGATTGATTGCAACAGGTTAAGGAAGGTCTCAATTCTACAAAAAGTTTTGTACAAAAGAAAGCGAAAAAAAAAATAAATGTGCTCTGAACAACGACTTTACCATTAGGTCGCAACACCTAGTGATAGCGGATTTGTAAAAAAAACTTCGAGGGATATTGTGCATAATTGGTTGTGCGCGACTTGTGTCGAGCCTTATGACGTAAGAAAATGTTGGAGGAAAAGCTTGCGAAAGCAAATGTTGAAGAAAAATCGAGGTTCCAACACAAGCAGAACTAATCATTATGAATCTAGGCCAGTACGGACTTTTGTGCTGAGACCTTCACGGAAAAAAAGGCCGTCGAGGCTATCGCAAATCGCGCAAGCGGTTATTATACGAACGAGAAGCCACGCCGCATATAGAAAAGTAACAAAGCCGACAAACGCAAGCAAAAGAAGGGCGAGAAAGTACAGGACCACACACGCACCATACAATCATGCGAAAAAGCTTAGTCACATGCGGTACTACGGAGGTGCCCTTCAAAAGTTCGACTTCGAACCTGATAACGGCAGTTATATCCGTGCAATGGCTTTGAAGAGTTTGTTTGTTTCATCTCTTCTGCCTCTGGGTCACTCTTGAGCCGTACGTTCTCCCCGTGACTTCCAACGACTGGATCGAAGGCATCGCACTCCCGACATCACACTGTCGCTAGTTTTACACAATCATACTTCAAGCCCATTAAACAGGACGTTAATACCCTTCGAGGATTGCTCATGAGACGTAAAGCTTGACTTTTTATCGTATTTAGGAGAGCTTATCCGAAAAAGCCTTACATCATATAGGAGCAAGGTACACACAAGTAATACATTTGATGTAATATCCTCCAGCCAATCAATCCACAAAAAAGACATTTGGGACTTGCGTGCGTCACCCAAGAAAATTGTGCGTAGATGCGCCAATGAACAAAGTCTATAGTACCAATCATTCACTATATTTGCGTGGAAGAGAATAGCGCGCCGCCTCAGCGCCCACGACGTGCTCTCCATTATTCCAACAATTCTATTCAAAGAGTGAAAGCAGCAATTCACTGGTGTTCCACCCCTTCTGCTTTGCGCGGCGGCAAGCACCCGATCGCCTCGTTTAAATTTTTAAAATTTTTTTCCTTAGCTTGCATAGAGTCGACATCGGGATGGGTTGCTAGTCAGTCCATTTTCTCCGTGCAAAGTACAGAGCTCTCGCTTTAAGACGAGTTTTGTCTAGCATTGCTGGCGTGTCATTAACGCTTTCCCACTGGCAGTGCTAAGCCTGCCATTGAAGATATAATAAGGAAGTTACTATGAAGTCCGTCTCGGAGCTCCTCTGCAATCGAAATGACGTAGCAGTCACCGCTGCAACTGCCGTGGCTGTGGCGATGGGGCTATCGCTACTTCTGCATAGCACGAAGAAGAGCTTAGCAACCGAGCCGCGCATGTTACCACCCATGCCTAAGACGACGTTGCCCCTCCTCAAAAGCCTCGTTGACATTGCTAGCACAGTCGATCGTTTCCACGACTGGTTATTTGAGCAAAGTGTCGAATTTGACCATCGCCCCTGGATGTACCACATTCCAGGACGGCCAAAAGTTATCGTGCTTTCATCGCCCAAGACTATTGAAGATGTGATGTCGACTCAAGAGCACGTTTTTTTGCGTGGTCCGACGAATCAATACATTAGCTATGATATTTTTGGAAAGGGGATGATTATTGCCGATGGAGAGCAGTGGTATTACCATCGTAAGACGGCAAGCCACCTCTTTTCGATGCAGGCGATGAAAGATGCCATGGATTCGACTGTGCAAGAAAAACTGGGATTCTTTTTGGATGTGCTGGATATCTACCACAAGCGCGGCAAGCCATTTAGCATCAAGAAGGAGCTTCTTCACTTCACGATGGATGTCACTTCCAAGACTGGCTTTGGGGTCGATCTCAATACACTCAAAAACAGCCCCGATCGCGAAACAGACCACGAATTCCTAGAGGCTTTCGATAATGCTTGCGTGGGTTTTGCTGTCCGTATTCAGACGCCTATCTGGATGTGGAGGATCAAGAAATTTCTCAATGTTGGCTGGGAAAAGGTCTTTCAGAACGACATTGCAACGATGCATAACTTTATTAATCGAGTTATCATGGAGTCGATGCAAAAGAAGACGGAGCTTGCAGCAAAGGGTGAAAAGAAGGATGAAAAGGATCTCATTTCAATCTTTATGCAGAGTAATTTGAGAAAGACTGAGAATTTGCAGATTGACGATGACGACGTTACTATCATGCGCGATATGGTCATGACTTTTATCTTTGCCGGAAAAGACACGGTCGCGCACAGTATGTGCTGGTTAATCGTAATGATGAACCGGTATCCAGCTGTGTTGCAAAAGATTCGTGAAGAGATGAAGAAGAAGATACCTGGGCTGTTTACGGGTGAGATTCGAGTGCCGTCGCAGGAGCAAGTGCGCAGTCTTGTGTACCTTGAAGCCGTCATTAAAGAGAACTTGCGTCTAACGCCATCCACAGGATTTATCGCCCGCGAGTGCATGCAGGACACGACGCTTGTGGACGGCACCTTTGTCGAAAAGGGTCAGGTAATCATGGTCTCATCTTACTGCAACGCACGCAATAAGCAGTCGTGGGGTGACGACGCTCTTGAGTTTAAGCCTGAGCGAATGATCGATCCTGAAACTGGGAAACTACGTGTGTTTTCCGCTTTCAAGTTCAGCGCCTTTGGCTCCGGCCCGCACGTCTGTATTGGTCAACGATTTGCCATGATGCAACTCAAGATGACATTGGCAACTCTCTATAGCAAGTTCGACGTTAAAACGGTAGAGGACCCGTGGAAGCTCACGTATGAGTTTTCGATCGCGATTCCTGTGAAGGGTCCTATGGAAGTTGAGATCACGCCGCTAATGCCTGAAGCGTCTGCGGTTATTGCCTAGACAATACGTCAGAATGGGCTGGCTTGGTACTTGAATCGCGAAAGGGACGGATCGCCGGAAGTTTACTAAACGCCTCTTAATACAAAGAATCCATTCATGAATTCAGTAAGTTATTTATAATTGATTAAAAGCTCGTCAAAATCTTGCAAGTTGCGGACATGAGATCGAGTAAACTTGTGGGATAGAATAAAAGAATCGCAGGTCGTTAAGAGCACGTACAACAAAGCGTCCTTTTGTAAGTAATCTATAAATTACCGCTTACAAGGGATTAAGAGCAAAAACAAGTAGGTTTGTACAATTTAGCTCCTCATCTTGCATGCTCTTGGTTCCAACACGGCACTGCATTTGAATCTACATGTACATATGGAGAGCCGCAGCGATCTTGTGTAGCCCCCGCGAGGAGGCGTACTGCGCTAAAGTCGAATTTTCCGTTACGTTGATCGCAGGGTCAGCTTTGTGATAGAGCAGAATTCTTGACACCTTATCGTCGTCATCTTCATTCGAGATAACGGCAATGAGCAATGGTGACTGAAGTCGATTATTTAAGGCGTTTAACGAGGCACCGGCCTTGACCAGCATATACACAATGGCAAAACTATCGGAGACGCTCGCGTTTGCGGCATAATGCAACGGGTGATTGCCTCGACTATCGACCTGATACAGCAGTCTAGGCATCGTCTTGATGATCTTCTTGATCGCCTTTTTGTCGCCTTTTCGAACGGCGTGATGAAGAATTGACCGTCCATACTTGTTCCTTGTCTTTGATAACACAAGGCGACCATCCTTGATCGAAGTGGACGGCTTTCGAGTTTCTTCGGCCACGACTTCGACGAGACTCTCGATCGGCACGTCTTTGGCCGGATGTGGATGATCACACTTGTGCACTGTCATCGACTGGAGGTGGTCCAATGTCGTAACTTCAACGAGTGCCGCGTGTGAAGGCTTGATTACCACATCTATGGAGTGATCAGCCATTTCCGTTGGTACCTCCCTTCCTTTGCTCCAAGTGGTCGCCTCCGAGATCGTCACAAGGTGAGGACTGTATTTCATTCGACGAGGCATAGCTGAAGTCGTCGCTCGGAACCACGCGCGTGTGAAGAGATCACGAGAGAAATAAAACTGTTCCAAGGAAGCGCGAGGCGATGCAAATTATGATGCAAATTGATGGCTCCAGTATGATTCTTGACCGTGATATCAACAAACACTTGCACCATATGCCAGTTCTATAAGGTGGTGTAGGCTTACCATGAGTCTTGGAAGAGGGCTCAAAGCGTGTACATTATTAGCAACGCATAGTAAATCATAGTGTACTGCGCTCGTCTCTTCCCTGAGCTTGCCGTCTGTTGACGCAAACCAATAATGGTCGCCACGTCATAGGGTTTTATGCCAGCTGGACCAAGTTTTGCAACGGTATAGGACGAATTATCGCCAACATATATGCGTTAGCTACATTACATCGCTAAATGTACGTAACCAAAGAGAAAACGCTCTCATGTACTCACGTCTGCTGTTTGACATTGCTGAAAGCTAGCCATAAAACAACTTTTGGCGACTGTGGCTCCCATGGTTGCGTAACGAATCATGTCGCTTGTCAAAAATTAAAGTAATATACGATAATACATTGCATCGTAATGAATATTTTTAAAATACATTCTATTGCTCCTATGACATCTGTCTATATATATTCGCCTCCGCTGTACAAAGTGCTGCGTGACTTCGGCACACCTGTTAGCACTTAATAGTCAATCCTACGCCCGCGCTGTATCATTATACTCTTAAAAACTACTTACTGGACAAAAAGTTGGACAAAAAAAGTCAAAATCTTGAAGGCGGCAGAGTAGATAGTAGGAAGACACTACAAGCGCACCAAAGGAATCATGTTGGAGCGCAAACAGCGAGAGAAGAGGATTGAAGATTACAAAGCACGAGGTGACGCAGGTGTTTATCTGTTAAGTGCGAAATTGTGGAAAACGCGAGATCATTCACCAAAAAGCGAATATATATATTGACCAAAGTTTGATATCATTTACTCCTTAGCGTTTTAAGTTGGGGCTCGGGTCGGGTATAGCCACTTGTACGCTGGCAGGTCGTCACTGAATATATCTGTTGATAGTGAAGATGGATTATCGTCAAACACTGGTGTAATGATTCCTCAGCATGAAGAGGCGACATGCCAAATTATGCTTTGTTAAGGTCGAGCCATAGTGCGCGCAATATGACGCAGCAAACAACGTTAAACATTGAATCGGCGTGAGTGTGCCGATATTAGCTTGATGTTCATCAGGAACCACCAATTGGTGAAGAAACAAAAAGAGGGGCCAATTAGTTATGATGCTAAAATTCCGTAAAGGACATAAATGTTGGGCCATGTGACAGTCCCAAAGTAGATGGAGAGAAGTCTCAGTTGTGTTGAACCCAAGAACACAACGTACGACGTTGGTATGCCAGCGGTACTTGTACCGAAAACCTTGTCCATTATATCGAAGTCGAAAAACCGAAGTCACCATAAGGGGGAAGAAATTTGAGGTGACGCTCAAAAGACCAGCGTTTTGGCCGATAATGAATGTCAGGACCTGAAAGTTGATACAGTAAAAGAAGCGGTGACATTTAAGCTATACGAAATTTCTTGATCAAATTTTTGGAGACGTAGATGATATCTTGGCCATCAAAAGTCGATGTGTGGAGCGCACTGATGATGTTCTCAGATGGAAGTGGATAAATTGAAAAGTCTTAGTAGTGCTGAGAAGCTTTAATGCGCAAGGCAAGTTTTTGAAAAGAGACCGATTCATTTTAAAAGAAGAGCCGATTCATGCATTACGCAAAGTGTCACGATTCGGGGGAGAACTATACACATTGCAGAATATCGAAAGTCTTTAAGTTTCTTGATGGCTGAAGAAGCAAGAAGTCTTACGATATAGCACCGCTATAGGACGGTTCGCCTTTGTAAAATGAAACGAAACATTACTTCAAATTGGCCCGGTGAGTCGTGTAAATCCAGGATATGCATTTTATAGTTTTACCGTAATCTTAAGCTCCAAACAGCAATAGCATCTTTCCATTGATTAGAATTTATGTGCTCGCAAAACGTATGTGCCAATCAAAATAGTGGTTTGTAAATAAAGTCCAAACCTGAACTTTGAACGCTAAAGCAGCATCACTAGCCGTTTGTGTCGGAATGAGCCATTTTAAGGAAACGTTTACGTTGCGACGACAGCAAATAGTAACCTGACGATGGAAGTTGACCTAAAGTAAGTCAGCAGATGAAGCAACCAAAAGTTAGTCGAGCCCTTCAAAAATCTATTCCACAGAAAACCACTTGCTGGATTATTGTCCACAAAGTTGCGCTACGCCATACCTCATGGTGTGAAATACTTGCTGTTATAGTGTCCTTTCACAAAGTTGCGTATAAGCGAAGTAAACTGCATTACGGGTACAATACTGAGTAGAGGCTTATTGAGATCAGAAATCACGGGAATAATCATCTGCCGCATGGAGAAATTACTCATTGTTTTCAGCCGACTGCTGACGAGAGAGCTCGATTTCGAAGAGCTGAAAAATTGGAAGAATTTCTTGATAAAATCGAAGGCGTGGCTTATTCGGCTCGTTCACATTGAGTGAACCGCCTTAAAGAGCCATACCTCCTGTCTAGAAGTGAAGACGGAAATTAAAGATCCATTTGCGTTTTTATTTTACGCTTGGACGAAGCGGTATCGCAAAATGACGAGAATACTCGATTTTCAATCCGTCAAGATAAAAGCTTAAGTGTGTCGTGATAGAACGTGGGTACCATTATATAAAGGACGTAATTCAAGCTTGAAAGTACAAACCGGGCTTTTTTGTATCTCTCAGAAATTGACGGAGCATGGCTAAACGAATTTTAGTATCTTCCTTGCTTTGCTTATAGTCCGAAGCATTTTGATACTCTGCAATTGAGCCGGACTTGTACTAGAGCGAGTATTGGCGACAAGACGACAAGCGCTGCGATAATATGCCAATGCGGCAAGGCATCGACATGACCGGGTGCATAAGCCCTGAGTTAGCTTCAGCCGTAATTAATTGCTCAAGCGGAGGGTGGTCCGCTAAGTTAAGTAAAAAAGAGTCGATGTGCTCATAGGTTCACGACGAGTCTATTTTTTACATTGCAGAGCAAAGTGACTGGAGTTACTATGGCGATATACTCAGGCGTGACAGCAGCAACGGAAGTGAGCTTCAGCGGCCTATTCTTAAAATCGTACTGCCATTGAGCAACATCTGGTTGTACCAAACCTAAAAAGGTCACTAGTATTTGCTGTGCCTTCCAATGCTTTGACATCATATTTAAATGCTGTAGTTCAACCAGTTCGGCCACTATTCGTCCATCATCTCTTGCATCATCTTCCATACAGGGTGGCAGATCCTCATTCGACATCATGATGTAAAGTGCTAGAAAGTGGCATCGAGAAATTGAAGGACTCGGTGAGGGACAGTCAAAGAAACCACAAAAGAGTTTACCTGACTCTTACGGATGGAGTTACGGAGGGACGAATCCATTCCAAACGAGACAGCTGGAATGATTTTAATGGATGGGGAAGATTTGTCGGATACCTCCTTGGAAACTGATAGAGCCATTCTCAGCGCAGCCGCTTCCTCTTGCCAAATGCGAATTGTCGGAGGTGTAACTCGATTATAACGTGCAGTCTCATGGTTGACGAAACAAGCTTGGAGCTTAAACATGCCGCCATCAGGCGACAAAAATTCATTTTCTCTTAAGGGAGAATCCGGGGATGGGACTATAACAACAGACGCTTAATCTTGCCCAAAAGATATGATACGCTCGCGTGAGGGAAGGCCGTTCCGCATGAACGTGGGAAGGACGCACGTAGACGGCGCACCATGATCCAAAATTAATAAAAAGAATAGAATATCTGTAACTTTAACAAGGATACGAGCTAGGTTGACGAAGTAGCAAAAATTGTAATTTGGAAATTGTGCAATTTCGATTTGCGTATTAGACGTATTTTGCTTAAGTAAGCTAAGCTTAGACGCGGTGTCATAGTCTGAATGTTCGAGATGAGCTTGAAATCTATAAAAAAACGAGCCCGGCGAGCGATTTTTCAAAGCTGAAGCTGATCGTATTTCTCAAGTTCATCAAGCACCTCGGAGAGAAGCGTAAGCTTAATAGCATGTTGACAAGAACTCACATGTGATGCACTTCTGCTGTACTAGCCGGTGTCAGAGCTATTTTTAATGCATTAAGACGCAAAGCGTCAGCCATTTGACGAGCGATTTCAGACCTAGCAAAATGTCTCCTGGTAGTTGACGAAGAAACTCAAAAGCGGCGAGATGATAAACGTGACATCACCATTGTTACAAAAAACTCGCAGAACTCTTAAGCGGGGGCTAACTGCAGAATGAGACACAAAATTGGCTTTGAGAAATTGGGGTCTGCGCAAAGCAAAGAAAGTTTCTAGTGAAAGTTGTATAGGGCTAGGGGTACCTCAATACACGGCCCAATACAACTGTCGTCCTCAATTTAGGAATTTACAAGTTGCAAGTTCCTTGGATAAGTTTCTTTCGGTCTATCCACCACACCACTTCAAGCGGTAGGTTTCAGACAACAACAAGGGAGTAAGAAGTCGAGACGCGATAGGAGCTTTTGCGATTGAATTTAAGTTTCTATCGCGCTTTGAATTCTTACTCCGGGTAGCTCGGCGAGCTACGGAGGCGACTGCGGCAAAGGGCGGTAAGATGAGCGCAACGGAGACGACTGCAATGAGGTGGGGCCGAAGCAAGAGACTTGGAACAAAGGACGACAACCAAATGGGGCTTGTGCGGTGTCGCGAATGCGGCATACTTCTGAGCAAGTGCGCAGTCAAAGGCAAATTGAAATCTTTACGCCCACACTGGTAAAAATTCTTCGTGAACACTTAAAAAAAAGTATCGAGCGACTGCTTCTTAACTATTGGACGCGCAGTATGCACTGCTCGAAAACATTGCGATTTAATTGAACTTTGCATTTGCAGCCCTTCACGCTCTTGAACAGCTGGAACGTTCGAGCACTAAGAGTACAGCTTGTACTCTAGGACCAGACATTACAATTCCTAAGCCCCTGGTCTTCTTGATAAAAGATTGAACAAAAATCGAAGATCGATTAGAATCCAAAAAAAATTCAGACGGTTCAGGTGACTGTTGTGTTCACACTTTTTCTCTGATTGGCCGGGCTAAACTGGACACTTACCCGTAAAACTTCTTCACGTGAGCCTTTTATATTCTAGGAGCACATAAAGAAACATCCGAGACTAGAATTCTTCGCAGCGAGATCCAAGGCTTTGTAGGGGTGGCCCAGTAACATAGGTGGTCAGCTCTTTTATCGTAATATGTTCCTAATTTGCTAAAGTTAGGAACATTGCTAAAGTTAGGAACATTGCTAAAGTTAGGAACATATTACGAGGAAAGAGCTGACCGCCTATGTTACTGGGCCACCCCTGCCCAAACAAACCAATGTAACCGTGTATATGCATTACCGCAGCTACGCATCGCACGCAGCTCTTTGAAGTTTAAGCAGCAAAGACAGAAGAAAAATACTGGGCTTGCTCCTTCGATATGCCATAAATGAGCATCTTCTCGGCGTACAGAGCACCCATTAAATCAAATTCAGGCTCAATGGATATCAGCGTTGCCGAGCAAAGCAACACTTACTGTTATGGCTCCAGTAAGCAAGGGCAAATACTGCGTGCTTGTTTCGAAGAGGGTCAACGAAATAGACTTTCGTCTTATCCAACAGCTATGAAAGGTATTCCACGGAAACACCGACCAGTAGTTTGGATACTGGGGATGAACGAAGTCTCGATGAAGGGTGTGTTGCTGATACACACCTAAAAAGCTTACCCATGAGGGCCAAGTTGCTTAATTAAAATTTTCATCAGCATGCTTTATGGGATGGCTTACGTGTGACTTCCAAGTTTATCGAAAGTGATATCGAATTAGTTTTTATACCAAAAAAGCCTATTCTTGGAACCTGTATCTTAGAAGAACGTATATATACAACTTTTTGCATATTTTTAAGATCGTTTAGAAAGTCCAAAAACAAAAGGTGTGGCACAGTTGCTTTTGATTATTCCATTGCAATGTGATGCGTATAGTCCCTCCCCGCTAGATTTACCTTCACCACCACCATAGGGATATCCAAGTGCTTTTTTTGCTAGGTGGTCGACCGCTCTTTTCCAAGTTTATGTTTTATTGACCAGCAGCGGTGGACTGCCGGTGATCCACGCAAGTGTGCGAGGCCATAAAAAAATAGTATTAGTTCTGGTTGGCTCTTAGTCGAGGGATTTGAATTACTCTGAAATAGATGCAATTAGCCAATCCATTTAGTTCTTCAGCTTTATTGTGCCATCCTATTCGTCATGTGCATAAGCTAAAAGTACAATCACGGCCGATTTCGATTGTGTCAAGATATCATATGGTCACAACTTGACGAAATTGCTACCAGGGAATAAGAAGAATATCACCAGCTAGTGATTGTAATGAAAATGATTGCAGGATCCTTATGATCTAACGACTAAAGGTTTTCAATTTGGTAGCTGTAGATATGATAAAGTAGGCCTCGAGGCGAGATCTCGCAATCTAAGAAGCTGAAGTTATCCAAAAAAAAATTTTGCACTCATACTTGCCATACATGCATGATTTCATACGTTAAAATCCGTAACTGAAGTTCAATTTTGGTGAGCTTAAGGCAGCAACACCAACACGTCCTGGTCATTTATGCCTAGGTATGCTATCGCCATCACCACTGATTTATATTCTCAAGACGCATTCGAGATATACAGTTGTGGTCGTCTTCTTCAAGAAAGTATAGTCGCTACTTACCAATTCATAGAAGAAGAACAATATATTCATTTATTGTGTATATTCTTTAAAGCTGCTGTATTCCATTTTTTATTTCGTACTATAAATTATTTGACTATTGGCATGTGCATTAGTTGCTTATACTACAAATGTACCGGACATTTCTCCGCTTGATACTTTGCCAGTCCATACTATAAAATTACGCTGGACTTCTTTTCGTTCGTGAATGGTATAAATCAGTACGTCTATGGGTTCTTGATTGCAGTCAGATATTCATGAGCTCATTTCACTTGGTCAAACTGCTCCATATTCACCAAGTTCAAAATAGTACCCTTGAAGTCCTCGCTTTCACCTATTTTGAAGCCACATCCATCAACACTAAATGTGTCATTTTAGTACCATTTTTTAAAAAATACTTGTTTTGGACGCTGCGACTCAACGCTAAAAAATTTAGCACTAACTATGATCAAGAACACATTGCCTTAGATAGATGTCCAGAAATCTACCATCGACTGCTAACTTTTTTGTGTCAAAAGTCGGCTTAACGTTATAGGTACAATGATGGCAAAAACTCGAATTATATTTGCACACTGTTTTTTTTAATATGCCAGAATGAATATAGCTACAGCCTAGATCCCAGAAAAAAACTTGGAATTTATGATGAAGGACTAAGAGTAATATCTTGTAATCGATAACTCAATTTTAGACTGCAATGTATTGCACACGACAATCCTGGTATGATAATGGTTGCTCACCGAAGGTCGTCTAACTTTTTCCACGACTCCTATGTGCAAGGCTTCGTATCTTATAGTCACTCTACGTCCGCGCGGACAGATTGTCAATCGATCTCGTCAGGATTTCGGGATAATTACTTCCTGTATCTATCAGACAAGCAGTTTCGCACTATTCGAAAGGCATGCTTGCTTTTACAAATTTGAGGAGAGAGTATTTCTTAAGCGGCTGTAATATGTCAAAGCATTTGAGAAGTATGGGCTAACCTATAACCTCGTCCCAGAAACTATGGCCTTGGTGATAAAGTCTTCTGAGAGGTCCACCGGTCAAAGAAAAGGTTTTACTTTCGACGAGAAAAAATCTTATTCGATATCAAGGATTTTAATGCGGCCATGACCAGAGATAATCAGTTGCGCATAGCGTTTGCACTCTCTTATTAAAAAGTCTGGATATAGTGCTGGGTACATACCAGCATTAAACCTGTTAAATTGGCCTGAATATACTTTGAATCGACTGATTGCCTTCAGAAGGGCCTTGGATAAACACATAATCAGAATATGTGCTCTTAAATGCTCAAATAATTACTGATCAGATAGTCGAACAGAATTAGATCGTTTAATAGCCCGTGTGTCGCTAACTTCTCCCATAGAATACATTATTCGCTGTGAGGGCTCTTTTTTCGTATTTAATACTAACTCTAGTGCATTGTGCAGCGTACACCTGACCATGTTGTTAAGCAACACGTGGGATACTTGTGCAGAAACGATGCGCTGTTCAGCTTACTGTAAGCACCACAATCCATTCGACTTCTTAACACAGAAAGTCGATGGCGAGTCTAATATTTGACTTTATCATAATGCCTCTTAAGCAAAAAGCGCATTAATGAGCTTACATTCACTTGTGGTAGGGGCCACTGTCGGGTGACATAACAATTTGTGCCTGGCACGGTATATACCTCCTGCCTCATTTGCTTATCTTGTGAAAGCTTTGGTGATGGATCTCTGGACAACACAACTCTTTATTTTTCATTGAAACTTATTGTCGAATAATGTAGATTCTTCAAGTCCTTCAAGATATCGCACAACATGCGCTGCATCTAAACCCGGATAAAGACATCTCTGTCAGACACGAAAAATCATGACTTCAAGCGGATCATTTATTTTTCCATACACCACTTCCAAAATTTTTACGGTTTTTTATGCAGTCAGTAACTTATTAGCCTTTATGCCCTTCAATTTTAGTAGCTCTGACATATCTGGCAGTACCTTCATTTGAGGCAGACCTGGTGTGACACGGCGCCTGGATGAATTGTCAACTGCTCCTGCGGGCAAGGCCTTTTATGAAAAATGGGGTTAAGGTTTCGTGCCAAACCCCATTATCTTTTGAAAGTGCTATGCTACCCACTTTTGGTGGTACTTCATTACCCGATGTGGTCCTATATTACCCACTGTATCTTTGCTACCTATTTTATCCGCTTGCAGAATTTTGTACTCTGGAATTTTGGTGTCTACTGTGTCCTGCGAACCAATGCTATCTACTGGCGGATCTTTGCAGCCAGCAGTTAGTAATTTTATTCTATCCACTTGTGAAAGTCTTTACCCGAAGCAAAACACTATCCTAGCGTCTACAGGAGCCGATGCAGCAAGCGGAGCTTCATTTCCCACTACACAAAGAATTTAAGACTTGTCACGTCCAGTTACCAAAATCTTCGATGCCTCCCATGTAATCGCGATTTATAATCTAACAGGCTACAAGGCCATACGCACAATGGGTGAGAACATGGCACCTTGATCCGCCAATTTATGGCTTTGATTTTCTTAGGCTTTGCATGCCCAGGATCGAGTTATACTTGTCCGTGTCAGAGACAAAAATGGCTCTGTGCGGTCAAAATCCCTCGCATTTTACAGCCATATCCATTTCAATTGCTGCGCAGATCGATTCAACATCAACAGGACAGATGGCAAGCGTCAAATCAGACCTTCATGAAACGATCATGGCGATATGGAGCTTATTAAGCTGCACTACTAACGCCTACGCATATGGTTAAGAAATATTGTTCAAGGACTGCCCTCAGGTTTTGTGAAGAATTAACATATGACCGCCAATGGATATCGCTGTACAACTTTCGACGTTGACCGAAATTGGCGAAAGTCAAGGGATGTAATTACAACAGCAAAAGTGCGGAGCAGTGAGACATGCTGTTTTACTACATTCTTCAAAGAATCATGGCTATCACATCAACAAGAACCACTATCCCAGAAAAAAAAGAACCCAGTAGAGCTATGATTACATTGCTTGAGCTTGCGGTGAGAAAGATAATAACAGGTTCGAGCCAAACAAGATCACCCGCTTCTTAAGTGCTAGGCACACATTTCTAGTCAAAGCGTGTACGCGTCTTCCTTACTGGGCAATACACATTTCATTGTCTTACTGACGATCCACTCGATAGGAAAATAGATTGTCACATTCTGCAAATCAGATCATGACGAATCTTAATTGTGCTAGCCGGGCTGAAAAGTACTTATCGGTGGTAAAGCTAACAGCAACAGTACCTTGCCAGAATGTCCCACTTTGATTTGCTAGGATGCGTAATGAAAGAACAAAAACGCAAGTAGCTCTAGACTGCTTCAGACGCATGATCCATAATCACCAAGAGATATAGAGTACTTTCACCTTGAAGCTTTTGCTGCCATTGCAAGTAACTGTATACGATGAAGGCGGCCATCCGGAGGTGGAAATGCGATGTGGGTGGTCTTTTCCAATTCTTTGGAATTGATTATAAAAGCAATACGGAAAGTGGTAAACGGTGAAGACTAAAGGACGAATTGCGAACAATACGAAAAGCATGGATACAGTGAACAATCTACAATCCGGTCAGAATCTTTTCTTACCGAATCTTATCAGTACGGAAAAAGCTCACACTTCCTCGTCACAGTCATGGCAAAGTACGCTCAAAGGATATATTGCCATTGCGGTCGCATCGAGCTGAATTGCTTCACACTCACTGACTGAGGCTGCATAGCACGCTCTTCGCTTAAAAGTTCACTTTGATTTAGCACGCAGTCTAGCTTAATCTATCGCCTAGCAGTCTGCTTCAAGACAATTTAGTACAATAGTACCTCCCCCTGCTTGAGACGAAACTCCAATGACGCACCAATATACATATGAGGCTGTCGACCGGCCGCTAGAGAACATACTGGACCGCAATATGGATCTTTTGGACGATGAATATGCGTGCTGCCAAAAAATGTATATATTTAAAATTGTGCGGGACACCTCCGCGATATCCACTGATGCCTATTTCAAGAAGTTCTACTTTTTGGAGAACTTTAGTCACGTGCACAGTTTGCCTAAACTAAAAACGTTTTAGAGTAGCTGTCACCACCCTCTGATCGTTCCTTTAAGTGGTAGAGAGAGGGCAATAAGTGAGGCTAAAGCGAGACTTCCCCGAGCTTTCACATGACAATTGATTAAGAGATCCCAGTCAGAAGTCAGCATTGAACGCGAAGACGATATGCAAAATGTAGCTTTGACTGAATTGGGTCGTATTATCAAACTATAGACGCGAGTAAAACCCTTTTCGAACGCACGAGTGTGATTATTTTACCAGCTGCATATAATGACGACAATTAACGCCGGTGCTCGTCGCATTAACAATGCGGTGGCGCAAAGGTTATATAATCAATCACAAAGTATATATCAAATGACCCGTTCAGAAAGGCGATGGGGGCACCTTCATTGAGGCCAAAACTTTGCATACACATGCCAGAAAAGCTCTTGCATCACAATGATACGAAACTTGTCAGGAAGATGCGTCTTTAATTGGTCGAGCTAGAATTCTTTCAACAATTATAACAGGGGAGCGTCAACATCAGCATGCGCTAGATCTAAGAGCTGTACTTATCAATTAGTAGTTTTCTAATTTGCATTCGTCACTAACAACACTTGGTGCAGCCAGCTTTTGCAATGACGATGAAAAAATCGCAAGGATAAATACTGCAAAATTTGGGCTCCTTACTCTCATCTTTCTGCTTCCCGCACACTTCGATCTAAGTGGTAACATCAAAGGCGCCCTCGCGCTGACAATAAGTGAACAAGTAGAGCAGAAGGATGGCGCGCGAACGTGTTTGAAAGTAGGACAACGCAAAATTTGTTGCAGCTCCCATGTGGATATGTATCAGGTTTCAAGACAACCATATGGGAAGATGATTGTTGCAGAAGTTTAAGCCGGAAAGGTTTCGGAAGTAAAGCATGCTGGAAAAGCGAGCGATAAGGGTTGAAACTAAGTCATACGCAACCTGGCGGCGTTTGATCACTCTAAGCAAATAATCGTACTTGCTTTTTATGACACCAACGGTATTAGATCTGCCATTAGAGGCGCACATGCACCGCCCTATCGTCTGGGCCATAAATAAGGCTACTGCACTGCAAGCAGCTTCATAGATCGCGAAAATTGGACTGCTGTAGTGGAAGTGTTTTGCTTCGTCATCCGTGCGTCGATCATATGCATTAACAGCACAAGTGTCAATTATTTTGTATTTTAATATAATTTTGTTTTATTACTACTATCACTGTGAAGACCACGCGTATCAAAACAGAATCTGAATACTATAAGCTGCATATCATAGGTTCGACTACACATGACCAAGAGGCGTCGGAACGGGCACCCGTGCAGTCGTTCGTTCTCGGAGAGTGATGGGCATACGCGCTTAAACGAGGCCAAGCGTCCAAAACAGCAGTCTTCATTTCCCATGTCCTTCCTTTGCGGAGGATCGGCGGCGTCTATTTCGCATTTCCAGGCGCTGCAAAGGTGCTCTTCCAGCGTCGCTCTCGCAGACGTGTTTGAGTGGCTGGGAGACGCTGTGATTGGGGAGCTCGTGGGACGCTGTCTGCTGTCCCAATTTTATACGGCGCCACTGAGCGCACGAGTCTTTCGCAACTTGAGACTAGCTGTCGTGACGAATCGCAACTTAGCGCAGGTATACGATGCCATGGGGTACGCAGCTGTCCAGCGTCAGAGGCACAAGACGGGTAATCGAAAAAGTATCAACATGAAGCAGCGAGCGGATGTAGTTGAGGCTGTTGTTGGTGAGCTAGTGCTTACATTGCACCAAGGAGAGGGAGAATTGGACAAGTATCGAGCTCATCTGGATACGATCGTAGCCACAATGCTCCATTGTCACTTTGCAGAGCTAAGTCTAGAAGCGAAGGAGAAAGGAGAGACAAGGTTGTCAGCGAAAGGGCCACTGAGTCTCGCGTTGAATCTGTTTGCATGTTTACCTAACGAACGATTGGATGAAGGAACAGGAGAACTTATCGTGGTAGACGGAGTCGACTTGGTGGGAGATATTCCAGACAAAAGGTTCTATAGAAACGAATATGTGGTTTTAGAGGTAGACACCACCAAGCCATTTCATTGTTTTGCTACTAGTGGCCTTCACCCGACTATTCGATGTGAGAGTGTACGATTCGCCATGATGCAACTGGATGCGAATCATGTCTTGCCGATGTCGAGGGAAATTTTTGAAGTGTTCAAGATTTATGGAATGGCAGTCTTATTGGAGAGAATTAGCTTGTTGTTAGCTATACGCCATGTCTCACCGCAGCAGAGCAAACGTTCGGAATTGGTGACTTCAGCAATGCTGACAAAACAGAGGCAGCAGATTCTTTCAGTCTCGAACCTTGCAGAATGTGCCATTTCACTAGGAGTTGCAGAACATGGTGTGCAAGCTAATCTGCGAGCCGATAGCCAAGAAGAAGTCGAACAACGGCTGCAGAAGGAGTATCAACTTGCTAACACTCTTCGTGCTTTTGTGGGTTTTCACAGTGCCATCGCGATGAGGTCGACGTCTGCAAGTAAGCACAGTAACGTGCTGATTACTACAATTTGTAGTGCGCTTTGTGGAGGTTCGACATTAAGTGAAGGAGAGCTTCAAATGGTAGAAATGCCTGAGAGGGAACCACTTGTGGCGATGAAGCGATCAGTTGGCGAAGCACGAATGTTTATGAACAGCAAAGCTTGTGATGCGTTGCATGCGTGTGTTGAGAGACCTGTATCAAAGGTTGAAGCCAAAAGAAAGCGCAAGCTTCAGCCGTGTCTGATGCTGCGGCAATGTGACTCAAATACCCTTGAAAATCTATGTGAGACGCTCAACAATGAGCAACAAGGAAAGCAGAAGCAAGGCAACGTTTGTGCAGATCTATGCAAACGACAAGTGAAGAAAAGGAAACCAAGTCAAGGCTTTGCTGCCACCGCTGGATGTATAACTCGCAATTTAGCGCGCTTTCTTCATCGGCGCTTTCTCTTCTGTCTCGAAGAGATTGTAATATTGTTTGCACAGCATCAAACGAAGGCTTGTCGCGCACAGATGATTGTGTTCAAACACGATCTCGTTCCATGCGTGGAAGAGCTTCATTTTCGAAAATGGGAGGTCTCGGCAAGTACATTGACGTTGGCAATGCGTGACAGTTTCTTTCGGATGCTACTTCACGACGTTTGTCAATTTCATGCTATTCTTTCATCCAGTAGAAATACACAAGACGGGACTCGAATCACACAGCTTCGTTTGCCGCTCCATTATACGTGGTCGAACATTAACACACGCATCACCACGGAACAGCTGGCTCGGAGCTAAGTTGGTTGATGGATTCGGTACCATTGCTGATTATCGAAAGCATACTTCGGTGCTGCTTTGTTTGACTAAATGAGCCGAATGTACGTAATGAAGCAGCTTTTGCCAGAGTCGTTACGATGTGCGCGCATCAGGCCGAGAAAGAGGTGACGCCAAAGACAGGTAACACATGTTTCGAAGCTCGACTCGAGGTGTGGCTACTTTGTCTCGGACAATGTGATATTTGGTTGATCTGTGGAGGGCTGCAGCTACATTATGTGCAAATTGTTGTCAGCTCTTAGGGTCGTTGACGCGGGATCGGATCGATGGAGTGGAGGTGTTACGGTCATAAGCCTGAAGCTGGCAAGTATTGCTTGATGCAGCTAATGGAAGTCGTCGTAGTTCCGAAGTTTTTTCGTCAGGTTTTGGTGGTTCGCCGCCGTATTTAAGTCTCTTGGTCAGGTGTTGGTGTTACGTTTCTGCTCATGCGAGCTAGGAGGCTGTTGAGAGTAAAAAGGTCTTGGAGGACTTTCTTGCTATACCACTAGAAATTAAATGCTAGTATTAGATATACTTCAAGTATACAGTCATTTACACTTCAGGATAGTGTCTGCATCGCCTCTAATTTGTTTTTCGTGACGAAAAGTTTGTATTGAATAAAATTCGAAAAGCGAGTGCGGTGAATAAAGAGCGACTTTGAGCGCTCAATACTCGACGAGATGGAGCATACATTGACTAATCGTACACTTAATATTGTTTTGAGAAGAATCTTACTAATTGCGGTAACGCCGGCGACAATCTCGACTAAGATCGTGTATATTCGGCCCGAAATCGTTTGCGCTCACCCTGACTGCCACGATTGACCAATCCATCTGATCGTTCTCACGGGCTGTATACGAAATATACGGATGAAAAGACGACGGGACGTTCAAGTACCAAACCCGATGCTTTGACGCGTAGCTGCATCGCACTGTTGACAAAGTCTTAGCTGATTTAGCCACGATCGGGGACACTGCACCTCGCAGGACCAGATTTTGTATAAAATGCTTGTAGAATTTGAGCGACAAAGCACATTTCTATTATCTTCAGCATCTTAACAGCAGGGAAGGCTGTTGTCTTTTCAAACACGTGGAAGCCAGCAAGCTCTCATAACAGTGCGAACTGTTCATCTAAGAGATGCACAAAGGTGCTTTTTTCCACCTCGGAGCCTTTGTACAACGTACGCTGCCTATAAAGCTGATTCAAGATGTTCTTTTCAAAGCAAAGAAAATGTTGATTGCAGAGAAATCTCCTTTTCTCCAAACACCACCTCTAAGACATATCCGGCTATTTACTTAGTCAAAGACTTAGTAGCTTCAGGTTCTCCACGGTGTATTTAAAACCTTTTGAACTATTGGCGGTACCTCCATTGAAAACAACTATGCCATAACACAACAACTAATTGAATACTCATGCGAGCAAGGCCTTTACAACTTTGGGATCCTTTATAGCACCCAGCGATAATTTTCGTACCGAATCCCTATTCTCGTTTAGTAAAGATATGCTACCCGCGCCTGGTGGTTCCTCGTTACCCGTCTGTGGTCCTTTATTACCAAGTATATCTTGGAAGTCACAGTTACTTTCTTGCAAAACTTAGCAAGCTAAACTCTTATTATTGACTTTGTCTTGCGGGTAAACGCTATTTGCTTGCGGAAACTTGTAGCCCGCAGCTGATGGCTTTATTATGTCAACACGTGAAAGTTTTACGCAAACGTAAAACGCTATCTTTAGCGTCTTTGGCAGTCGGTGCTGTTAGCGGACTTAATTATCCAATGATTGAAGACTCGTCGCGTCGAGATATCAGTGTCTCCGTACCTCCCATAGTGATCTCAGTCCTATAACTTGTACAGGCTATGGAGCCGTACGGACTATGGGGGAGAGCATGCATCATCAAAGCTTTGTTGCGCAGATTGGGCGGCTGGTATTCATGGCTCTGTTTGGCTAATCGATGTATGGCTCGTAATTTTTTTAAATCTCGGTATATCCAATTTCGCGTCGTATTTGTTCGTGTCAAGGACAAGAAATGACTTTGTGTTATCCAAATTCTTACAAACTTAAAATTGATCTTATTGACCAAAGTCTTTGAGCAAGACAAAGATTTAATTCGTCGATCTCTTTGTAAATCATGTGTCCTCGCTTACTGTAACCAGATTGATGGACATTTGCTTCGATCAGCGGCACTTAAGCCCAAAAATTCGATCCGAGCCAGTGGCTCCAGGGACACCACTAGTAGGAGTCCTGCGGGACAACCAACTGACACATGTCGGGAACGCGAAACCGTCTGTGGCTGAAACTCTTTTCGAGATATCTTAAAAAAAATTCATTGTTGGTGTCCTCGCTCTAACGAATTGACTACTACGGTCAGAACTACCGCCAATACAGTCTCCTAAACTTTTTCGAAAAGGGGCGCCACTAATAGAGGCTGTCAGCTTTCTTCAGTCATCAAATAACATGTGTTACACACTTCCCTTCCTTATAGGCAAACAAAGGAAGCACTCGGCATAAATCTCGCTGGAACTATTTTGGTCTCAAATGTTTTTTATGTGCTTCCATAACGCGAAGTACTCTGGTGGAGAAATTATACGAATAAGCATCCAGCCAGTAGCCCGGCTAGCCAGAAAATAAGGTGCGAACGCATCACACATCCGAGTCATCTCATCCTTCTTAGATCAAAAAAGTTTTGTTCCTATCTTCGATAGCTTTTGGAGAAATGAAAGTTTTACTCTAGTACGAGGGAACCAAGAAGGCTACTTAGGACTCTGCCAAATGGTAACATGATGTTAGCGTACACAACGTTGAAATAGCGCTCATAGTGCATGTGTTGTCCACCAACACAATCGAAAATCGTGCTAAAGCTATTGATTAGCATCTCGGTTTGCACCCTCAACGCTTTCCTACACCATTTATACGTCTCTTTACACTTCCGTAAGCAAGCAGGAAATTCAGCTATGCCCCGTCAAACTAAATACAGTCCTCATCTTGTGTCAATCTCGGAGGTGTCCACTGTGACTAAGCCCAAAAGTAGATCTCGGCTCTTTCTCTAACCATGAATATGTGAAAGTTTGGCTTGTCGAGTTGACCCCCACCACGTGTGAAAAAGGAAGTTCAAAACGGTGGCTAGTCACTCCATAGATGTGGTTATCGAGCATTCACACGAGGCATGTAGACTGTTGAGCGGCTGATTGCGATGACGATTGATAAGTGTGACCGTCTATCTACATTTGGCTAAAGACCTTGGTCGATCGAGAGTCTCGTCGAATCAGTGACCGAGAAAATCAAAAGTCTTCATTACGATCAGGGATGGTCAGATTGTATTATCGAAGACATGAAATAAGTATGGACGGTCAATTCTTCATACAGCCGGTCATACAGGCGACAAACAGTCGATCAAGAAGAACACAAAGACGAGTCCAAGACCAAGACTGCTGTAACAGGCCGATGATAGAAGCAATTACTCGTTGCATCATGCTGCAAACTCGAGCATCCCTGATGGCTTTGCAATTGTAAATATACGAAAGTGGCACTTGCATCGGTATACGCCTTCAATAATCGACTTTGGCCTCCAGTGCTTATTACCGTTATCCCGAATTATGACGACGATCAGTTCTGCTCGTTCACAACGCTGATTCTGCGATCGTGGTAACAAAAATTGACTTTAGGGCAATACACCTCCTCGCGGGGGCTGCACAAGAGCGCTGCGGCTACTTCATAAGTAGATTTATTACATGAGCACTGTTGTGTTGCAAATAAGTGAATTTAAGATGAGAAGCTAAGTTGTGAATTGTCCTACAAATTTAGCTAGTAATTGATTATGAGCGGCTATTTATTTAGGGAACAGTTAATTTCCGCTCACCCTTTTGATAATTTCAAGGATGTTTTCAACGGCAGCGACGATTTGGCAGTCAAGAAATTCACCAATATTTTTGAAGATTTGGTCGACGCCAAGCGCATATATCAATAATTAGAGGTCTTTCTTTGTCATATTTATAACCAAAATTTACCGCACCGATCAGCAGTAGTTACCCTGCCGTGTTACGATGGTTACCAGTATAACAGCTCGTGTAAATGGTTTCACGGTGAACCAAATAGTTGTGGCGCAATGACAATAAAAAGAATTTGACCAATTAACAGGGGGTGAGTGGAATTTACCAAAAGGGTGAGTGGAAATTAGGGAACCGTTAAATTGCCGGTACCCTTTTGGTAAACTGCCGGTACCCTTTGATTAAAGCCAATGAAATTAAACTAAATCCACCAATGGGAACAGTTTATCTCTGTTAATGAACACAGTGTTCTTTCAACCAAAAAAAAGAGAAAGCAATACCCATCCGGTACCACTTTTTCGTAAACTGCCGGTTCCCCCTGTTTTTTAGCCAATAAAAAAAGAGCAATTCCGTCAATAGGAGCAATATTTTTCTGTCAATGAAAGCAGCACTAAACAAGTTATCGAAATGCGCCTTCCTTTACGTCGTCTTTCTGGGTGTTGCTACTGCTGATTGTAAGTTGCGCTTGCGGAGAGGAATACCATCGTCGCATGAACATTTGGGAGGTGATTGTAAGCAAGGCATCTGTAAGTATGGCTCCACGCCTTGTATAATAATGTGCGTCATTTGCTGTAGGTCGACACGTCTCGCTTTTGGAGTAATCACAGACACATTGCGAATGCATTATCACACTACCACTCAGTCAAGCGTCTTGGGATCCCAGACAGCCAGGCAAGACAATGTTGAAAGACAATTTGTCATACCTTGCTTACTGACAATGCGACGCTACTGTTGTAGATCGTCTTGATGCTGGTGGACCAAATACCGTGCGATCCTCGCAATTGCTTTCCTGGACAAGTGTTTAACAGTCGAAGCCAAAATAAAATCTGTATGTGTTTATCCTGCGTCACGTTAGCTTTGTATGCACCTGCTGTTTCGATTTGGTGTCCAACGCAGCTATGGAATAAACGCCGAGGTCGATTATCGCGGCTTCGAGGTCTCGGTGGCCATCTTCATTACAGTCCTTACGGGTGCGTCAAATAGATATTTAGTGTAACCTATTCTAATCGAACGATCGGGACGAAATGAACCAGACATAAACAGCAAACACAAAGCTCATAACCTTGGGCGCGCGCGTGCATGAGAACCGCCGACTTTGCCTCTTCCAGAGTGCTGTACGAGAGCTCTCTAGGGGGTTGCATAGTGTTTATTGCGAGAAGAAGAGTGCGAGAAGAGCGATATTGAGAAGAGTGATGTTGAAAAGAGTAATATTGAGAAGATTATTTCTTAAGAAACAAGGCAGTTCACAAAAAGGGGTACCGTATGGGTATTGCTTTCTCTTTTAATTGGTTGAAAAAACACTGTGTTCATTAACAGAGATAAAGTGCTCCCAATGGTGGATTTAGCTTAATCTTATTGGCTTAAATCAAGGGATACCGGCAGTTTACCAAAAGGGTACCGGCAGTTTAACGGTTCCCAGAAATTATTCTTTATAAGCATTTCTGATGTAAATGCTTGTATTGTATTGTATTGTATTACGTTATCGCGTTGCCAAGTTATGCACGTGCTAGGCTCAGTCTGGCTAGTCCACGGCATAGTGGTGTCCGCATACGTCGGGTCTCGTTCGGCGGGCAGTGCAGCCAGCACCGAGGCCGTGAGGGTCTTCCAATATTTAGTGTAGTTCTGACTTGGTAAGAGCCCACGTGGCGCCCTGGTGCTGGAGACCGTCGCGTCGAGGGTGAGACTCGTTAGAGACCTGCAGATGCCCGAGAGCACCTGCCCGAAGCGCGCGAGCATTTAGCCCCCGCGCTTGGAAGGAGGGCGTCACCCCAACCTTTTCCGAAAAAATTCTATACATGTCAAATGAAATGTCCAGTGGTAGATTGAGATTGTAAATTGCAATTCATTTGTCTATTTATTTCATCCCTCATGTCGACATTTATTTGTATTGTATTACGTTATCGCGTTGCCAAGTTATGCACGTGCTAGGCTCTATGGCTAGTCCACGGCATAGAGTGGTGTCCGCATACGTCGAGTCTCGTTCGGCGGGCAGTGCAGCCAGCACCGAGGCCGTGAGGGTCTTCCAATATTTAGTGTAGTTCTGACTTGGTAAGAGCCCAGGTGGCGCCCTAGTGCTGGAGACCGTCGCGTCGAGGGTGAGACTCGTTAGAGACCTGCAGATGCCCGAGAGCACCTGCCCGAAGCGTTGCGTGGAAAGTCGCGGTTTTAACGTCGAAAAGTAGTTTTGGGATAAGTTGCATCTGAGATTGGTGTAGCATATTAGAATTGATATCATGACTGAGAATAAACCCTCCAGCCAATCACAGAGGAGAAATGCCAACCAATTTAAATATATAAACATCAGTGCCTGCCCGTTAGCGAAAAGTGCCTGCCCGGTATCATTTCCCTATATCATTCATTTCATTTAGACATGAACAAAAATTGCAGATCAAACGCGATTATGAATATCTCCCATTTACGATCTAAAGTATTTAGATACCACATCCACGCCCCAGTATACGAGTTGTCTACGCAATGAGCGCAGACGTTTCAGGCATTAGCGGCGTGATCTCTACTTCCATATGACCCTTCACAGGAATCGCAATTGAAAACTCATACGTGAGCTTCCACGGGTCTTCTATCGTTTTAATTTCGTACTTGCTGAAGAGAGTTGCCAATGTCATCTTGAGTTGCATCATGGCAAATCGCTGACCAATACAGACGTGCGGGCCGGAGCCAAAGGCGCTGAACTTAAAAGCGGAAAGTACGCGCAGTTTCCCAGTTTCAGGATCGATCATTCGCTCAGGCTTAAACTCAAGAGCGTCGTCACCCCACGACTGCTTATTGCGTCCGTTGCAGTAAGATGAGATCATAACTACTTGACCCTTTTCGACAAAGGTGCCGTCCACAAGCGTCGTGTCCTGCATGCACTCGCGTCCGATGAATCCTGTGGATGGCGTAAGACGTAAATTTTCTTTGACGACGGCTTCAAGATACACGAGATTGCGCACTTGCTCCTGCGTCGGCACTCGAATCTCACCCGTAAACAGCCCAGGTATCTTCTCCTTCATCTCTTCACGAATCTTTTGCAACACAGCTGGATATCGGTTCATCATCACGATGAACCAGCACATGCTGTGCGCTATCGTGTCTTTTCCGGCAAAGATAAAAGTCATGACCATATCGCGCATGATCGTAACGTCGTCATCGTCAATCTGCAAATTCTCAGTCTTTCTCAAATTACTCTGCATAAAGATTGAGATGAGATCCTTTTCATCCGTCTTTTCACCCTTTGCTGCAAGCTCCGTCTTCTTTTGCATCGACTCCATGATGACTCGATTAATAAAGTTATGCATCGTTGCAATGTCGTTCCGAAAGACCTTTTCCCAGCCAATGTTGAGAAATCTTTTGATCCTCCACATCCAGATAGGCGTTTTGATACGGACAGCAAAACCCACGCAAGCATTATCGAAAGCCTCCAGGAATTCATGGTCCGTTTCGCGATCGGGGCTGTTTTTGAGTGTATTGAGATCGACCCCAAAGCCAGTCTTGGAAGTGACATCCATCGTGAAGTGAAGAAGCTCCTTCTTGAGGCTAAATGGCTTGCCGCGCTTATGATAGATATCCAGCACATCCAAAAAGATTCCCAATTTTTCTTGCACAGTCGAATCCATGGCATCTTTCATCGCCTGCATCGAAAAGAGGTGGCTTGCCGTCTTCCGGTGGTAGAACCACTGCTCTCCATCGGCAATAATCATCCCCTTTCCAAAAATATCATAACTAATGTATTGATTTGTAGGACCACGCAAAAAAATGTGCGATTGAGTCGACATCACATCTTCAATAATCTCGGGCGATGAAAGCACGACGTATTTTGGAACTCCTGGAATGTGGTACATCCAGGGGCGATGGTTAAATTCGAGACATTGCTCAAATAACCAGTCGTGAAAGTGATCGAGTGAGCTAGCAATGTCGACGAGGCTTTTGAGGAGGGGCAATGTCGTCTTGGGCATAGGTGGCACCATCCGCGTCTTGCTTGCTACGCTCTTCTTCACGCTATGCAGAAGCAACGATAGTCCCACAAGCACAGCCACGGCAGTTGCAGCGGTGACTGCTACGTCATTTCGATTGTAGAGGAGCTCCGAGACGGACATCATGGTAACTCTCGAGTTTTATCTACACGGAAATGGACGGCTTGGCACTACCGATGAGAAAGCGTGAATGATGCGCCAGCAGTGGTAGACAAAAGTCGTCTCTCTTGTTTAGGAGGGAGAGCGCTGTATTTTGCGCGGAAAGAAATGCGAAGCACACAAAGAAATGCCAACCAGTCAACTATATGCAGATTACGGGCATGGACTGGATAGGATCAAACGAAGCGGCAAAGCGGCAAAGCTGAAGTTGCGAAGAACCAGTGAATTGCTCATTCTACAAAATAGTGTGGGATTGGCACTATATTTTATTGCGTTATCTGGAAAAGACGACACACGCATAAAATACTCAGAAGGCAGGAGGGTTGAACACGTGTAATAGCTCTTTCTTAGCAGATAATACTTGTCACGCAAGTCTTTAGTGGCTTTTTTTGGAACGTGATCTTTTCATCGGAAGGGAGAGAGAGAATTTCGAAGGCTATCTTTCATAAATCCTGCATACAACGTTGCTTATTGTGTTTTCTAAACCAAAATAGCTAGGAGATCAACAATAGCTTTAGACTCGACGTCTTACTCGCAAATGTCAAATAGAATCAATGTCCTCATTCTCTCGTCGCAAAGGCCTCTGATGCTAGTGGTAGTGAGGTGTCACTGGGGGAACGTTCGGACCCAGAGGTAGAATTTTTGGAGTAAGAAAACTCGTTGTAGCCTAGGCATGCTTACAAAAGGCTTGGGCTGCCCGCCAAATAGGAGACAGCCATCTCTGTAATACCATTGCATGTGACTAAGCATGTATTTTGTGACGAACCAGTCCGAGGCTTTGAATTTGGGCCCGCTCACCGCATATAGGAAATAAATGAAGTTCACAAAGGCAAGCAAAAGGATGACGAGAGTTGATACGAGAAAGTCCCGAGAACCAGTCCGGGATGGTGTGCATGACTCAGGACTTTCTTTTATCAACTCTCGCCATTCGGCAGAACAGTCCCAGATGGAGTGCATTTTCCATCAAAAAAAGTCCCGAGTCATGCACTCCATCCCGGACGGGTACTTTCTTTATTAGAGAAAGTACCAGTAGAGACATCTCGGACCGGTAGTGACTCTATTAGAGAAAGTATTAGTCCGAGATGGAGTGCATGACCCGGGACTTTCTCTAGAGATGGTACCAGTCCGAGATAGAGAGCATGACTCGGGACTTTCTTGAGTAAGTACCCGTCAGGGATGGAGTGCATGACTCGGGACTTTTTTTGATGGAGTCATGCACTCCATCTGTGACTGTTCTGCCGAATGGCGAGAGTTGATAAAAGAAAGTCCTGAGTTATGCACACCATCCCGGACTGGTTCTCGGGACTTTCTCGTATCAACTCTCGTCATCCTTTTGCTTGCCTTTGTGAACTTCATTTATTTCCTATATGCGGTGAGCGGGCCCAAATTCAAAGCCTCGGACTGGTTCGTCACAAAATACATGCTTAGTCACATGCAATGGTATTACAGAGGTGCCTGTCTCCTATTTGGCGGGCAGCCCAAGCCTTTTGTAAGCATGCCTAGGCTACATCGAGTTTTCTTACTCCAAAAATTTTACCTCTGGGTCCGAACGCTCCCCCAGTGACACCTCACTACCACTAGCATCAGAGGCCTTTGCGACGAAAGAATGAGGACATTGATTCTATTTGACATTTGCGAGTAAGACGTCGAGTCTAAAGCTAATGTTGATCTCCTAGCTATTTTGGTTTAGAAAACACAATAAGCAACGTTGTATGCAGGATTTATGAAAGATAGCCTTCGAAATTCTCTTTCTTTCTTCCAACGAATTGATCACGTTCCAAAAAAGCCACTAAAGACTTGCGTGACAAGTATTATCTGCTAAGAAAGAGCTATTACACGTGTTGAACCCTCCTGCCTTCTGAGTATTTTGTGCGTGTGTCGTCTTTTCCAGATAACGCAATAAAATATAGTGCCAATCCCACACTATTTGTAGAATGAGCAATTCACTGGTTCTTCGCAACTTCAGCTTTGCCGCTTTGCCGCTTCGTTTGATCCTATCCAGTCCATGCCCGTAATCTGCATAGAGTTGACTGGTTGGCATTTCTTTGTGTGCTTCGCATTTCTTTTCGCGCAAGATACAGCGCTCTCCCTCCTAAAACAAGAGAGACGACTTTTGTCTACCACTGCTGGCGCATCATTCACGCTTTCTCATCGGTAGTGCCAAGCCGTCCATTCCCGTGTAGATAAAACTCGAAAGTTACCATGATGTCCGTCTCGGAGCTCCTCTACAATCGGAATGACGTAGCAGTCACCGCTGCAACTGCCGTGGCTGTGGTTGTGGGACTATCGTTGCTTCTGCATAGCATGAAGAAGAGCGTAGCAAGCAAGACGCGGATGGTGCCACCTATGCCCAAGACGACATTGCCCCTCCTCAAAAGCCTCGTCGACATTGCTAGCTCACTCGATCACTTTCACGACTGGTTATTTGAGCAATGTCTCGCATTTAACCATCGCCCCTGGATGTACCACATTCCAGGAGTTCCAAAATATGTCGTGCTTTCATCGCCCGAGATTATTGAAGATGTGATGTCGACTCAATCGCACATTTTTTTGCGTGGTCCTACAAATCAATACATTAGTTATGATATTTTTGGAAAGGGGATGATTATTGCCGATGGAGAGCAGTGGTTCTACCACCGGAAGACGGCAAGCCACCTCTTTTCGATGCAGGCGATGAAAGATGCCATGGATTCGACTGTGCAAGAAAAATTGGGAATCTTTTTGGATGTGCTGGATATCTATCATAAGCGCGGCAAGCCATTTAGCCTCAAGAAGGAGCTTCTTCACTTCACGATGGATGTCACTTCCAAGACTGGCTTTGGGGTCGATCTCAATACACTCAAAAACAGCCCCGATCGCGAAACGGACCATGAATTCCTGGAGGCTTTCGATAATGCTTGCGTGGGTTTTGCTGTCCGTATCAAAACGCCTATCTGGATGTGGAGGATCAAAAGATTTCTCAACATTGGCTGGGAAAAGGTCTTTCGGAACGACATTGCAACGATGCATAACTTTATTAATCGAGTCATCATGGAGTCGATGCAAAAGAAGACGGAGCTTGCAGCAAAGGGTGAAAAGACGGATGAAAAGGATCTCATCTCAATCTTTATGCAGAGTAATTTGAGAAAGACTGAGAATTTGCAGATTGACGATGACGACGTTACGATCATGCGCGATATGGTCATGACTTTTATCTTTGCCGGAAAAGACACGATAGCGCACAGCATGTGCTGGTTCATCGTGATGATGAACCGATATCCAGCTGTGTTGCAAAAGATTCGTGAAGAGATGAAGGAGAAGATACCTGGGCTGTTTACGGGTGAGATTCGAGTGCCGACGCAGGAGCAAGTGCGCAATCTCGTGTATCTTGAAGCCGTCGTCAAAGAAAATTTACGTCTTACGCCATCCACAGGATTCATCGGACGCGAGTGCATGCAGGACACGACGCTTGTGGACGGCACCTTTGTCGAAAAGGGTCAGGTAGTTATGATCTCATCTTACTGTAACGGACGCAATAAGCAGTCGTGGGGTGACGACGCTCTTGAGTTTAAGCCTGAGCGAATGATCGATCCTGAAACCGGGAAACTGCGCGTACTTTCCGCTTTTAAGTTCAGCGCCTTTGGCTCCGGCCCGCACGTCTGTATTGGTCAGCGATTTGCCATGATGCAACTCAAGATGACATTGGCAACTCTCTTCAGCAAGTACGAGATTAAAACGATAGAAGACCCGTGGAAGCTCACGTATGAGTTTTCAATTGCGATTCCTGTGAAGGGTCATATGGAAGTAGAGATCACGCCGCTAATGCCTGAAACGTCTGCGCTCATTGCGTAGACAACTCGTATACTGGGGCCTGGATGTGATATCTAAATACTTTAGATCGTAAATGGGAGATATTCATAATCGCGTTTGATCTGCAATTTTTCTTCATGTCTTAAGAATATAATGAATGAATTAACTATATCGTTTTTGTTTAAATACCAGTTCAAGATTCTTATTCGAAAAGAATGTCGACATGAGGGATGAATTAAATAGATAAATGAATCGCAATATACCACTGGACATTTCATTTGACATGTATAGAATTATTTTATATAAGGAAAAGCGTCTTATAATAGTTCTTTTGCTAAATTTCTGATGTAAATGCTTATAAATAAATAGCCGTTCACACGCAATTACCAGCTGAATTTGTAGGACACTTTACAACTTAGCTTCTCGTCTTAAAGCCACTTATTTGCAACACAACAGTGCTCATGTAATACATGTACTGATGAAATAGCCGCAGCGATCTTGTGCAGCCCTCGCGAGGAGGTGTATTGCACTAAAACCATTTTTTAGTTACCTCGATCGCACAATCAGCGTTGTGGACGAGCAGAACTCTTGACACCTGATCGTCGTCATAATTCGAGATGACGGCAAAAAGCAATGGAGGCCAAAGTCGATTATTGAAGGCGTGTACCGATGCACAGGCCATTTTCAGCATATTCACAATTGCAAAGCCATCAGGGATGCTCGAGTTTGCAGCATGATGCAACGAGTAATTTCTTCTATCATCGACCTGTTGCAGCAGTCTAGAGCTCGTCTTTGTGTTCTTCTTGATCGACTGTTTGTCGCCTGTACGACCGGCTGTATGAAGAATCGACCGTCCATACTTATTTCTTGTCTTAGATAACACAATCTGACCATCCTTGATCGTAGTGAACGACTTTTGAGTTTCCTCGGTCACTGATTCGACGAGCCTCTCGATCGACACGTGGTCTTTGGCCGAATGTAGATAGACGGTCACACTATTAACCTTCATCGACTTCAGCCGCTCAACAGTCTACATGCCTCGTGTGAATGCTTAATAACCACATCCAGGGAGTGACTAGCCATCTCCGAGGGTAATCCCCCCCCTTACTCACAGTGGACACCTTCGAGATTGACACAAGATGAGGACTGTATTTAGTTTGACGGGGCATAGCTGAATTTCCTGCTTGCTTACGCGAGTGTGAAGAGCAGTATAAATGTTGTAGGAAAGCGTTAAGGGTTCAACCGAGATGCAAATCAATAGCTTTAGCATAATTCTTGATTGTGTTGGTAGACAACACATGCACTGTGAGCGCTATTTCTACGTTGTGTACGCTTACATCCTGTTACCATTTGGCAGAGTAGCCTTCTTGAACCCCTCGTACTAAAGTTAAAGCTTTCATTTGTCAGAAATTTATCAAAGATAGGAACAAAACCTTTTTGGTTTATGAAGGTGAGATGGCTCGGATGTGTGTTGCGTTCGCACCCTATTTTCTGGCTAGCTGGACTACTGGCTGGATGCTTATTCGTATAACTTCTCCACCTGAGTGCTTCGTGTTCTGGAAGCACATGAAAAACATTTGAGACTAAAAATAATTCCAGCGAGATTTATGACGAGTGCTTCCTTTGTTTGCCTATAAGGAAGGGAAGTGTGAAACTCATGTTATTTGATGACTGAAGAAAGCTGACAGTCTCTATTAGTGGTGCTACTTTTCGAAAACGTCTAGGAAACTGAAGTGGTAGCTCGAACCGTAGAAGTCAAAATTTTAGAGCGAGGGCACCAAAAAAGGAAAAACATTTAAGCTACCTCTTGAAAAGAGTTTTAGCCACAGACGATTTCGCGTTCACGACATGCGTCAATTGGTTGTCCCGCAGGACTCCTACTAGTGGTGTCCCTGGACCCACTGGCTCGGATCGATTTTTTGGGCTTAAGTACAGCAAATGTTCATCGTTCTGGTTACAGTAAGCGAGGACACATGATTCAAAAAGAGACCGACGAATTAAACCTTTGTCTTGCTCAAAGACTTTGGTCATGAAGATCAAATTCAAGTTTGTGAGGATCTCGATATCACGAAGTCATTTCTTGTCCTTGACACGGACAAGTACGACGCGAAACTGGAGATACCGAGATTAAAAAAAATTACGAGCCATACATCGATCAGTTTAACAGAGCCATGAATACCAGCCGCCCAATTCTGCGCAACAAAGCTTTGGTGATGCATGCTCTCCCACATCGCCCGTACGGCTCCATAGCCTGGACAAATTATAGGACTGAGATCACTATGGGAGGTACGGAGACACTGATATCTCGACGTAACGAGTCTTCAATCATTGGATAATTAAGTCCGCCAACAGCACCGACTGCCAAAGATGCTAAAGATAGCGTTCTGCGTTTGAGTAAAACTTTCACGTGTTGACAGAATAAAACCATCAGCTGCGGGCTACAAGTTTCCGCACGCAAATAGCGTTTACCCGCAAGACAAAGTCAATAATAAGATTTTAGCTTACAAAGTTTTGCAAGCAAGTAACTGTAATTTTTAAAATATACTTGGTAAAAAAAAACCACAGACGGGTAACGAGGAACCACCAGGCGCGGGTAGCATATCTTTACTAAAAGAATGGGGATTCGGAACGAAAATTATCTCTGGGTGCTATAAAGGATCCCCTAGTTGTAAAGGCTTTGCTCGCATGAGTATTCGACTAGTGGTTGTGGTACGGCATAGTTGTTTTCAATGGAGGTACCGCCAATAGTTCAAAAGGTATTAAATACACCGTGGAGAACCTGAAGCTACTAAGTCTTTGACTAAGTAAATAGCCGGATATGTCTCAGAGGTGGTGTTTGGAGAAAAGGAAAATTCTCTGCAATCAACATTTTCTTTGCTTTGAAAAGAACATCTTGAATCAGCTTTATAGGCAGCGTACGTTGTATAAAGGCTCCGAGATGAAAAATAGCACCTTTGTGCATCTCTTAGATGAACAGTTCGCACCGTTATGAGAGCTTGCTGGCTTCTACGTGTCTGAAAAGACAACAGCCTTCCCTGCTGTTAAGATGCTGAAGGAAATAGATATGTGCTATGTCGCTCAAATTCTACAAGCAATCTATGCAAAATCTGGTCCCGCGAGGTGCAGTGTCCCCGATCGTGTTAAATCAGCCAAAAAATTATCAACTGTGCGATGCAGCTACGCGTCAAATCATTGTTTTCGGTACTTGAACGTCCCGTCGTCTTTCCATCCGTATATTTCGTATACAGCCCGTGAGAACGATCAGATGGACTGGACAATCGTGGCAGTCAGGGTGAGCGCAAACGATTTCGGGCCGAATATACACGATCTTAGTCGAGATTGTCGCCGGCGTTACCGCAATTAGTAAGATTCTTCTCGAAACAATATTAAGTGTACGATTAGTCAATGTATGCTCCATCTCGTCGAGCATTGAGCGCTCAAAGTCGCTCTTAATTCACCGCACTCGCTCTTCGAATTTTATAATACAAACTTTTCGTCTCGAAAAACATGTTAGAGGCGATGCAGACAGATAACCTATCCTGAAGCGTGAATGACTGTATACTTGAAGTACATCTAATACTAGCATTTAATTTCTTGTGGTATAGCAAGAAAGTCCTCCAACACCTTTTTACTCTCAACAGCCTCCTAGCTCGCATGAGCAGAAACGTAACACCAACACCTGATCAAGAGACTTAAATACGGCGGCAAACCACCAAAACCTGACGAAAAAACTTCGGAACTACGACGACTTCTATTAACCGCATCAAGCAATACTTGCCAGCTTCAGGCTTATGACCTTAACACCTCCACTCCATCGATCCGATCCCGCGTCAACGACCCTAAGAGCTGAAAACAATTTGCACATAATGTAGCTGCAGCCCTCCACAGATCAATTAAATTCCACATTGTCCGAGACAAAGTAGCCACACCTCGAGTCGAGCTTCGAAACATGTGTTACCTGTCTTTGGCGTCACCTCTTTCTCGGCCTGATGCGCGCACATCGTAACGACTCTGGCAAGCTGCTTCATTACGTACATTCGGCTCATTTAGTCAAACAAAGCAGCACCGAAGTATGCTTTCGATAATCAGCAATGGTACCGAATCCATCAACCAAATTAGCTCCGAGCCAGCTGTTCCGTGGTGATGCGTGTGTTAATGTTCGACCACGTATAATGGAGCGGTAAACGAAGCTGTGTGATTCGAGTCCCGTCTTGTGCATTTCTACTGGATGAAAGAATAGCATGAAATTGACAAACGTCGTGGAGTAGCATCCGAAAGAAACTGTCACGCATTGCCAACGTCAATGTACTTGCCGAGACCTCCCACTTTCGAAAATGAAGCTCTTCCACGCATGGAACGAGATCGTGTTTGAACACAATCATCTGTGCGCGACAAGCCTTCGTTTGATGCTGTGCAAACAATATTACAATCTCTTCGAGACAGAAGAGAAAGCGCCGATGAAGAAAGCGCGCTAAATTGCGAGTTAAACATCCAGCGGTGGCAGCAAAGCCTTGACTTGGTTTCCTTTTCTTCACTTGTCGTTTGCATAGATCTGCAGAAACGTTGCTTTGCTTCTGCTTTCCTTGTTGCTCATTATTGAGCGTCTCACTTAGATTTTCAAGGGTATTTGAGTCACATTGCCGCAGCATCAGACACGGCTGAAGTTTGCGCTTTCTTTTGGCTTCAACCTTTGATACAGGTCTCTCTCCACACGCATGCAACGCATCACAAGCTTTGCTGTTCATGAACATTCGTGCTTCGCCAACTGATCGCTTCAACGCCACAAGTGGTTCCCTCTCAGGCATTTCTACCATTTGAAGCTCTCCTTCACTTAATGTCGAACCTCCACAAAGCGCACTACAAATTGTAGTAATCAGCACGTTACTGTGCTTACTTGCAGACGTCGACCTCATCGTGACGGCACTGTGAAAACCCACAAAAGCACGAAGAGTGTTAGCAAGTCGATACTCCTTCTGCAGCCGTTGTTCGACTTCTTCTTGGCTATCGGCTCGCAGATTAGCTTGCACACCATGTTCTGCAACTCCTAGTGAAATGGCACATGCTGCAAGGTTCGAGACTGAAAGAATTCGCTGCCTCTGTTTTGTCAGCATTGCTGAAGTCACCAATTCCGAACGTTTGCTCTGCTGCGGTGAGACATGGCGTATAGCTAACAACAAGCTAATTCTCTCCAATAAGACTGCCATTCCATAAATCTTGAACACTTCAAAAATTTCCCTCGACATCGGCAAGACATGATTCGCATCCAGTTGCATCATGGCGAATCGTACACTCTCACATCGAATAGTCGGGTGAAGGCCACTAGTAGCAAAACAATGAAATGGCTTGGTGGTGTCTACCTTTGCGAACATATATTCGTTTCTACAGAACCTTTTGTCTGGAATGTCTTCCACCAAGTCGTCTCCGTCTACCACGATAAGTTCTCCTGTTCCTTCATCCAATCGTTCGTTAGGTAAACATGCAAACAGATTCAACGCGAGACTCAGTGGCCCTTTCGCTGACAACCTTGTCTCTCCTTTCTCCTTCGCTTCTAGACTTAGCTCTGCAAAGTGACAATGGAGCATTGTGGCTACGATCGTATCCAGATGAGCTCGATACTTGTCCAATTCTCCCTCTCCTTGGTGCAATGTAAGCACTAGCTCACCAACAACAGCCTCGACTACATCCGCTCGCTGCTTCATGTTGATACTTTTTCGATCACCCGTCTTGTGCCACTGACGCTGGACAGCTGCGTACCCCATGGCATCGTATACCTGCGCCAAGTTGCGATTCGTCACGACAGCTAGTCTCAAGTTGCGAAAGACTCGTGCGCTCAGTGGCGCCGTATAAAATTGGGACAGCAGACAGCGTCCCACGAGCTCCCCAATCACAGCGTCTCCCAGCCATTCGAACACATCTGCGAGAGCGACGCTGGAAGAGCACCTTTGCAGCGCTTTGAAATGCGAAATTGACGCCGCCGATCCTCCGCAAAGAAAGGACGTGGGAAATGGAGACTGCTGTTTCGGACGCTTGGCCTCTTTTAAGCGCGTACGCCCATCACTCTCCGAGAACGAACGACTGCACGGGTGCCCGTTCCGACGCCTCTTGGTCATGTGTAGTCGAACCTATGATATGCAGCTTATAGTATTCAGATTCTCTGTTTTGATACGCGTGGTCTTCACAGTGATAGTAGTAATAAAACAAAATTATACTAAAATACAAAATAATTGACACTTGTGCTGTTAATGCATATGATCGACGCACGGATGACGAAGCAAAACACTTCCACTACAGCAGTTCAATTTTCGCGATCTATGAAGCTGCTTGCAGTGCAATATTCTTGTTTATGGACCAGACGATAGGGCGGTGCATGTGCGCCTCTAATGGCATACCTAATACCGTTGGTTTCATAAAAGGCAAGTATGATTTTTTGCTTAGACTGATCAAACGCCGCCCAGGTTGCGTATGACTTAGTTTCAACCCTTATCGCTCGCTATTCCAGCATGCTTTACTTCTGAATCCTTTTAGGCTTAAACTTCTGCAACAATCATCTTCCCATATGGTTGTCTTGAAACCTGACACATATCCACATGGGCGCTGCAACAAAGTTTGCGTTATCCTACTTTCAAACACGTTTGCGCCATCCTTTTGCTCTAGTTATTCGATCAGTGTCTTAGATCGTGAGCGCGAGGGCACCTTTGATATTATCACTTAGAGGAAGCAGAACAACGGATCCGAATGAAAACGAAGACGAGTAGGCAACAAGGTTTACGATCTTATTGAAGCAAGACTGTGCAGTAAGATTTGCTTTTAGCAAACGCCACTACATGAAGCTGTGTTTTATAGATTATCGTTGTGGAGCATTACCGTTTGTAGAACGAGCTTTTGCATATAGACGACAATTTGAAGCTTTGTCGAGTCAATATGTTTTAACCTGTATTCAGGCTCTGAATTACTTTCACTTAAGGTGACGACCCCCGATCGCCATTTTCTAAGAAAGAATGCAGTCATCTCTAATATTGCCGTGTTTTTCTCAATGATCACGCAAAACATTACCATTTCTTTTACTAGAGATACCTAGAGGTTAAAAAGACACATACCTTTGCAATACTCACGCCAGTTGTAGGTTTCATCACGATAGCGCTGAAGCCACTATGATCATATCGTACTATGGTCGCGCATTGTCAATCACCGGTTTTCAGTATGCAACTAACTTGAAGGGGTCAAATCTTGTCAGGACGTTTAATTGACATTTATCAATATTTCTCCCTCGGAATTCGAGTACGATTCGCAAATGTCAATCATTGCCCCGTTAGGAGAATTATGTAGAACAAACTAATTCTTATCACCGAAGAATTCTAGGCACGTCCCAAGTACATGTCCCCTACCTTTTGCAAAAAGCAAATCTCTATTGTCTTTATGATGATAGCGGTATATAGGCTTTGGGTGATGTCTTCCTTGCTTTGGCTGTCAACGGACGACCACACTTTGGCTGCGCAACTGACAACGCAGTCTGGTCTCAAGATGTGGGTAGATCCGGATACTCCAAAAGACTGCTACACTTGGGCGACATCACGTGGCGAAACGTGGACCCTTGTCATGAGTGACGAGTTCAATACACCCGGAAGGTCATTTAAGCCAGGAGATGATCATATATGGACGTCCATTGAAAAACCTGACGGGGTGAATGACGCCATGGAAGTCTACGCGCACAACAAGACATTTACTGCGTGCAATGAAGCCGACGGTGTGTGCAGTTTCCAAATCGAAGTGGAAGACTCGATCACTGAGTTGCACGTCTGGAATAGCTTTTTGAAAACGCCGAATTTTGAGAATGTTACTTTCGTACGTACTGTTGTTTCCTTTGAGCCTTCATGTTGAATGTCCACTTAAGCGTGCCCTTCTTGCCTTGCTAGTTTTATCGCGGAGGTATGATTCAGTCGTGGAATAAATTCTGCTTTCAAGGCGGTATGGTTGAAGTTCGAGCACAACTTCCTGGAGCTATGTCGGAGGCATCCGGAAATCCCGATATTCATTTAAACGCGAATGCTCGTGCTCAGTCGCTGCGCTTCTATCCAACGTGGCCTGGGATATGGATGCTAGGAAACCTTGGTCGGGCCATTTTCAGCGGCTCGACCAACAGGATGTGGCCCTTTTCGTATGATGCATGTGAGCCTGATGTGCTGCCACCAAACAATCAGCGCATTAGTGCTTGCAACCCGAATCCGGGCTCTGGAATGCACCCTCACCAAGGTCGAGGGGCACCTGAAATTGACCTTGTCGAAGGCGGGGGCACTTCTATATCGGCTTCGATCCAAGTGGGACCTGGAATGCCACCCGAATTTCGCGTAATTCCACCAAGTGATGAGAGTAAGCTTTGTATTTATTCTAGTTCGTGTAAGACTCTAGGTGCGAATGTCCCGGGAATTCCAGAAAGCGTCTATCTTAAAGCACGCCATCATCAATCCTGGTATCAGAATATTCGCTACGCTGCCAACAATTTTTGTCAACAAGACGCTAGCGAAGTACAACGGTTTGCCATGGTGAAAGCTGCGCTGAGAGCGGGTATCGAAGACAATGTGTGTTCTGTCACAACGTGTCCAGCTTCATTAGACATAAACTGCGATCTCGACTATATAAATGCTGATACTGGTGGTCGCTGGGGGATTAACTCGAATGGAACGTGCTTTTCTGCTCGAAATTCGTACATGGGCGACTTTATCTGTAGCGCTGGTAACACTGACCCCCGCTGCAATCCTGTTAAAAATGCGCCGACAGCACCAAAAGGCGAGTCACCTTTTGCTTTTCAAATGGATGCACTTTCGGCGAACTGGCCAGTTCATATGGCAGTCTATACAGATTATGTAAAGTACCAAGTGGAATGGGTCCTCGGTACTAATGGATATATTCGCTGGATGATAGCAAGTGAACCATTGTATGAAATATCTGCAAATACGATCACAAATCCTCCGCAAGGAGCGAATGTCACGAACCCTAGCAAGATTATGATTGAAGAGCCAATGTACGTCATTTTCAACGTTGCTATGTCTAGCAAATGGGGCGCGCAGCCACCAAATCCAAAGCATCCATGTCGTGGCAATGGATTGGACCCCGTGGCGAATGCTATTTGTGATGCATTTCCATTGTATCTCAAGATTGATTATATCCGTGTATACCAAGATTTGTCAACTGGGTCGACGATGAGCGTAGGGTGTGATCCAAAGACCCACCCCACGCGCCAGTGGATTTTAGACCATTTAGATGAATATGAAGATGAGGAGAATAAACTCGTAGAAGTGCATGGGAAGGCCTTTTGCCACTCGGATGCCGATTGTACCGTCCAAACGCCGCACGATCGACGTCGAAACTTTGCTCTTGGCTCTCGGAAGAGGAAAGTAGCTGTTGTGACGGGAAGGTGTGTGAAGCAACGCTGTGAGTGTACCAGTAAAGTGTGGGCGGGGCCACGTTGCATTGTCCCAGCCACGTCAAGCGCGGGCTCCTTTGGTCCTCCTGTCGCCCTGGCGGCATGCATTGGATCGCTGTTGCTGTTGGTGGGCATTACTTCGTCGTTTGCGCTTTGTTTCGCACGACAAAAGCGTGCAGACGCCGTCGAATCGGAGCGCAAGGTCAAGCAGCAACAACGACATCAATTTGAGCTCATACGACGTCAGTCTAGCTACAATCTTCAAGGTGCTTTAGGGCAACCTATCTAATGGGCTTTCCCGATGATTACCATCGATAACTGTACTTCAATCGTTAAATTTGTATGCTCTGTCGCAAGTCTTTTGCCATAAATCTGCACTAGAGTTGATCGCGATACTTATGCGATGGGTGTGACGGGCTTATTGCCAATGCTCAAGAGCGTCACTGACCACGTTCACGTGTCCAAGTACGCTGGGAGGACCGTGGGTATTGATGCCTCTGACTGGTTGTACAAGGGCGCCTACAGCTGCCCGGTGGACCTCGTGCTACGAAGACCGACCGACGCGTGCGGAACGAATTAACCTCAACTTTAGGATTAAATTTTCTTTAAATAAGCCCTTGTTATGCTACTGCTGTGACAGATACCTGAATTACTCGATCCAGCACCTCAAGCTCCTTCAACAGTACAACATTACACCAATACTCGTATTTGATGGCGCACCTCTTCCGTCAAAAGCCCAGGAGAATGCTGCTCGTGGCAGGTTAGACAGATGAAGGTGCAGCTAACATTTAGCTGCAAGTTGACTGAGTCCGACGGAATATTATCGATGTAGATCCCGCGCGATGTGGTTACAAAAGGCTCTGAAGCTGTTGCAGGAGAGAAAAGAGGACCAAGACGCTCGTGCCGTCTTTTCGGCTTGCACAAGAGCGGTGTCGGTGACCAATGATATGGTCAGGAGGCTCATTGCAGTGTTGCGACGGATGAATATTAAATTCTACGTCGCACCGTATGAAGCGGACGCTCAATTGGCGTTTCTATCGCGGCAAAAGATCGTGGACGTCGTGATTTCGCAAGATTCGGACTGTGTGCCGTATGGCGTCAAGACTGTGCTGTACAAGTTAAATCCCGATGGATGGGGTTGTGAATTGAAGAGGAGAAGTTTGGGTGCAAACGAAGAGCTCTCGTTTGTTGGGTGGACAGAAGAGATGGTGCGTAAAGTAATGATGTTTTGGTAATTAACAACTCTGATTAGTTGTGGATGTTGCTACGGCTTGTGCAGTTCATTCAACTCTGTGTGCTTTCTGGATGTGACTATTGTCCATCCGTTAGTGGCGTTGGCATAATTACAGCTTACAAGCTTGTAAACGAGTACAAGACTCCGACAGAAGTAGGAATAAAAGCTTCTAGAAAGCTTATAGTATCGAACTGACTTTGGAATGGCTTTGGTAGGTTTTAAAAGCACTGCAGCAGCAAAAAGATTCATTGGTGCCCGATGATTATCCTGAGCAATTCTATTCCGCGATCCTTACCTACCGCCACCAGCTTGTGTTTGATCCTCGTGACGCTGTACGTTCGATTGCATTATCCGTAAAGGGTCAGTAGACTAATGCCCTGCTTCCTACCACATACGACCAGAAACTCAAAATGCTGAGTCCTCTCGACGCTTCAAAAAACATTTTACCCTTGGTAGAAAAAGGGCTTCACTTTCTTGGCAACGTTGAGCTTCGAGACGATGTTGTTGCATCCATTGCGTACGGCCAAATTCATCCAGTAACACATGAAAGTTACGTGTGGAAAGATATTGCTGCGAGTGTCCAGTTGGAAGAAGAACAGGCGGCGTCACATTCGAAAACAAGCAGAACGCGATCTTTGACGTCGTCAGAAAGCAGTAGCATGGTGGTGCCTCACCAATATTCTCGAGATGACAAAGCAGCTGACACTCGCATCAGCTCGCCACAAGGAAACTCCATTCAATCTGCTCGAGCTGCAATATCGCGTGTCCGATATCAGAAACCACGTCCATCATCGCGCTCGTCTTGGACGCACCTTGACAGCGTCTTGGGCTCATCAGATCATATTGTGAATTTTCGAAGCCCGAAAGTGAGCGAGAATTTCAAGCCACTAGCTGCATTACACGAAACTTTGGGACCAATAATACGCACACCCGAAAACAATGCGCCGAATCTCAAAAAGTTTGAAAGCCGTCCTTTACGTGACCACGTGAAGCGCGTTCGAAACCCCGCCAATCGAAGAAGAGACGGAAAAGGTAGCGGATTCGACGGCGAAGTGTTATGCAGAGTGGAACACGGCCACACACCCAATCTCGGGATCGGCATTGAAACCCAACCCAACCCAGCGGCAGTTGACGGTGATGTCGACCGTTTGACAGACGATGAGAATGCACTCGTGGAGAATCAAAAGCGTCCACGATTAATTGAGTGTCTGTCGACGCCACCGACGTCATTGTCCTCGCGAGCGTCGGACAGCAGTAATCATCCTCAGCTTTTTCGTCCGACTCCATTTAATTGCGGTCAAGGGCCAGCCAGCCTACCAAATAGCATCCACAAGTTGCCTCCCCGGCATTTTCAGCAGCGTAGTTTCCATCCAGCTGTCATGAAGCCAGCGTCTCGCTATGACTTTGCTGCTTCCGCAGAGGAGAAGTGGGACCGTATTCTTAGTGAGGAACTGGCCGACACACTTAGTAGCAGTAGCCAAGTAGAGGAAGATGAAGCAAGTAGACCGTCATGTAGCAGCCATCGGCAGCCATCAATGAGCTGCTCTAAGATCGAAAAATAACGACGAAATAGTTTAATATTTCTCGAATAAAGCACTTGAAACCGCTAAAAATATCTAAGGTTTACTATAAGACCAAGCCTTCGGTGGCCGGTCGGGCCTCGTCGTCTTTGCCACCACCCTGTGCTGCTTGTAAGGCGTACAGCCGTCGTCTTCGAATTGCGTCCTCGTCTGCAATGCTAAATCTCGGTAATGGAGCCGTCATTCCGTTCCGTCCAGCACCCAACATTGCAGTCGGGACACGTTCTGAAGTACTGGTCCAACGAGGCATTGGCACGGGTGCGACCATCGCCGCACGAGTGGGTGCCTCTCGAGTCACAAAGCTTGTCTCCTCCATTGACTCTTCCAGCGCTCGCATCCAGAGCGAACTGCCACCATCAGGAGCACCGCCATCGACGCCACCTCGGCGTCCAAAACGGCCACGTTGGTAGTCCCGCAACGGAGGCATTTTTTCCAAAAAATGGAGATCAGCCGAGACCATGGCACGCTTGCGACGCGGCTGGTCGTCGTGCTGGCTGTCTGCGAGTCCAGGTGAGTGTGCATACCCAGCCAAGTGATCGTCGCCACTTGCGTGCTTGGTATTCACTCGTGCGCGCTTAGTAGCTCTTGCGCGAAGCGCCATGTCTGGCAAATCTAATTCGATTCGACCAGCTCTCAGTCAGTCGGTGGTTTGCCGAATGGTTTCAAGCAGTGGAGCAAGAAACTGGGCGTCGCTTTGCTAGGTCGTTTCGCGGCAAAGGGGAGCATAGAAAGAATCCAGACAATTGCGAGAGAGGCACTATTGCTGCGTACCACTAATATAGACCTTTTTTGTGATCCGTGGACTTTAATTCGTGGTGAAAATTTAAAAGCCTTTTCACAGCTGTAATTAAAATGGTCCCATTATTAACAAAAAAAATTCTCAGCTGCAGATCGTCCGTTTGAGCAATCTGTCGCAGGAATAGCTGTGCTTATTTAAAAGCCAATTTTAGGACAACATACACGTCACCTAGCCCTTACCATAGACATTCGTTTGGTAGTACATATAAAATACAGCACAAGAAGACAAGAATAGTAAAAGCGCCAGAAATGTTACTGCAAAAGCTGTAGTAGTATGTAAATAGCTAGTACGCCAGAAATGTTACTGCAAAAGCTGTAGTAGTATGTAAAAGCTTACTTAGACCAATGTAGTGGCTCAGAAGCGATCATTTGCAAAAAATAACATGAGTTTATATATTTGACAGTGTCAGAGAATCTGGGTTGTACGTAAATACCAGATCTTGATCGGTGACTTTAGCGAAAAGTTGCTCTGCTGGGCGTGAATTACCGTAACAAACTCATACCATTTGATTGGTTAGGAAACTAAACATCTTTGAAAGTCTAGCTATGGAATCTACACTAATTGCCTATAAAAATGTTCCAAGAGATAGCCAAGCCTGTTGCGTAGTGACCCGCTACCAGGACAACAGGCAGAAAGAGTACGACCACTGGTAGCGACAAGACTCGAAGGAAATAGATTAGGTAGCAAATGTGCTTATAAAATTTTAGAAGTAAAGAGCAACGACTTAAGACATATGATTTTGCAAACATTCACCATTGGTGACGTACTTCGTATTAGTGGGCCTGCCCATGCACGTATGCCAGTAGGCTAAACTCTCGTCGAATGTGTCCGCACCATTGGCAAGGTTATCGGTGTAATGACGCTGCTGAGAATTTGTTCGTTTGAATTTTGCGCCAAACCTATTGAAGGACTCGGCAGGCAATACGAGTTTTGAGGCCTTTGTTGACCTCGTAAGGATTAATTGGGCTGTGTTGGACACGGTCGGTGGTGTTAAAATTGTGCACTCGCGCCGTTGGACGATAACTTTTCTGAGAGTCGAATCTCTTGAACCAAGACCCTCGCTATACGGTCTCTTTTATATAAAGATAATCAGGAAGCTCAGCATAAGCTGGACGTGGTCTCAGGGAACCAATCTCGTACTGAAGGTCGGGTAGAACGAAATTATTTCGTCATCGACAACTCACAGCTCAGTGTGGACAAAAGTACGCGAAGGCACCAAAATTGCATGCTCATACCCACTGAATTGTATTAAGCAATGCTGTTTATGTCTCACAGGGTACACGTCGAATCAATTATATAAGATAAGGGGCATTTGCTTTCAATTAGCGCATCTTAATACAGCTTGAGCAAGCACACAGATAAGAACGAGTGTGTCCGTATCGTCTACGAATGTCAATCGTATACGCTAAGCCACATGTGGCTTAGATTTAAATTGGAATAATGGAGTGCGAGCGGATTCAGTCGTAGAGACAGCAGTAATTGACTTTGCTAGTAAATTTTGAATACCGAATCTATTAAAAATCAGCAGAATGTCTTCTGTCAGCAATCCTCTTGGGTATCTTGGCCTCCGGTCGATTCGTCGTGTACAAGTTTAAAGACGACAATTTCTTTGTACACAAAGTCTTCAACTTGCTAACGCAATGTTGGAGGACTGATATCAGCAAACCATTCGCCTACACTCTTTCAACAAGTCTAGAGTATAACTCTGGGAGCGTTAGTGCTGAAGCATACTCAGGCACAGGAATATGAGGTCGACCGCAAAGAGCATTATTGAGTACAAAGTGCCACAACCTTATTCTAGAAGAAGAAGTTAAGCAAAATACTCGCAGCCAATACAGCTGGGCGCTCGAGGCTCTAGATCTGAATGAACAGGGCCCGAAAGTCTTGTATCAACGGTACGCAGTGCATTTTCGACTCATGTATACCAATATAACGGCTCGCCATCGCAAAAAGACGCGGTCTCCAGACGCTGACTGCGAGAAGCATGATAACGAAAATTAAAAAGTGCGATGCATGATGATTGACCACCGCCCTCCTTCACGCCTCCTCAATATGGAAAGCGAGCTTCATTATCACGTAGAGAGCATTCTGGCCACACCCAATACCACTTTAGGTCGTCTACATGGATCTCTTTGAGTTTGAGAAGTCATTACGGCAAATTGTCCGACGCTTTTGATTACAATTTCCAGCATCTTTGCCAAGACCACCCGTCTCTATTAGGGGTATAAGTACGGGGCCCACAAGCAGATGTTATTATAAGAACCTCTTATAGTATGTTTATTATGTGAATTAAGATCGAAGACTAACTTTTCAAAGGATCGCCAACGAAAGGTAATGCTGCGGACATTAGGTCGTAAAACAAAGTAAACTTATTGGTACCGCCATCGACGAAAAATCACAGATTGGCTATGTGCGGAAGTCGAAGCTTCTGCATTCATCACCGACTCGTTTTGGTCAAAATCTGAACAAAAAGAGGCGGTTGATTCATTCTTGTGTTTGGCCAAATTGGCTGACGGTTCCTGAGCAAAAAAAATATCCCAAGATAGAACATTCGTCGTTTGATATGCCAGGCTGCACATTGTATAGGGCACTGAATTTGGCGGATCGATTAAAAAAATCCAAATTTTGAGAGTCGGATATATGGTATTGACATGTTACGGGGGTGAGGTATTTTGGCAAATGGGCCGTCACTCGGCTTAGCGGCCTTAAAACGGACGCAAATCTGTTTTACCATTACGAGTTTCTTTCTCCAAACCTAATTTAATAATTTATCTTTTTGGAGATCAATTATACAGTTCACGGACACCTATTAGTTCATTGCCCTCATCAAGAGTTTTTCTTCGAGGCTGAGAAGAGTAAACTTGTCGGCTACTCTAAAAATAGCCATGAAATTCGAGCAGACCTCGAAAAGAAAAAGCCTTTTTTGGCGCGGACTACACCACAGTCTCGAAAATTTTTCAAGCGATTACAGAAGCCTGGTGCTATGAGAGTCTCATGAAGGCATAGTTTGATTTAATAAAAGGATGCCGATTTGTTTTAGGAGGGCCAGCATCGGGAATACTTCTTGTATTTCTTTTGGTTGGCGTTCGTAGTAGCAAATTATCTTTATTAGCAAATAAAGTGGTTGGACCAAGGGTGCACCAGCACAATCTCATTTGTGAGCGATATTACTAGAGATATCATATAAGGTTACTGGATATATCATGCAATATCTCTGGTATTTTGTTGCGTATGATTTCACGTACTGTTTCCTCATTCGGGCTTAATTTGGTGCTATAGTTGTAGGAAATTGGTTTGCCGGGCCAGCTCTTCTGCTTGATTGCATTAGGTATGAGCATTTCCAATCTCTGTCAAGTTTTAATAGAGCTACTCACTTAATGGGAAGAATTTCTTTGCGTGTCGCAGAATGTGCGATTGGCATCAAAGCTGTACGCGAAGAAGCAGAAACTAGGTCTGTTAATATTGCGGTAAACAAGCGAAAATTTCATACTCGGGAAAGAGCAGAGCATCGCGTTGTCCGCTATTTCTTGGCTTATTTCATCGCTGGCATATAAAAGCCTACTATTGCTAAGCACGCTTTGGGAGCACTAACAAACTTCTGCTGAGCGGACAATCACTTTTCAGCATTAGCATCTGTATACCACTTCGAAGTAAATTCATGTATAAGGGAATCTGGCATCGTACCGTCTAGCTCGGGCCCCGATGCAAGTGGTTTTATAAACGAAGAGGAAATGCATTTTTTTATAACTGTCCATAATTAATTTACCAGCGAGTAATATGTTATAATTCGGCTGCGTATTCGTTAGAAATTTTACCGTGCGATCTTCTCAATTTGGCCTTTTACGTCAAAATACATCTAGAAAATTACCTACTTTCAAAGTCCTCAGTCATATATTTTTCCACATTCTAGGAAAATTGTCGCGCATTTAACTTGACTGTCGCCTAGCACATAAGCCAGTCCAAACCTTTTAACAGCCTCTTTTAGTTTGATAAATAGGTTTCACATAGTACATTAAAAGCAATCACGTTTCCATCTACAGAAAAATCACCTAGGCTACCACCTAAGGCACCTAATTTTTTATCCACAAGCGTTTGCAGCTATAAACGGCTCCAATTGAACATTAAGTCTGCCTTTTTGTGCAGAGTCATTGATGCAGAATTTTTTTTAGCAACGTCAACGAATTAGTCATTTAAGATTTAGGCTACAGTACGAAAAGATGAAAACATCCTGTTACAAATCAAAAGTAGGTGGCAGAATCAGATACAAGGCAAATTGTCGAATGTGGTTCTGGACGCAAGAAGCTCCCGTGCTTGTTCATCAAGCATAATGACGCAAATTCTATAATAGCGCCAGATTTCTGTCGATGATGCCATTATGCTAGGCAATGAGCGGCAGCAAAAGATGTGCTGATTGCTTTGGAGATCGGATGCGAGAAAAATTGGCCTGATTTTGTTCTGTCTGGAAGGATAAAGTTGGATCAGGCAAACCACATTTTAATCTTTTTGAGTGCCACAAAATGAAAAAGGGTTCGAAGCCACTTAGACTCTGCAACGACGGAAGTTTTAAAACAAGAACCAAATTCGGGCCTAGACACGTCAGTGAAAAAAGTCATTGGCGAGAACCCCTTCAAAGAAGTGGTCTTCGACGCTGTGTTGCATTTAGCCATCTAAATGTTTTACCGCTAGCGTACATACACGTCCCTTCCCCAAAAAGTATAGGCTGGTATTACTTAAACCGTAAATGTTCTGACTAAGACTTAACGTTACGGCTTGTTGCATTACCAAGATAACTTGTAAAGTGATAGTTGCTATGTATGATGACATAAATGGCTGCATTTTTTCACACTAATTTTAGTAATGCGATGTGTCTATACCTTGAGCTATCGTATTTTTAAGGAGAGCAACAAAGCAATGTTTTAGTGAACTAGTCCGCGATCATCGCACAATTCAAAGCTTGTTGCGAGAACATTAAGTTGCTTCACCAAAATCGTTTTGAAAAGACTCTGCGTGAAAAGCAAGCTCTTTTTATGCCCATAAACAAAGACAACATTACATGCTTTGCACAAGTCTAGTGCGGTGACACCACTACTTACTACGTTTCTCGACATCAAAATCCATTAAAACCTGGCCTACGACTTTAGTATGGTCAAGCATCATTCAATATAGCCTTTTGCTACACTTGCTACATTCTCGCGCGGTCCAGAATTTCCCCCGAAAGCAAACATATAATCATATAATCGTAAGCAAAAGCGGGAACGCTGCGCTGAGAGAAATTGACGCATATGTGTTATCATGCCAATGTTTAGCGTATTTAACTGCCTCCATAAATCAGGACTCCGAGCTTTCAACGTACCATAGGGTTTATGGCCTCCATCGACAGGCTAGTGAGCTTACTGCCAGAGAGACTAGGTAATAGAATATAGCTGAGCCTTTACCGAGGTGAAGCTTTTTCTACCATATTCGGTCATTTGTATTCTTCTTCACAGCCATCCTTCTCACGTTGCAGCAATGTGCTCGACTAACTAAGTACCTCTTCCACCAAGCGATCATTTGCCAAATACATTGAGTTGATTGCTAGTTTTCTCCTTAACAGGTAGTAATATATTTTTGGCGAGTCGAACTACGACGAAACAGTTTCTTTTTTAAAGTAAATGCCTACTGAGTAAGTTTCTCTATGTATCACGATATATTTAGGATTTATCTCCATCTAAAGGAGCTTACACGATTTTTTTTATGAAAAAACTTCTTTCCTTTCTACGTGTGCGCCACAAATGGCGGAAACGACCAGCGATCCATCTCTTTCTCGTCGCTACTTGGGGTGCAGGGATTGTTAAAAGTAGTTGAACATCATGATTTGTCCAGTCTATCGTATTATCGTCGGGTCCGTTACTGAGCCGGCCAACAAAAATAATGCAATTTGTCAACTTCTTAGGCAGTGCTCACTACGGCAACCTCATTTAGCGCCGCTGTGTCGCATCCTACTACCCGTCGATCTCATAAATATAGCTTCAGTACAACCCTGCATTAAGCACCTGTATGAATTGTCGAACAAATTAAATGTCGTCTTCAAATATTTAGATTGAGCGATCGGTTGCGCGAGCTGCAACGTGATGAGAGCAATGATTAGTGAGTCATTTTGCAACCGCCTCAATAGCTACGTCAGAACTATAACGTTTATGACAAAGATTTACGTGACACAAGAGGTTGTACTTGAGTTGCGAGTTTATCGTATGGGCTCGCGGCCCTTTGTAGTCTTATTGGACCCCGCATTTTGCGGACAACGATAAGTACGCTTCACTTGTAAAGAAGAGTATGGCGGTCAATCTTAGCTATATGTAGTATTCGCGTGAAGTACGTGCTTGACAATGATTGCCAACCCTCTTTTACGCATTACAGGACCATGTGTTGGTCCGTGTCAGACGAGTCAAATTGTCAGTCTTTTAAGATACCAGTAAAGATCTTTAATTGCTAATCCTTATCTCCGACAAATAGACCAATGCCGTGTGATTAATTTTTTTAGGCTGCATTGTTGTATGTGATCAAAAGACCTCGTCTATTATAGGGCTACCACGGCAGATCCACCTAAAAATCGGTATTCTTTTGCGGCGAGAGGGATTTAGCAAACAAGATCAAACATCGTAATATCGGACGTTTTACATTGCTGAAACTTAAAAAAACATTGTATATCATTGATGCATTGGACACAATGTCGACGTACTCAGCATTTATAAAAGTTGCTTAGGAGGTCTCAAAGTTGTGTGCATTAATTTCTCAACAACAAATAAATCAGAAGATTTTACAAAAGATGGCGCTGATGAACTGATTAGAAGATTAAATATTCTTAGAAGGAATAAAAATTAGTATTTAAGTTATTTTATCAATATTTCAAAAATACAATTTATTAAATTAGCAATTTTTTAAAGAAATGGTATCAGAAGACTTATTAGTCTAATTTTAATTAAATCTCATCATTAAAAACAACATGTGATTTATACAAAAATTTAGAGAGCCGGTATCGACAAACCCCCTCCTTGGTGTCGCCACACATACCCAAGTATACGCCACAATTTTTTCAAATAAGCGCCACACCCAGAGAAGCTCGAGTTTGCATGGCTTCCTTCTGGATGTTCTCCATCTGTTCGCTCAGTGTTTGATCTTGCTGTCGCACGATCCGTGCCTTGTCAGCTTTAAGTGTGGCTACCATCTTCGCCTGCTCTCTTTCTCGCTTCAATGCATTGCGTTCCAGCTCTGTCACTTTGTCGAGCTGTTGCTTCTCACGTGTTAACGCTGCCGTCTCTTGTTGAGACAATTTCAACTTGAGCTCATTGACTTTTATTTTTCGAAAGTTGCTTTCCTAGTCGTCTCGGTAAGCGCATCTCGTTCGCTTTCCAAAGCACTCGTGGCAGTCATCGGTTTTTTGTCAAGCTGCGCCATTGCTGCTTTCGAAGGTGACAGCGAAGATGGTGCAGTCTGAGGTGGTACATCATGGACTCGACGACTCCCGACGTTTATCGCTGTAGAATCCGACCACTTGGACTTGACCTTTGTATCAGTTGATGCAAATTTGCTTCTTGTACTTAGCTTCATTGCATTTGTAGCAAGATTTGATGGAGGGTCATATGACGATCGTTAGGAAGCCGATTGTGATATAGCGTACCGTCTTCTGTCTCTCCTTGTTCCCAGTCTGGTGGGAGCTCAGCTAGTATTGCCTCTTGCACAAGAGGAAGCAAGAGAATTTGTGGCCTTTACCTGGGGGGATGTCGCGATAGCTAGGAGGGTGTGTGTCGATACCGGCTCTCAAAATATATTGTAATATTTACGCAACATAACCAAAAACATTAGCCGATAGGATGAGGAAGAATAGCAATTTAGCGATGCAATTCAAACATTCCGTGCTAAGCGCAGCTCTTGATCTAGATTCTGATGCTGTGTGACACATGGCCAAACTATGCAAATCCTCTCCGGGGGTCACCCGAAAAAAGCCGCAGAACACAAACCGCAAACATTTGGTCGTTAAGGAGTCGCTATTTCAAAGAGGGAGTGATCGTCTCTGGCTTCTTTTGGCAGCTTCACTTCCATGTGAAGTGTGTATTGACGCGGAGGCGCTTTTCCACACGCCATGAGGTTCGTGTAATGTAGCGCAGTTATATTGCATTACATACATCGTGGGGCCGTTGAACTGACCCCAAAACGAGATTTTAGAAGCCGTCGCCATTTAGATTTAGAAGTATTGAAGTAGCTCGCGACTGTTTGGTCACTCGTTTGGGCACGGTGAGTTTGTCCGCATACTAGCACTTGATCGTGACTTCTACGCGCCCAGCTTGGCATCGTGCCGGAGTCCGAGGTGCGTTACCGCCGATTCACCATGTAAGCAATGCGCACTTTAAGCATGCACACTTAAAGCAATCCGTCTGGTGTGGTTGCAATTCGAGTTGTACCCCTCTGGAGATGATTAAGTTTCTTACGATTTCTTGCTCTCTTGAGTGTTTAAGCATACTTGTCCTTGATTGGTTAGAAGCAAATTTTCTTTAAATGTAGAAGAACCAACAGTTGAAGTATTGCAGTATATATTTACCGCTACAAGACTTGTATAATTTGTGATCTGAAAGTCCCTTGTTGTTTCAAGATAACGAAGTACGCGAATCGCGGCCTTCCAATGCTGCTGACCTGGATTCTTCAGGAAACGCGACAGCTGTGTGACCACATATGCGATATCGGGACGCGTTCAGGTCGTAATGTATGAAAAACATCCGATCAGCAACCTATACGGCTTCGACCGCATTTCTTCTCTTTCATAGTTCGTCGTTGGCGATTGGATCTTCGATAACTTCAGACCTGATTTGCTTGGATAAATCACTGCCTTCGCATCTTGCTGGTTGACCCTATTCACCAAGCTGTCAATGTATCGTGTTTGTCGAATCATGAGTGTGCTGCTGTTGCGATCATGGTCAATCTCCAATCCAAGAATAAATTTGGCCTTGCCTAAATATTTCATCTTGAACGAGTTCTTGAGTGTTTCTTTAACCTCTTATATCTACTTACTCGTCTTGGCAGCAATAATCATGCCGTCAGCGCATAGACAAACGTAGACATACTTGTCGTTCTTGCCCTGCGCTGATCCGCCCCGCTACTCCGAAAACCCATTTGCAGGAAGACAGCATGGATTGTCTTGTTCCATACCCTCGCAACTTACTTTAGAATATAAATCGCCTTGCCTAGCTTGCACGTCATGATTTCAGCATTGACAATCCCGTAAGCTACTTCCATAAACGCCTCTTCCTTGAGGCCACTATTTAGGAAGGCTTAGTCGACATCCAGTTCCTCTGTCAGCTATCCATTCGCAACCATTACCCACAGCACAACCCTGATAGAGTTCATGCTTGCCACTGGCGAGTATGTCACGAAAAACTCGATACCAAATGTCTGTTTAAAGCCCTTGAAACAAGTCGGGCCTTGTAGCGCACCACTCGTTTCGCTTATTCGCAAAATCCCATCGGCACCCGATTGCCCGGACATTCTTCTTCTCAGGCACAAGTGTCCATGAGCCGTTCGCTGCATGGGCCTTGAGCTCTGCATTTTTTGCCTTCCGCCATTCATATGCGTCGTCGCTATTCATCGCTTGCTGGTACGTAGTTGGGGCGTCATCCGCCTCACCAACATTAGCACCATATGCAAAAGCGGCTTCAGTGTCAAATCCATCTTCAACTATTCTAGATCGCTTGGCATTTATTTGACCATCAATACTTTTGTGCTCCTCATCGCCACTTAAACATCCGTAAGAATAAACATAGGCTCTCTCGAGCGTCTGTTCCGTCCTGACTCCGCCTGGAACACTATACAATCTTTAGCATAAGCTTGCGGAGGAGAGTGGTAAGGAGCCAGCTCCAAGCTTTGTGCGACCAGGCTGGGAGGAGGAGTTGATGAAGTTGGTGCATTTACGCTTCTTGTTCCATCTCGACCTAACTCATTTCCGCGTCAGGAGCTTGATTCTCGACACCTTCCATTGGCACTCCTGAAGTGAATTGTCGTGATGCTTTGACATTAATCGGTGCAACATCAGCGTCCTTGGTAATGTAGGTAATCATATTTTGTTATGGAGAGTCCGTGGTATTTAATCCGCCTACTTCACGCTCGTCAAACCGAAGGATTTGAAGAACCTTGACCCTGTAATTTTCAAAATCAAATTCACGATATCCTTTTGTGTTTTGTGCGTACCCAAGAAATAAGCACCGAAAGCCTTTGGTTTCGAATTTCTTTCTCTTAATATTGTCGATATGAGCGAATCCCTGGGATCCAAATGCACGTAGATGACCAAGTTCTGGCTTGAGCTTAAAGCCCAAATGTACGGTACGACATCTGCATTTGCCGAGTTTGTTGAACGATTGATCAGATACACCGCAGTGATTACTGCTTCCGCCCATCATTCTGGAGACATGCCCTTGTAATGAATCATGCTTCGTGGTTTTTCCATAATTGTGCGGTTCATTTGCTCTGCGATGCCACTTTATTGCAGGCTATATGGTACCGTGCGCTGAGGCATAATACCGTTTTTGGCATAGATTTCGGCAATCTTCTTGTTCACAATCTCTGTCCCATTGTCGGATCGCAGACAACTCAAACGTTGCCCCCATTGGTTCTCGGAGAGAGCTTTAAACTCGATCCGCATTGTAATCACTTTACTTATGTTTTAATATAAGTACTCGACCACGAATCCTGAACAATCATCAACAAAGTCAGCAGATATCGTGCGCCACCCGTCGAGATTGTCTTCATCGGTCCCATCACGTCCACGAGTTCTAGAACACGTGATGTCTTTGTAAACGATCGTGACGGGACCGTCAGCTTCCCTTTCAGCCATCCTCCACACAGATGTTGAATGACCTGCTTTACCGCCAGCAGACCGCTTGTAGCAAATCGTGTCTTTATCATGCCGCTCTTTCCGGGATGTCCCGAGCAAGCGTGCCAAATCTTCCACTCACTGTCATCTAAAGCGTACTCCGCCAGTCGAGTTTTTCTTGCTCGCAGTCCAGAATGTATGCTTTCCCAACTTTCTTGCCTTTTGCTATAGCTCGGTGCGTACTCCAAATAATGCTTGGAAAACTTTTGGAATGTGGAAACCCTCGACCATCTTGATACGCAAGCCTTCCAACCCAGTCAGCTTGACCATACCCTTGCCGGTTATAGGCAGTTTCTTTCCATTCGCGATGGTGACCTCTGGACCACCTCATAATTAAAGAGATCACTTCGATGAGGTGTCATGTGCAAAGTGGCTCCGCTGTCGATAAGCCAGTTGTCACAGTGCTTTTCACCAGCAGCAAATACAGCATCGTCTTCCTTCATTTCGTTTCGCTTCTTACAGTCCCGCTTGAAATGCTTAGCTTGGCCACACTTTAAGCACTAGCCCTTGAATCGACCATTGCTCTTCCGCAGACTGCTCCCTTTGACACCATCGGATAGCCTTCCCTTGAATCGTCCCGCATTTACCTTGAACGCGCGCTCCGTAGATTCCTTCCTCTTCGGTCGCTCATTCTCCTTTAGGAGCTCCTCTTTTGTCTCAATCAATGTCACGTCGTTGGAGTTCTTCACAATTGACGAGATAATCTCATATCCTGCAGGGAGACTGCTTCAGCAGAATCACAAGTTGGTGAGCCTCGTCCAGCGGCTCTCCAAAAGTATGAAGGCTCACGATAAGGTCGTCCAAACTGTCCAGGTGCATCGTCATCACCACACCATCAGCCATCATGAATTCATGTGAATACGAATCATCGACATTCGGATGTGCATTGTCGAGCGGTGTAGAGATCACGCTGTGTATTCCATGCCATGAAAGCTGTCGTTGTCGACCGAAAGTTATATAATGCTCAATCGCCACACCCTGAGCGATCAGCCCAAGAGCCTTCACATCGTTGAGCCCCCACAACTCGGTTATCTCTACCTCAGGTTTGACCACCTGTACGTGCGCCAGCACACCCATCCCATCCAGCGTCATCCGCACGGCAAACTCCGAGTGGAAATAATTTCCACTTCCCAGGAGGACTTCAGCTTTCTTGCTTGTCATTAGAGAGGCGTGTGAGGAGAGGTGCTTGAGAGTCTTGTGCGGCTGTTAACCTGTTGATAAGATGTGTGCCCTAGAAGGTAGAATGTGATGTTAATTCGCTATGTGCTACTTCTAAGCCTATCCTTGTAGATCCTTCGGGAAGTTTCTTAGTGACGTCATCTAATGACGTCAATCTAGTGAAGTCAGCCTATGACGTCATGACCTTACCGTAATCATGTCCGTAATCCTGTTCGTTATCCTGTGTCGTCATCGGCCTATTCCACAAGCATTCAGCGGTGTAATATAAACAAAGTGTGTGCGATAAGCAAAACCACTACTTTTCAACGGGGGAATTTCTAGCAAATAGCCATGAAACCATCTAGATGGATAATTATAACTGACCCAACAAGTTTATGGTTTGGACGAAAGGCTTCTTTATAATCAGCAAAAACTAGTTCCAATTACTCCTGGTTGGTCGTATCCAAAATATAACTGTAACATCGGACTTTACTTTTGAATCGTTTGAGCTTTAGTTGTAATTGTCAATCGAGCATCGTCGAAAACACATACATATTCTTTAAAAGCGGTCTTTCATAAACTCTTTATTCGACTTCTTAAGAACTTGAAGTCATTGCTTTGGGTGTAGCAAATTTCTCAAGGGTTAGAGTTGTCAAATTTGAGACATCTGCGCTAACTCCATTCCGATAATGACTACCAAAATCTCATGCTGTTCCACTAACCAACGATGTGTCATTGATAGAAGTTCATGATACAAATTCAAGTCCGGTGATATCTTTTGTTGATCTTAATACAGCTTGTTAAGCTACAGCTCCTCCTTCTATTATATCAATATAGTAGTTTTAATTGAATCTTATTCCACTTATTTTTTAATGCAGGGATATTCAATCCAGTGCCAGCCATGTCCATTGTCAAACCATAGATGTTAGTGGCAGATCTATTAGAATTTAAAGCCAAAGCTTTCGATTCGAGCGCGGTTCTGGGAGTAACACCTGCGATAAAGCTTGGGTTGACAAGCGATCTAGATTGATATATGTCACCACTAATGTATAGATCAGATGTGTAGTTGATTCCATAATTTCTGTTGCAACGTTGATCTGCTGTATTTAAAGTGAGTGTAGTATAAGCATCAATTTAGTCATCTCTGTTGTAGATTACAGAAAAGTAATCGCTCGGAAGCACAATTCTATAGATTGTAAACTTATATATTAGTCCGAAATGTATAAAAATGATATCAGACAACTACCTAGCCAAATAAAAGGTGAAACTTACAGAGATCTCGAGAATCGAGATATATAGAACTTATTTCGCTTGGTTGTTTTGGGTATAAGCTACAATGGAAAAAATATCTTTGCTTCTTCATATTAAGAAACAGCCCGCATGTATTTAGCCATCTTGATTGCATTGTTCGAAATAAGCACTAAGGGCTCTACAACTACATAGAGGAAAAGATAGAATGTTTTGTAACATTCTATGATGCCGAAAAACATTCCAGCAGTAGATCCCTTTTAAGAAAAACCAAGATTATACTTTAGAGCTTGTTATTATAGATGATTTTGGTAACGATGACAAACTACAAAAGAACGACTTCAGTCACTATTTTACACGTGGTAGACACTTCAAGTTGAGCCCCATATTCCCAAGCGTTTCGTTGTTCCACGGTGCTAATAAAATGATACGTTTGAACTCAAAATAGAAGCTATTCTCAAGGCCAACTCAAAAAAAGATATTTTTGTGAAACTCAAGGACTTCAACATTCCCGGCATAACAGAAGAAAAAAACTATAAAGCTTACTGCCAGGCGTTTGAAGATAATGGACAGATATTTTTTGTTGACAGCGTAAAACAACAGATTAGATACAATTTTGATAAGGTTATAGATCCGTATAGATTATAGCTATCTCATTTTGTGGACTTCAATTTCGTATAGACTATATAAATCTGTTCTTAAGATGATTGCATTCTTATAGCAATTCAACATATTGTAAGTGCTTTCTGATGACTAGATGACGTTTCTTATCTGCCATCTGCAGCTTGCTGCCACACTCACATACAAATTAATTCTTTATTACTTGTATTTCAGCTACTGCTTCGTCTTCTCTAATTTTTCTCACTAGCTTTGAATCAGATTTTTGCATGAACTTTTCGAAATTGAGCATCAATTCGAGCGCCAGTATTTGATTTACTGTCTGCTAGCTGAAGATGAATTTGGATACGAGCCAACTCAAACTATAAATATTCAAAGATAGATTTAATTGCAGACATCTTAGATTACAACTTGTGGATGGAATACTTTGAAAAATCTTTTCAAAGATGGACACCAAAAGAAATATTTGCTACGTTTTAAATACTATAGCATTACTAATACAGCGAAAAGCCATGTCTACATATACTATCGTATCAAATCGCAACAGCATCGTCTCAAATGGTTATAATTACCTATTGCGATTCAACTTTAGCGTGAGCTTTATATCTCAGGAAATCGCAATTCAAATTTTCAACTCTTAATTTAATATTAAAAACGTAAATTACTCTAACAACACTTTTAGCATATAAGTTCCTACGGCTGCAAAATATCAAATCATCAACATTTCTTAGTCTTTTAAATGGATGCTATAAGTGTAGTGATATTTTTAATTACATAACATCTTGGCGGGAGCCTATTTAATCGATGCGCAAGGCAATAATGTTTCATATATCAAAATATTAGCCAATGCTACTTATTATAGCTGTCAGATTTATCTACTTGCTACGCATTCTATTTTGTCAACAGGATACACGCGTCCTGCTAGCGGATTGTATAGCTCTGGAGAAAGTGGTCTACCAACGGCTACGAATCCATTCAAGATTGTATTATTTGGAAACTTTTGTAATGTTATTTAAGTTGCTGCAGGTACATATCCTGGCACTACTCAGACAACAAATCAATCAATTTTCCCAACTTCTCGAATCAATCCGGAGTATCAGTGGGTAACTGTGAATGGTGGATGTTACAACAACATCATGTTGACCATCGTCGACCAAGACTATAACCATATTAAGTTCGAAGATACATTTATGCTGATAACACTGCTAATTCGTGACAAGAAACAACAATTAATATTCTATATGAATTTTAGGCCGCATAATATAGAATACGCAAATGTTTACGAACTTCAAAATTATACAAGATAATTGAAATTAGCGACAACAACTTCTCCAGCAGATAGGAAGAGAACAAGAGCTTGAACGCATCAAAAATGAAACTTATGCAATAACAGATTGGACGAGTGATCAAGCGAAAATGATGGCTTTAATTTTGATGTCCAAATGCCACTGCATCAACTCAAACTACTACGAATAATTTATCAGAGTCTACCCAAGCGACAATGATACTAGTACAGGATCTACACAAAAAAATGACTCTGTGGCTTATGCAAATGCTGGGTCACAAACAAATGACTCGATGTCACTTGCGAATGCCACTTGTCAAACAAACAAATCTGCTCTTGTGAGCACGGCAGCTCAAACAGATGAGTCTGGCGACGTTAAACAACCTATCGTTAAACCCCGAATCAAGACTAAACCTGATACCCCCGAAGAACAGTCAGTTGCTAAAGATGAAATCGAGTACATATATGGAAGCTCCCGCAGCTAAAAAATAAAAAATTAGTCCTTTCAAATCTGATGGTATGTCAGATAAGGATACCTTCATGGTGGGAATAAAACTATCAATAATTGAAAAACTGGGAAGCCTTCCATAAAGGCAAATTTTCATTTGATTTCTCAAAACATTAAATTATACAAAATTTTCCAGACCAACTAGAAATCAAAGATGAGCCAATGCTTGAACAGTGAAGAAGGGATGTTTTCACAAATCTTGCTGATGGAGCAGTTGAAGCAGAAGCAAAAGATTTTCTGAAGCAGATTTTACAGACTAACGATTTATCTAGATTTAAAAATTTCCAACTGGAAAAATTAAACATCCAAATTTACATGAGTGTCCCAGCTACTATACCGATGAAGATCTTGATATAGTGGTTGATTTATATGAAAAAAAAAGAAGTACAACTGGATATGTCCAAGATTAGTTGGGCTCACACGTTATCAAATTTTGTTAGCATACTTAAACAAAATAATGTAAGTTTCTAACAATCCAATCTAATTACTGGATTTAAGAACAAATGGGATAGTCTGCTCTCATCAAACGATTTGTCTGCATCACTAAACAATGCTAATAACAAAGATCTCAACATAATGGAGCAACATACTTGAGAAATAGAGTTATCCAGCTATACAATGACAGTAATAGGCTGGTAGACTACAAGATACATCCTGTGGCTATACCAAGAGGAGATCTAAAAGCTTTCGGAGAAGCAGGTCATTTTCTTGAGGAGTACGCAAAGATCTACAGAATTGACAAATAGGGAACATCAAAGATATATCTGAAAAAGCGCTGACTACGTTAGATAAGAAGCTGCTACATACAGTATAAATCTGAAAGACTATCACAATGATGTGTTGGAAAGAATCATATGTACGAACCAAAAGCATCAATGGTCGCTGGTAGACTTAAAAACATAAATCTAAGTGGTACTGGTCTTCGGATTCTTGGAAGAAGAGGTGTTTTGAATAACGAGAGTTAAATTATCTGAGAAGCTTCTGTTATGTAAGAAAAACACTAATATACGTAAAGAGCTTGAGTTGCTAAACCAATATGAACAAAAATATAAATAAAGCCAGCATGTTTCGTAATAATGAAGCAATAAAAAGAATATTGTGAGAGCGATTCACGTTTGATTTGCAAATCTGGGTGGAAATAGCTACAACCAAGCTGCGAACCAGAATGAACTCAAATTGATTACGAAAGTGAAAAAAAGGTACAGATAGATGAACACCATGGAGCTGTTGCGGATCGATCTACGGCATTTGGAGCTGGATTTGCTCCTTCTCGTGGAGCAGCAAAAACACATCTTCCATCCCAAAAAAAGAAGTCGGCTGAAACATCTGTATTAGAATGCTTATGTTCACCGGATGGCGGACGTCCACCACCTCTTTTTCAATTTCCGATAACGGGCTGGCTCCTGCGACTAAAATCGCAAATGGTTGACTACTCATTTAAATATGAAACCGATGGAACACATTCTTCTATATCCATTGAGACATATGATACATCATCTCCATTCTTGTCACGTTTTACTAACCTTAAATGCTTATATGATTTGACATAGTAACATTATGAATTTTTATAGATCAATGTTTCACATTCACAATTGATTATCTGGTTACGTCTAGCCATGATTGTTTTCTTGTTCTTTGCATAGTATTTTCGCTGCGCTTCGAGATATTTATCCCTATGATCAAGATTACATGTTCGATTATACGTCATGTTGTGATACAGTTTTATATACTATTTAAATAAAATTCTGATATGATATTTTTTATGTAGATTCAGATGATGTGCTTTATTCAATTATTCTTGAAGTGTTTGGAAGCTCTGATAAAAAAGTACTAAATAAATGGCAACTACGTGCATCTTGCAGTTGGGGAGCTGAGCCCACCACAACAACGAAAGTTCCTAAAAACAGGCAAAAGCGCTTTTACAGCCGCTAGTCATCATCTAGCGCTTAATCCAGCGAATGCTTAACTACTTAAGAAAGCCAAATGATCAGAAAAAGAAGTAAATATTGAGATTATATCAGGTGGGGTGGCAGCGGGATGTGCTCATTATGCAGGAGAGGACCTCTCTGGGGGATCGCTGTGGAGTTGGACAAAAGAGAAGGGCCATGGGCTAAACAGAACTGGAATGTTGTTAAACCATTTGTATAAAAAATAGCAGATGTAGCAGTGGCAGTTCCTGCAGCTACACCTGCTTCAAGGAGCCCCTGAAGCAGGTGTAGCTGCTCGTGCTGGTCTCAAAACACTCATTGGTGTGGGAGCTGTTGAAATCACACCGTTGAATGCATGTTGAACAGGCGGAGGGCTTCACAGTAATTACGAGTACGTCAAAGTAAGAATTACGTACTGGCAGTACTTCATTGGTCTTGATAAATATTCTCATTTCGGTTTTTGCTTTCTACTTAACAGGTTAAAAGATTACTAAGGATTAAGATGTACGTCATAGAATTGATTTGATTCCAGCTTTTTTTCGGGTAGAGCGCGAGGTATGATAAGAAAAGGGAGCAAGTCGCCACATTCTTGCCGACATTCTAAGTCAAAAAACTTCTATGATTATTTTTTTAGAGATGATAGCAGTCAAATCTGTATGAAAAACAGTAAATTGGAAGCGACTTTTACTTGGGCCAAATGGCAAGTGGTGAATTGTCCACTCTACACTTAAGCTAAATTGGGACGGTTTTCTGACACAGACTTCAATTTACGAAAAGGATATGCTATAGAACACTATGAAATGTTATTAAATGATCAGCGCATCCGACTAAGTCGACGGGCAGTACTAACTTTTCATGCAAGAGCGTGACAAAGTGTCAGCCGCTACAAAGTATTGACCGCAGTCAGCCTTTTGAGCGATATGTTAAGATAGTAGATAATTATACCTTAAAGGCTCTCGGTTGAGCCTCCAACATTTCATCGTCTGATGATGCAATTATCATGCCATACGAAGCGTATGCATTGACATTTTTTTGTGACAATCTTGTCCATATTTGTCTAGAGCACGGGGCATTGGACAAAAAAGCCTCATTGTAAATCTGCAAGTGGTTATCGAGTGTATACGCAATAATAAACTTTGCGCTAATACAAATAAGTGTACTTAAAGCGATAAAATATCTCATTCTTGTGCATGGTTTGACCTTGTCAATTAACGTACGTAAATTGTAGGGATAAGGCGAGGCCACTGTATCGTCTAATTAAAAAGATAGCGGAATGTTTTTGATTTTCAAAATCTTAAAATATATGACAATTTTAGAAAGTTGGCGATCTTGGTACTGTCAAGTGTCGTCGGTGATGCGTCATAGGTTGCCATCGGCACTGCACTGATTCCAAGAGAAACGATTGAGTGATCGCTTTTAAATTACGACAGCTAAAGGCTGTCAAAAAAGAACTGTCACGCAGCCTGACCCACGAGCAATGGGATTTTTTTTTAGATAGAGCCCTTGCAGTTTTCGTTAAAGTTCAGGTTAATGCAACCATGCGTCGCTATATTTTGTGACAACTCTCTCGGAAAATGGCCTGACGGTACTCTTTTTTGCGGAGTGTCACCTCACAAGTCAGGAGATTAAAATGCTTTGGCCAACGCATCCATGTTATAACTATCTCCACTCGAAACGAATCTAATTTGTGACACATATACGTGAGATGACATGCGTAGCTCGATAGAGCGATGAGCTGACAACTTGGACAAGAAAGTGTAGTCGCGACCGATAAGAAAAATTGATTACCGATAGCATCAGGCGGATGTATAACAGCATAAACCAAAGTGATCTGTCACATGTAGTGGCTTTTCGTAGTAAAAGATTAATATATAGTAGGTCCACACTACATCGCTCGGTAGTCACCTCGGTCGGCTGACCTCCGTCCAAACAATAATTTATTCTGTACCGCAATCCGTAGTCGTCGCAAATTCTCCTTTTGAATCTACAATAGTCCGAGCCAGTAAACAAAAAAAAATTGCAATTAAATCGATCTGGTGAAAATATTTCATGATTCAGTTACATTATTTCTTCTTTTTTTTCCTTTTTGAGGTATCATTTCTTATCACAACATTGGTATTTAATGTGGCATTACTAAACATTTAAGCCGTGGGCTTATATTTCGATCTAATCTTTAGCGATGGTGTTATATGTGCTATATAGTCGCAGGCAAAAAATGGCTTATCTCAATGGTGGCATTAAAAAAAATATATTAGCATATATTTGTGCTAAAGTAAATCCGTACTTTTGGCATATTAGTACTTTTGATTAGAAAGCGAAATAAAACGACAAGGTGCATGGCTAAATCATGCTACAGCGCTCAAAATTAAGGGAATTAGCGACATGCGACAACAACGTCTTGCTCGGTCTGTCGTCTCCCGTCCTCTCTCCTTGTACTCACCCTCTCACCTTCTCGTTCCTCTCTTCCAACAGCATTCCAGGCGTCGCTTTCTCTCTCTCTCGAGCGCGAATCCATCCACACTCGACCAGGTATTTCTCGCCATGTCGAGGCTCCCACTTGCTCTTCTCGTCTCTGTCCGAGCACCGAGACGACAAGAAACCAACTACTGTCGCTTCAGCTAAAGCAAGCGAAGTCAAACAGTTACTATCGCTCTACACCCCCGTGAAGAAGTCGCTGGCGATCTCCATATCAGCCTTGAGCGTCTCGACGTGCATCACCATGTGTGTTCCCTTTGGAATGGGTCGAGTGATCGACGTCGTGTCTGCTGGCTCCGCTGCTGCGATGCCTCTCCCGACCGTTGTGACGTTATTAGGTGGACTCTTTGCAGCTGGTTCGGTCGCGAATGTCATTCGTGTCGATACGAGCAATATGATTGGAGAGCGCATCACTAATCGACTGCGTCAAGACACGTACGCATCGATTCTAAAGCAAGAATTGGGCTTCTTTGACTCGTCACGAACAGGAGAATTGCTGAATCGACTTAGTGCCGACACGACGTTGATTGGCAAGGTGTTGAGTGATAACGTGGCAGGTGGATTACGCAGCACAGGGCAGGCACTAGGCAGCATCACAATGATCTTTGTCACGTGTCCGAATCTCGCCATGATCATGTTGTCGGTCGTACCACCAATTGCACTTGGTGCTGTGAGTTATGGTCGATATGTCAAGACACTCACGACTCAAGTCCAGACGCAATTGAGTGAAGCCACCGAAGTGGTCGAAGAGAAACTCGGCAATTTACGAGTTGTGCGCTGGTTCTCAAAAGAAGCGCACGAAGTGGCAAATTACCGTAAAAAAGTCGACCAAGTCTTGGCTTTGGCTCGCAAACGGTCATTGGCTAGTGCCACATTTTTTGGCGGCGTGGATTTTGGTGTCAAAATGAGTATGCTCGGGGTGCTGGGGTATGGAGGCCAAATGGTCGCCGACGGGCTATTGACGAGTGGGGAACTCACGTCGTTTCTATTGTACACGCTGTACGTTGGCTTCTCCTTTGCAGGTCTATCCTCGTTTTACGCAGAGTTAATGAAAGGCATTGGCGCATCTTCGCGTGTGTTTGAGCTCCTCAATCGCCAACCAAAGGTTCGAGTTCCGATAGGAGGTTGGACTTCGTTGTCGGTCCCGTTTACAGGTCATATTCAGTTTCAAGACGTTGCCTTTGCGTATCCTACTCGTCCTGACTCGACCATTTTCAGTGGGTTGAACTTGGAAGTGCTTCCAAATGAAACACTGGCGCTCGTGGGCCCAAGTGGCTGTGGCAAATCGTCGATCACGTCGCTCCTTGCGCGTTTTTACGAGCTAGATGGGCCAAATTGCCGCGGCAAGATCCTGTTGGATGGTGTAGACATTGCGACACTAAACCCAGCAGAATTGCGTGGACTAATGGGAGCTGTTCCACAAGAACCACCGCTCTTTGCGTGTTCTATTCGGGATAATATTGTGTATGGCTGCTCCGAAGGACAAAATGTGACGTTCAAGGATGTTGTCAGTGCTGCGAAAGCCGCTAACGCACACGACTTTATCATGGCGTTCCCAGATGGTTACGACACGATCGTTGGCGAGCGTGGTCGGGCGCTTTCGGGTGGCCAGAAACAGCGGGTGGCCATTGCGCGTGCTCTTGTTAAGCGTCCGAAAATTTTGATCTTAGATGAAGCCACTTCAGCACTGGACCCGGAAAGCGAACGACTAGTGCAGGACGCCGTCGATCGCGCTAAGCAAGGCCGCACCCTTATTCTAGTGGCTCACCGACTATCCACGATTAAAAGCGCCGACCGAATTGCCGTCATTTCGAATGGCTGTATAGTGGAGCAGGGACCCTTTGCTGAGTTAGCAGGTCGTGAGGACAGCACATTTGCAAAGGTGGTTTTGAGCGGACAAAAGTAACAATTGGCAAATCCTCAATTACTAACACATAGAAAGCTTAAGTGTGAAAGGCATTCGTGTTCTCTAGCCTAATTGGTGAAAGCAGATTTTCTGAATAAAGACAAGTAAAATTAAAAACTTGGAGCAAGTGGCAAAGAATGTGGCAGAACTTACACGGATTTCAGATATTCCTTCGTGTACCGGTCAAGGGGTAAAGATTTGCGAGTGGAACACTCTACGGCCGCTCCATCGCTCTCTGATGTCGTCTCGTCGATCCATTCTACTCCGCCATCTTTACTTGGCGTGACACTGGCAATGTTTAGGTACAAGTTTAAAGTATCTGGAAGACTTGCAGATGTCTGTAAAGTCGGGAGCGACGCTTTTTCTTTTCCACTGTCGCGTCGAGAAGACTGTCGACTCCAAGTTGTATTCAAACGAAGGTCTGTAGTATTTGCAGTCGTAGACGTTTCGGATGGAAAGAGGTGATTGTATAGAAAAGTCAATACTTCATCGTGCGCCAACAAGCGCTCAATGAGCCGCACACGATCGTTGGATGTAAAGTCGTCCAATTCAACGCTACATTTTAAATCACAGGCTTTGCTGACTGCCGATCGATTATTTCGTAATTTAGAATTTGGTCCGTCCTCACGTCTTTGACCCACTTCCTCTTTCACCGACTCGACACATTGCAAGAAAAGAGCTTCAAGAGATGATCGACCAATACCTCCATTGCTTTCCACGAAATGTTGCTTTTGCTTCATCAAATTTAATTCGTTGGATTTGTGCTGCAGCTCACGTTTTAAACTTCGAATGTGTTTTTTCAATTTTTCTCCTGTACGAGTCGCGTCCAAAGAAATCTGGGGCAACCCGTGGACTCCTGAACCTGTTTCAATAAATGAATCTCTTGAACCTCGATTCTTCGGTATCTTGACTCCTGATCTATGCTGAAGATCGAAAGACAGAAACTCCCCTCTAGACTCTGACCCGTCACTGGTGCCGGGCACTGCGATTCGCACGTCAAGTTCGGCGCGGAGCACTTTGTTCTGTTTCTTGCACGCTTTCAACTGTGTTTCGAGCCATTGTCGATCCTCTTCCATCGACTCGAGATTTTCCTTCATAGCCTTTAGATCTTTAGTCACATTCGTAGTGATCGCATCAAGCCGAAGTGCCTCTTTTCGATACCAATCACGCTCCTCTTCAATCTTTTTCATCTTTTCCGATTTGTTCTCCATTGTTTCATTGCGATGAAGCTTCTCGCGCATTGCATGCAGTTCTTTCTGCACATTGTACATGTGGGTACGGTACGCGGCCAAGAAATCGCGTTCTTGCTGCGCGAGAACGGCACTGATCTTCTCGGATAAAGACCCAACAACATTATTGAGCTGTGCATGTTTCTGGCGCACGACCGCCATACTGGCAAGAACGTTTACAAAACAAAAAGAGTAATTGGAAAATGCTTAGTAGAAATGTCATCGGCACGGCTTACGCTGGTGATTTATCGATGACAATTGTGTCAGAGCTAAGCGTATTGAGATGGCTTGATCCAGCATCCGGAAGTCTTTTTACCGAAGTTATAAAAGTCTCTTTGGTCAGCACTTCGGCTTCGGCGGCTTTTTCATTCATCGTGCTTTTATGTCGGTAAAAACGCCTTTGCGCCCGGAAAAACTGTTTTTATGTATATTCTTAGTACTTTCAGACTTTTTTCTGGTATTTTTAAAAATACCAGAAAAAAGTCTAGTTCTTCAATCTTAAAAAAACTCACTAAGATTGCCTCTTCTTACTACCTTAAACTGATTGATACGCACCAAACTAGCCCTAGACACGCTGTGATAATAAGTTTTTGGGGCTAGAAGGAATTAAGAAACAAAAGTGCTTCAAAAGGCTCTGCATTACATACTGCCGCGAAGGCAAGATTGGTCAATCCCTCGCTACAACTCTTGCGCAATTTTAAAACTCAACTGAAGAATTGCAGCGCTCAGCTACTGTGAACGTTAACAACAGCTAGCTTCCCTTTATAAAACTGAGATGGCCTGAATAGTATTTCAAAAAAGTATAAAAATGAATTGCGGTAGCAATTCAAGACACTTATGTGGAACGTGCAAAGTCCTGTTTGACCCCATCACACCTAATAAGACTAGGTAGTCAGTTCTATATCGATTATCCTTCTGCATCCTCGCATAGAGTTTAGACTGTATTGGATCTTCTTTCAGCTGTTGGACGCGCAGTTTGCACTACTAGAAAGATTCGTTGTCTTATATGGGCGTGGGGAGGAGGCCCCAGAAAAAACACGTCTCATCAAGACCGTTAATTTATGGAAGGAGAAGAACGTGATGCATGGTCACCATCGAGCAGTGTAGGACATAACCGAAGAGAGTCTACAGTAGACATGTCGTTATATGGCAATAGCGCTTGGCTAAATACTTTATGAAGAGGGACACTGATACGATTAAAGAAACGATTAGCTTTGGTCCTCTTTCTTCCATGAGAGCTCTGATTGAGATGGATGGGATGTTCTTATAAAGCTGAAAGGTGTTCGTGAGGTCTATGACATAGCTGAAAAAATAATTATAAACGATTATGATCTGGTACAATGATGCTGATAAACTAGAAAAAGCGCGGTACTTAGAAGGCACTTGGTACAAGGGAAGACTCATTTATTCAAAGGATCCATCAAGTCCTTATAATTTTTTTGCGAAGAAATTCTTATATGTAGTCGCTTCGACAAGAGTGTTCGTTATAGGATCATTATGAATTCAGGATCCAAATGATGCATAATATGGCAGCGGCCTTAACAAAAAAAAGTGTGACCTCATCGATAAAATATTTTAAGCAAAGCGAAAGGCGAAACAACCGGGAATTGCAAGTCCCCTCTACATTCTCGATCAGAAAGGTAATCCACAAGTAGAGCACCGTAAATAAATAAATTAAGTATGACAATCATCTCGGCCCAAATGCCAATCACTGGAAAGAATGTGCTGCAAAGCCGCATGTCAGAGTGTACACTGTAAGAGGCACTTGACTTAAGCATATCATTGACTCGCCGTGCGAAAGAGTGGCATATCGTTGACCGCAGTCAGAACTTCAAGTGATACGCTCCTAATGTATTTAGTTACATCTCAAGGTTCGTCGAGCGCGCCTGCGACACTAAGCTGTATTGTGCAGAGCACAGGAAGGCGAGCGAAAAATTCAAAATCGTTTATTCGTGAACAATATTCGAGCGTACGCGCACGATTGAGCCGTACGCTGAGGCAAATGAATAATTGTCTTTTTACAGATCTTACTAAGGTCAAGGCCATATAAGTTGTCCAATCTCATTGCTCAATGAGAAAGTACAAGGCCTAATCCGCAATAGAGGATTATATAGGTTTTGCGTAAAAGTTTGGTAGTTCTGCTCTATTTGTTACAGTTTGTCTACAACTCAGTACTTTGTACCTTGCATCACAAGTGCTGAAGTTTTATGTCCCTCAAAGCCATACGTAAAAAAGCAGCTATCGCAGTCTAATGTGTTTGATCTAACCGATCACATTCAAGCATTTTTCAACTTGATGGGCATCCTGGCCTTGTACCTGGTCAATGTTCTCGCTTTTGCGAGAGAGTCATCCAACCAATGTAGTTACTCGTTTTTCCTCGGCTTCGGTGATTAAAAGCATAAGTTAATTATATATTAAAGTGGCCAGATAGCAGCTTAAGTTGTACAACGACATTTGAGCGATTTGGTCAAGATACGTTTCAACATACTCTAATTTTTAATTAAGTGAGCTCAAAGATGACTATATTTTTTCTAAGTTTAATTAAGTTGTGCATAGAGTGTCGAAGTCTTCAATGAAAAAAAGGAAGTTCGGAACGTTGTAAGGAAGATAACTAGTCAAAATTGAAGGTAAAAGTGAAAAGAATTTTTCAAGCCGACGTATTGATATGCGGGGAGGGTGCTGCGCCAGGCACAGAGCTGGTTATACTACTGTCAGCACGCCTTTCGAGGCATGAGCGCGCGATTCATTATTGCATTGGCAATATTAAAACGAAGCAGTGACGATTGTGCTTGATGGGAAGCTTTTCACACTGACCAGCTTTCAAGGCTCCAATATTTGCGCAAAAAGGCTGCTTCCCTACACCAAACGGAGTTATCTCCTGGCAGCACTCAGGCTTTGTTGGTAAGACAGAGACGGTTTTTCGGAGGCCTTTATATTTTTGTTTCGGCAGACGAAGCTAGCATAATTTTGCTAGCGATAATTCGAAGCACTTGGTCCGACAAGAAACAACGCTTGTTTCCAGCGAGTAGTGGTGGTAAGGATCCATTTGATCGGGGAAAGAATCAGCCGTCAAATGTTTATGCTGTATAATTCCATAGTAGAGACGTTTTGGTTTAAGCAACCTTGAATGCGATTAATGTCTTGGGTATGCCAGTCATATAGCCCAAGTTGTTATGCTGTAGTCTAATCAGAAGTTTTAAAGAGGCCGCTATGAAGGTGTCGTTTTGTAGACCAGTAATTAATGGGCAAAACAAAAAAAATTAGTCCCGATAAGTGTTAGGGAAGTCGTGATGGTAGATTCGAATGAAGAAGACGGCAAATGAGATCGTTATCTGCACGAATAATGTCATATTCGTGAAAATTTCATGTGTGAAGCGAAAAGCATTGTCTCTGAGAAGCATGGTTTCTACGGTGGATGGGAAAATAGCAAGCGTGTGAGCATATACTTTAGTCTTAGTGCCAGGCTTTCAGATACTTGAGTAAGTAAGTGAGCTGATACCCGGATGAAGCATCACGAGATGTTATGGTGTCGAGTATTTAAATAAAACCTCGGCAGAAGTTTGAGTTTCGAAAGACGTCGTGGTGAGCCGTATACTGGCAAAGATTACGATGAAGTGTTGCCAAACGTTTCACCCTGATGTAAAACGTAAGAAATGTTGTGCCAATCTGGTCAACTTAGCTTAAAAGGAACCGAGTCGGTATCTACGAGCTTGGACAAAATTATAGTTCTCCATAGTGAAAGACTCTTTGCCAATAGCTCGAAACGCCATTCCAGCGAAGAGTAGTAGTAGAGGATTGCAAAGGCATATACAAAACGTCCAAACCAACGCTTTGATCTGGAAAGACAAATTGTAGGCAGCTTGTACTGGAATTAATTATTTAGAAAGAGATCTGACGTTTGATCTGCAGTGCCGAATAAATTGACAGTTTAATTTGAAATAGTTCGACCGAATCTGAAATAGAGTGAAGATCTTAGCCCCAGCGGTGTATGGTACGAAGGACCACTAGCTGTTAAGTTGGTTGAAAGCTTCTATTTATTTGTAATTTATGACTGGATGTTGTTGATTAAATTCTAGTACCGATTTCTCCTCGAAAACACTTTGAGTGCTCAAGATAGGCTACAGTATCGACTGCATCATCATATTTGATAATAAAGTCGATCTTGCAAGGTGCGGACTCTTCAAAAGCGGTTGGTGAAGCTGTAAGCTGGGCCGGCTCTGGGATGCTGGTCTCTTTGGCGAACGTCCGCCTTTGAACTGAAACGTTGTGAACAAGAACAACGATTTGTGCCAATATTAAAAATGTCGAATCCCACCAAACAAACCTTCCACAAGGCTTCCAGTGCTGAAGAGCGAGGTCTAAAGCTTGCCAGTTCGCACTGTCATAGGCATTTTCAAATTGAGAAGATTGGCACCCGCGGAGGTTGGTGAGTCACAACTAGTACAGTAACTTTATAGATCCAAATAGTACCAGTAGCGCGTGGCGTTTTCTTGACTGGATAAAAACCCAAATTGATCGTCTCTTAAAAGCACAGGTAGAACTTGTTTAAGTCGATATTTTAAAGCTTTGTTCTAAACTTGGCGTCCCTATTTAATGAAGTGATGGACGGCAATCTTTAGGATCCGGGCGACTGCCTTTCTTGTGTAATAAAGATAGGGCAGCATGCTGGTACTGAATGTCCTCACTTTTAAGAAGCCATAACTCACATTTTAAACGACATGGTCAACAGGACCGACTTCTATCCAACAACGTGCTTGGATGAGCGAAGAAAATTATCGGAGAAACCGACACTTGTGTGGCAATAGTCGATTCTGTTTTAAAGTTGGGCCCAGTAAATCCTTAAGTTGAAAAAAATTACTATTCCAAAGTAATTATCAGTCGAAAAGCTCTGGTCTTCTAATTTCATGGTGGTTGAAAGAAAGGCGGGCTTGATCGAGATCGGGATCCATAGTTTTTAATACCACCAAGCACTAAATGGTAGTCGAGTCGTTCGAATTGGGCGCTTTAGCGCTAAAAACATTAAACAGTCGCTAAATGCGGTAAAGCGTATTGCTTGGCGCCAAGTCGTGCCACTAATAATACATAACAATTACTTCGGGTATTGGGTCAATGGCATATTGTTGCGTGACGTTCTAAGCTTTTTAAAGGGGTGACTTTCACTGAAAGCAAGAGCGATTCCATTGCGGTTTGAGAACAACTAAGTATGTTGAATGGACCAGTGAACTTAAGCGTTACAGTTTGCTGCGTGAAGGAAAAGCCATTTTTCTGGAAAATAAGACCAGTAAGCTTTGTCGGTCAGGGAAAAGGTTGGGGTGACGCCCTCCTTCCAAGCGCGGGGGCTAAATGCTCGCGCGCTTCGGGCAAGTGCTCTCGGGCATCTGCAGGTCTCTAACGAGTCTCACCCTCGACGCGACGGTCTCCAGCACCAGGGCGCCACCTGGGCTCTTATCAAGTTAGAGCTAAACAAAATAATGGAAGACCCTCACGACCTCGGTGCTGGCTGCACTGCCCGCCGAACGAGACCCGACGTATGCGGACACCACTCTATGCCGTGGACTAGCCAGACTGAGCCTAGCACGTGCATAACTTGGCAACGCGATAACGTAATACAATACAATACAATGTGCTTTGTCGTCTGGAGAGCAATAGATTGTTAAATTTCGGTACGAGGAGTGGTCGATTAAGACCATTGACATTCAATGTAGGTCCAGCTCCCTGGTTCGAAAGCAAAGCAAATGAGTTAATTTTTAACGATTTGGTTTTTGGTGGGCACGACTTTCTTGCGCTGTGCCAAAGTAATCTAGCGTCTATACTTCAAAAGTAGATTTCCTTTAAAAAAAAATCGTTCATTTTAGCCCAATAGGACGACTGGCTTGGACTGGACGGGCCGCATCAAAGATTTGGCTCGCTAGGAAAGAATTCATCCATCGATCCTTTGGCGCTCTCTCTTCGTCTCTGTACACGCCTTCTTTTCATCATGTCAATGGTTTTCGATGAGTACGGTCGCCCCTTTATCATCCTGCGTGACCAGCAACAGAAGGAGCGGATCAAGGGCGTGGAGGCTATCAAGAGCAACATTTTAGCTGCGCGTACCGTGTCGAGTCTTTTGCGCACGTCACTTGGTCCGCGTGGCATGGACAAGATGATGGTTAGCCAGGATGGTGACGTTACCATTTCGAACGACGGTGCAACGATCCTTGAGCAAATGCAGGTCGAACACCGCGTAGCGCACTTGCTTGTAGAGCTCAGCAAGTCGCAGGACGACGAAATTGGCGACGGTACCACAGGCGTTGTCGTGCTGGCGGGCGCGCTGCTAGAGCAAGCTGAAAAGATGCTAGCGCATGGTCTTCATCCCATGCGCATTGCGGACGGCTTTGAAGAAGCGTGTGAGATCGCATGTAAGCATCTAGAGGCCATTGGCGACGTGATTTATTTCTCGAAAGAAGACTCGACCCCTCTCGTAGACACGGCTATGACTACGTTGTCGTCAAAAATTGTCAACAAGTACAAGCGTCAGATGGCGCAGATTGCAGTCGATGCTGTGATGAAAGTGGCCAATTTCGAGACGCGTGATGTGAATTTTGACTTGATCAAGGTGGAAGGCAAGCCGGGAGGCACTTTAGGCGAGACGGCATTGATTAATGGCATTGTCATTGACAAGGATTTCTCTCACCCGCAAATGCCAAAAGAAGTGAAAGATGCTAAAATGTGCATCTTGACGTGTCCGTTTGAACCGCCAAAGCCCAAGACAAAACACAAACTCGACATTACTAGCGTCGAAGCGTATGAGAAGCTGTACAAACAAGAGCAAGAGTACTTTACGACGATGGTGAAGCAAGTAAAGGACTGTGGCGCTAATCTGGTGATTTGCCAGTGGGGATTTGATGACGAAGCCAACCATTTGCTATTGCAAAATCAATTGCCAGCGGTACGCTGGGTCGGAGGCGTTGAGCTAGAGCTGATTGCCATTGCAACGGGAGGACGGATTGTCCCGCGATTTTCAGAACTCACTCCGGAGAAACTTGGACGTGCGGGAACTGTACGGGAAGTCGCTTTTGGCACCACAAAGGAGCGGATGTTAGTCATTGAAGATTGTGCAAGTTCCGATGCCATTACGGTGCTAGTGCGTGGGGGCAACAAAATGATTGTTGAAGAAGCCAAGCGCTCGCTCCATGACGCCATGTGTGTGACGCGCAATCTGATTAAAAACAATCGTATCGTGTATGGCGGGGGTGCGGCTGAGATTGCGTGTGGCATTGCTGTACGTGAATACGCTGATCAGATCACGGGCATTGAGCAATATGCCATCCGTGGCTTTGCCGACGCCCTGGAAGACGTGCCCATGGCATTGGCTGAAAACAGTGGCTTGAGCCCCATTGACTCGCTCTCGGCTGTCCGCGCACAACAGATTGCTGAACAAAACCCACGACTTGGCATTGACTGCAACTCGTCGGGCATCAACGACATGAAGGAACAGCAAGTGTTTGAGACGCTCATTGGCAAGCAGCAGCAATTTCAACTAGCGACGCAGGTTGTGCGAATGATTCTCAAGATTGACGATGTCATTATTGAAGGCTCTTACGCGTAAGTCATTGGCTATAAATCGAAAGAGCAATCCCGGTACCGCTTTTGGTCGTCTTGAAATGAAAAAGTCTTATTTTTAGTCAATTTTGCGTCAAAGTCGCAATTTTTTGTCGTTTAGGCAACCATTTTAAAGCTACTATTACTGCTCCATTTTCTCCTTTAATCGTTGGAGGATTAGTTGCCGCTGCAAAGCGAGATATTCCTTGGCTTCAGCCGACAATCCGACATCACTTTGAGTCATTATATCCAGCTCCAGACGACGTTCCATCATTCGTACCATGGCTTTACTCTTTTGATCATCTCTTGTCTCGACCATTAGTCGTTGAGCTTCACCCGGCAACGCTTCATTCGCTGGCATCAGCGAGTCTGCATTCATGAACTCAATTCTCTGTTTCACTCGTCGACCTCCATCATCTACCCTTCTCGACTGCGTGGTGCTCACAGAAACCTCCGCAGAAGATGGTTGCTTCTCGTATTGATCTGGTCGCTCGTCTTCCTCATGCATCGAGGCAAATTGGTGCATGAGCTGAGGCTTTAACACCGTCCACCATGTCGCCTGGGTAACTAGCAACCACGCCTCCGAAACGTACTCAAATTCTTTCTTTGTTGCTGCATGAAAGGTCTTGATTGCCCACTCGAACGCCTGACTTACTTTATCGTTCAAGACCTTTGAGCTCCTGTATTTCTGGCTGAAAAGGGTGACGAAGGCCACCATAGCAGGACGCATTGCTTTCCACTGCTTCTGTAGCGTGTCAATTGCTTGGCAGTGGCCTATTGGGGGTGTGATAGCTGCGTACGCAGACGCTACGCGCTTCCAAAATACTTCATTGTCGTGATCAGCTGGAAGAGCCGACGCCGCTGTGATCCACGCGCGCGTAAGATTCATTAAATTTTCATTCTTGGATCCTGGCAGCATCATGCAATTACGCAAGTCCTTTGCTGAAGGAATGACCTTTTCTTTTTGTGGCATACGAAAAAGAAGCTCTGGATATCGGGGCAACTTCAATATGGACACATTACCGCGTTCGAATCATTTCGTTTTGAATATTCTAGGTATTGCTTCACCGCGTACATCAATCTGAGTTAAGTGGGTGAGGTGAATGCATGGATACTAAAATCACTCATGTATGACCGACAAATGGTTGTAGAGACTAGAGATAGTTCATAAGGTACGATGTAAGTGAGTACAATTAGCTATTTTCAAGAGGAGCCGCGTTATCCATCCCCCATTTTCGTGATTGGCTAATTATATAGACTACTGATTGGCTAAAACTCGGGCTTGGCATTTAAATGTTCGTGGCGCCAATAGGCGCCACTACCCCTTTTCATCTACAACACGAGTTGATTGATTTTCTTCTATACTGCGCGCTACAGAATATTGTCAACTCTTGAAGACTGCTCAAACGCTCATTTTTTTATCTTTAGGCTGACAAAAATCTGGATCACGGTGAGAACAAAAATCGTTTTACTTATATTCAATGCGGTTAGCTTGAAATAAGGCGATGCCTACTGGGGATGGCCTAGTGATAACAATGGTTAGCGCTGTGCTTAGACACTTCAATCGTAGCACAGTTCTGATCATCTCAAAAGAGTATTAAAAAATGTTGTACGATCCTGAGCAAAGCCAGCTTTTCGAAATGATGTGAATAATGTTGATTGGCAGTGACGGCGTTACATTGTCTGATGGTAACATGTTCATGGTCTCAAAAGGGAAAAAGGGATCGTAGGAGAGGGCAACTGTATGAGAGAGAGTGAGTTTAAATGTGAATGTGAGGAATGTAGCGTTCTGTGGATGGTGAAGTAAACAGCAAAAAAAGGTTAAAAGGAAAGTGGCGTCACGAACATTTAAATACCAAGCCCGAATTTTGGCTAATCAGTAGATTATACAATAAGCCAATCACAATAATGGGGAATGGATAACGCGGCTATTTCAAGAGGTTTTGGATGCTGCTACTATTTTTCTTAATATAATTGCTATTTTTGTGTGCTATCTGGGCTGCCGTTTTACCATCGTTTGTACCACAATTTAAGAATTCAGCTCTTTTACTATAAGTTCCCTCTCTCTGATTTGATGATCGATTCAGCCCAACTTAACACCAGCGTTTGTCGATGTACGCGCAACCCTCACAATCGAAGACGATGCATGAGAAAACTTCGCTGCAGAAGGCAGCTAAAAAAGTAAGGAGATAAGATGGCCATCTCCAGTGAGAAGCCTGTTATGGTCACCACCTTGCTGCTAACAATTCCGCCAAATTATCCGACAGATCCGCCGCCGCTTTCTATCGCTTGGCTTTCAGCAGCTCAGACAGCAAAATCACAACTCCTAGCAGCTCCGAAGCTCCGAAAAGGTCAACTCTGTCGTCCAACGGTCCCGACGACGGCTTCAATAACATTTTAAACATAGAGAAGCGCATACGCAGCTTTGCTGAATGGTGTCACCACTACCGATAACTTGAAATTGCATCAGTTGATAAGTGTCACATTTGAGTCAAAAAATGTGACAACTGACAGGGTGTATACATTCTGATACCACGCTACTCCCCTCAAGGTTTATCGTCCGACCGCGAGAAAGAGTCTGCTTTCTTTATTGAAGAATACCACACGAAAGTCAATAAGGCCAATAAGGCATCCACGTCATGGAAGCGACCACAGTAATTCTGAACAAAGAAAACACAGCGCTTTCGAGCGCCGAACTTGATCGTACAGCGGAAGTGGACAAAAAATCCGACGGCGTGCGCAATTTTCTCGAGAGCACCACATACCTCTAAGAATGCGGTCGCATGACCGCTCGCCTTTGATAGTGCACTGCCACTAAAGATGGCTACAAACGGAAGCAAGATCGGTAGCCCACCACCGTCCACCGCGTCTTTCGGGCGACGCAATTTGAAACATGAGTAGTTTAGAACTTGTGCTAGATAGATTGGTTCCTCATTCGTCTATAAACGTGCAAATAACCACACACCCTTGAACAGAAAGTTATGTAAACTTCCACACTTTTAAATCTATAGCCATACCGACGACCCGTTGAATTGCCTGATCCTTAGACGGATTTCGATCGACCCAGTAGCTCGAGTGGTGAGACGCTTAATTAGGGTACAAGAAGTACCTGATTCGATACGCACAGAATTTGGATAGAACCAGCTAGAATTACGTCATTGAAGTGGACAAGAAAACGTGTGACTATCCTCTGCGCCTAAATTTGTACAGATGGGAGGTCTAGACGCTCCACTCACCAAAAATGTCTTATAGTGCTATGAAGGACATTCCGATCCATAAATGGGTAGGATAGCTAAAAGCATCTAAGCTTAGTACTAGCGTGCGGATTTCGGTACCTCGAAGCTCCTTCTCATATAGTAAGGTGACATTGGTAGACTTACCAGATTCGATAATTTTTGGTCTAGATTTTCGCCGAAAACGCTTAGTTTAAACGCTCTGTCTTGAGCTTATACATAGTGCAACAATTTGCTAAGGTAATACAAACACATTTCTTATTGAAACACCTATTCTATTTTCACTATTGCTCAGATATCTGGTACGCTCTTGCGCCTGCCCTTGGTAGACTTGCCTGCTCTCCGGCGATCTGTACGTCTGCAAGCGCAAAATCACCTTGGCTCTCTTGTCGACGTAAAGTGTCGGATTTTGTGTTAGTACTGCCAATTTAATTCCTTTCCGCTGTAGTCTTTTGAGTACGCCGCCTTGCCAGCAACTTTGCTCGCCACTTTAATATTGATAATTATTGTTGTTTGAGTTTGGGGAATTGGACAAGGAGTTGCCGGCGCACTGCCAAATTGGCTCTCAATGTAAGCAAAATTCTGTCGCATTTAATTTCTAGTGGATTTTATTCGGGCTATGAGCAGCGATGCTGTTGTCCCTTCACACTCAAGGTAATCAGTTGGTAATGAGTCGTAATAGCCTACAACACTAAGTCGAACTTTCGTGGGTAAAGCTGGCTTCTGTTTGAAAATACTCAGAGGAATTGTCGACGACTGGTGCACCTTTCGATATTTAAACCCCCATGCATAGTGAGGTATTCCTACTGAATTGAGCACTCGTCCACATTATAGAGCTGAACTTGTCCATTTGCATGATTATATGTTGTATCAAAATGGGACAAAAGCTCTATTGAAACGATTAGACTTTAAATTGCAATTTACTGCGATTAGGTCTTTGGATAGGTAGCGATTGTTCACTCAAAGATCGTATATTTTTCTGCACGTCAACTCTCTAATAGGTACTATGCACCTAGTAGCACGTGTGGTGAATCCTGTGTCCGCACGAATATGTTGAAACCCTCTTGATATAGCATATGTCGAACAAGCGGTTCGCACTGATTAACAGACTTGCTGGCTTCCATGGTCTTTAAAAGACGTGTGTATTTGCAAATTTCTCTGCTGACCAGCAGCTGGAATGTGTCAAGGCGCTCGATCTCTACGAGAAAGGTCTATACTCGAAGGCTCGCTCAAATAGCCCCAGCGGTGACGTCTCCTGTGCGATTCTAGCCATAAAGCTGAAGATTTCTAGCTTTAAGGTGAGAAAAATTAGAAACCTTTTTAGTTGATATGGTGGTACAAAGGCGGCCTTAATCACGATTCAGGTATGCGCGGCGCTCACTTGGGAGACCGGGCCAAAAGCTGGACACTCTCCTTCTCTTCACCGGAGTGTGTATCCTTGGATGCATGAACAAACATTGTACTTTAATTTAAATTGGCGCTCACGCTGTTTTAGCAGCAAGCAGAAAAAGGGTGGGCTTCATATGCTTATGGAGAAAGGGAGCTGACGGTCTCCACTACTAGTGCACCTCGTCAAGGTATTTGCGTTTAAAAACGAACATACCTTGCCTATAAACCTTCAGATGGCACGCTTCAAAAAATAAAAGAGGCATTTAAAAGACAAGATCACCTGTCCAGAATGATGTGAATGACTACTGTCTCGATTTTGTCCCAATGGATTAAAGTGCTTCTGAGCACGCAAGATTTACTACTTTGGTTGAAGCTCGTAAGAATGCGTAACTCGTTTATGTTACGAAGGCGCACCAGGAAGAGAGCATTAGGGCTTTGGGGGTTGCTGGCCGAAGCCTCGCTCACTAAGTCCCAATGACAATTGGCGGTAGATAACCAAAAATACGTATATGCAAAAGCTTGACAGCCTTTGAAGGAGGTTATAGTAGCGCTAAACTGCTCACTTTACGTGCAAGTCAACGAAGAAATGGAGTTTCATTTCAAGGACTCCGAAGCGTCAAAATTTTGCATGCTGGCAATCAACCAAAATGGGTTGGCTGATGCCTTCACAAGAGAAACAAAAATAAGTCAGTCTCATTCCAACTGGCAAACTGAATGATTACAGACAAGAACCTCGGCTCCATAGTTCGGAAATTTAGACAGCACGGAGTCAAATTTTGCTCCTGACATACTTGATCTTGAGCATGCTAGAGCAAGAATAGCACGAGGCTTCATGGTGATCGATGATGGGTAGTCATCTGCTCAACCTTGCTGCGCTAATGGCCTTTTCTAAATCGAGTTTGGAAAATAGGCTCAAATTAAGTATGGAGCTTATCAATAATAACGGCATCGCTATAGCCTTCTCCCACAAGTAGCCAAGCTATCGTATTAGCATCGGCTGCTGAAGATGTTAAAATAGGTTCTTCAAGTCATTAGCATTATTTTACAGGTGGAGGACATAGAACAAACAGGTGCGAGAATCGACGTTTCTTAAGCGAGTGTAGTAAGACCCTGAGAAAGATTGGGAAACGTTGTTCATAGTCAGCGGCGAAAATTATAGTCTAACAAGTTCAAGAGGCATAGTTGGCAGCGGAATACCACAGGTGGGCAACACGATACCATTAACGCGGGTATTTTAGCTCTTCTAGAAAGAAGTGAGGATACGAATTCAATCCATAGGTGCCACAAGCGTTCCCACGGTTCACTGAAAGAAATCATCCACTAGGCTACTGAGTTCTTGCATAAATTATGATTTATTGATATGTCAAAACTTGTTTTCTATCGAAACTTCCCTTGGCAACTTTACTACCCTATCGCTTCAAGGAGAAAGTCTCAGATCAGCCTTGTGTACCCTGGCTTTGAGATACTGAATGATCACAAAGATCGTGGCCTTGAGATTCTCAAGGATCTTATAGATCCGGAATAAAAAATTTCTTTTATTTGAGTAATACTCGGATGTGGTGTCAAAGACCCATCATCTAAGCTTTCACCCAATAGAAAAGTGAGACGCAATATTAATCTCGTGCCAATATTTTGTTTGGGCAATGGCCACTGCCACGAGAGCACTATAAGCTCATCGGTGTTTTCTTTGCCGAAAAGAGAGACACAGCATGGTGGGGGAATTGACAAATTTGAGCTCGTCACCGACTTTTTATCCTTGAAAGCCAATCGGAAAGAGGTGACTAATGTGTAAATAAAATAAGGTGAGCAGTGCGGCTACAAAAGCAAATCCAAGAAAATATGAGTTTCATGGAAATCTGGCCATATACGCTGTAACGTGCACTGGTTTCGGGTAGATGGACAACATCAAATTATATGAGGGATTTACATACACTATTCTTGGCGGTTGTGCGTCTTAATGTATATTTAGTATTGGTTAGCGATACTACAATGGCTCTTCAAAGCCACGGCAACGTGTAATTGTTTAAAAATAGAAAAGTTAAACCATTAAACACTTTTACCCGACATACTTTGCCGATACATTACTACTACGGTCGGCTTTGGAGACAAATTAAAGCCAACTGAGCCAAGCTTTCAAGGCCATGAGGGCGATCAGTCATTCTGTTCAAAACGTCTCTCCGGCAAAGGAAGTTGTACTCTTTGGCTGCAGTGTAAACAACCATTGGTTTGGGGCACATCCCGCTAAAGAAAGACCTGTCTTAGCTTAGTCTGAGTCATGTTTTCCAGAAAGTGTGGAAGACTAGACTTAGAAGCTATTACTACAAGTGCTGTGTGGACAACTCGGGTCCCGCAAAGACTTTGTATATTTTATTTAAAGACCCACTAATCAGCCCCTCCTCTTTGCTTACCAGCCCCCCCCTCCTACCTTAATGTAGTACACCTAAGCTATAACAATGATCTATGATTCGCTAGAGCGAACACCATTGAATTTTAGTGTTCTGTAGATTATGCGATGCAATAAATCTTGCACCTATCGAAGCTGATAATTTGAAAACGATCGCTCATTCTTAAGAGCAGGTTACAATATTATTTTGGCATGAACTAGCAATCACTTAAGTAATCGAGATCAAGCAGAGTGGCCTTAATTATCGACAATACCCACAGCATCAAGGTTGATTGCTGCGTTTTGCAAAACAACAAAAACATTAACGAGCTCAATCCACGATGCGGCTAGCACAGCCAATGCAGACATTAACCTTGATACTCTCGGTACTGGCGATGATTGAGGACACTATGCTAGGTCTTCTAGCTTTAAGTACTTCACTCTGCTCGGTATCCTAGTATTTAGCACTAGGAGACCAAGCAGAATGTCCTCGAACCCTCCAATGTTTGCGTATGGAAGGAAGCTTATATCTGAAACGAAGATCTACGAACATGTTTATAATACGTGCAAAAAACTTGCACTGGGGTTTGGGGGTTTGGTAGGGCTGGCCAACGAAAAAAGGGGGGGCTAGTTAGCGGCACCCTTTATTTTGAGAACATTTAGTGGTGCTGGCTCTCCCGGCTATTAGATGCTCTAATTGTACAAAAAGCGTTTAGCAGGCTCCTGTCCTGGCTTGGCCGGACGAGTCAAAGCAGCTTAGTGTCGACTGCAACGCTTCCGATGGTCCCATTAGCTGTGCGCTATTGCAACTCGATATGGCAAAGATGGCTGTGCTTCTTTGCCATATAGTATTTGCCATTTTTAAGTCTTTAAATCGGCTCTTCGTCACAGACGAAGATGCCAAAGTACAATTTGACTTCGATCGGGTTTGTAGCACATCGAGTGGGCAGACGGGCTTCCTTACGACAGCATATATCAAAAAGATTCAGCATGAGTCATTAAAGAAGTCTGTAGTACAATATACTCTAATGGCACTTGATTTTTAAATAAATGGTCGTTTGTTATAGAGGACTGTCTTACATGTACAAATGCGTAGCTAATTATGTGACAATCAGTGGTTCTCGCGGCTAATTTGTCAACTTCTTAACAGTCTGCCATAACATGGGATTGCGAAACGCTTAAAGGCCTCGACGTTGGCTGTGCTTTGCCGAAGAAAATTAATATTGGGCATAGTGCTGCTTGTGTCATCTGAGCAAATTGGTGTATTTGATAATTGTTTCAGCCAGTTTAGCTCGCGTTTAGACCGTAAGGCTGCTCATGGATACGTTTTTTTGGGCAACATGGCCGCCCGAATGCATTCTTGCAGAATAGGAGCCGGCAATTTATTGCTGTGTTTTTGCGAATACTGCTGGATTCCCATCCAGTGGCCTACATAGACATAGACATATCACCGATTAAGGTCCGGCAGAAAGGCTTAAGCGCCTGTGATGTTTCTTATGCGTGCTGAGGAGCCTCATTTGTACGCCGATCAGATTTTTATGGTTAATTTTTCACTCAACAATACCGTTTGGACGCGGATCTACACTCTTTAATTTCAATCGACTTAGACACCCTATTTATAGTCTTTGGGGCACAAGTATTTTGGAAAAAAGAGAGGGAAAAATCAGAGTATCTATTTCACGTATTTTTCGCATTTAGAACCAGTTTATCTGTGGAAACAACTACCGGCTTCCGCGAAACTTCGATTGCATATATCCACCATGAATTTGGTTGTGATTACATCCAGTTAATGAAGCACACGGGACCGGAATATAAGTGCCTTCCAAAGGTGGCATACAATTGCTAGATTACAGAAAACAACGCAAGAGTGTGCTAGCTTAGTAATGTTGGGCAAAATCAAACACTGTCTTTTCGAACGTTTTATCACTCTGATAAACTATGGGTGGCGTACACCACTAACCTTCATACGGTGATATAAACACGTGTCTTAAAATTTCTAAGGAAGTCTCGGAACTCTTAAAAGCGTAGTGTCAGCGGCTAACCATTTTTATAAAGCAAGCACGTGTGGCTGATAGTGTTCATATACACTACCCAATTGACCGTGAGGCAGAGAGGCCGCGTGCTATCAAGACTATGTGCGGCTCCTGCAGATAATTATAAAGGTTAACGACTTTCCAAGGTAGTTCGGACACCTTGCGCCGAGACGCCCAGCGACCTATGTGACTGTAAAGTTCACGGGTCACGTGGGGAAGGATGGAAAGGACTTTTCTATCCGAGCCGAGCTTCGGTGGTTATAATCAAGCATACTTTCCATTGAAAAGAGTTTCTGGAAGTGGATTATCGACAGACACAATATCAATATTCATATCAGTTTGTACAATATCTTAAAATATCGGAATGAACACAACAGTCTCTGCCGAAGTTTTGGATCCAATGCATGGACATAATTGAAGACCAAAAGCAAGCCAAAACTTTAACCAAATTGATCAGTCTTTCTATTGCACACGTTGATCCCCTTAAGAATAAGGATAGTCAGTGGCCTTTAACCAAAATTCCTCATCTGCGATATGCTTGGTGGCTTTATAAAACTCCGGGGTAGATGCAAGTTGGCCAAATTATACTATTATGACTCAGGCTTTTTAGTAGAAGTTTCTTCAATTTTCACAAGTATCTCTGCAACATAATTGCCCTCTGCGCATAAGGATACGCTTGATAAAATGACCGTGGCAGCAACAAAGGCTGCATCTACCACAAAGATTGCGCCTTCGACCTGGTTAGCGAGCCTCAAAAAGCTTGTTAATCAGACAGCTTCTCTGGCAAAAAAAGTTGTGGAGAAGCTTCCCACTCCACCGCGGCAGGAAACGCGTGCCTATTTTAGTCCGATTCTGTCCCCACGATGTTTTGTAGCCTTCTATGCATAAATGTTAGTGTCAGTTACAAATACAACTACACGAAATGACGGTCGTGGTCCACAGCTTTTACAACTAAAAATAATTTAATAACAGTAACATCTTGTTTATAATTTTTCTATTTACGTGGATTTCGTTGGTAAGCTGGTATGGAGGTGTGATAACATTTTCCTAAATAGAAATGTCTTTCATTGTGGTTGTAACGTAACTGAGGCTTCCTCTTTAGGTGAAGAATTATATTGTGTCTGATGCTGACTATCTATAGCGTTTGCAATAATTTCCTTCAGGTTGTCTAGCTAGCAACATTTGTACTATAGAATATAGTCATCTACTCATTAAATTCTATTATATTGCCATGTATGGATCATCGGACGAAGTTGCGTTATTTCGGCACGCGAATGACTATGCCAGCATGTTGATTTTCTTTACGACATACGTGTTCTCCCACCTTCAATTTTGACATGTTGCCTTCAAGCGAGAAAAAATGAGATACCAAAAAATATTCGTTTCTTTTGCTATATTTATTTTTTTGAGGACTAAAGGCTTAAATATGACTATTAATACAGCCTCGCAACTCTTTCGCAAACAGGAAGAGAGGTTACCTTCTCATTCAACTGTTCGATTGTGACGAACAGACTCTTTTCGCCTACTTACGTCTAAAGGTAAGGTACATGTATGCACCAGACTACTTGAAATGTTATTGCAAGCCTCTCGAAAGAACGAAGCTTTGATTTGCCTTGCGATGGTGAATAACTAAATTATCGCTATATATTCTACTGTGGTATTTAGAAAATGAAAGTGGAGCAGGCCTTGCAGCTCAAAGATCGATGGGACCAAAAGTTTTGGACATATTGTGAGACAAAATGGCGTCAATCTTCTTTAAGTCCTAAACTTCCCAGGTGTGGTGAGCTTTTGCCTATCGAGCTATACAGGAGTAGTGAGACCGTGAACCTAGGTATTCTTATTTTATTTCCTTTAAGGACAAAAACGCGCAGGCTTGACATTATTTGACGCTGACCAAGGACAGACAAGCACAAGCTTGAGCATTTACTTAGAAAGATCTCTGTTGCTATGGGACACAATGCACCATCACAAGCTGAATTAGTTCACCTCCTTCAAGGCTGTTCTGCATGCAGTAATCAATTACACTTTTGCACCTCGTGCACTAAAGAAGCGTCCGAGTTTTATAGCAACTTTTCATTAGCTGAGCTTTTTGTTTTGTACGGTGATAAATTACCTCCTGCCGACGAGACCGAGCTAGCTATCTACTTTTATTCCATCGATTTTCGTGAAACTCGAGCTCTTCGCAAAGCAATCGTTGATAATTCGCGCTGATTAAAGACACATAAAAGGTTTGGTGCAAATTCCTGGTTTGCGAATACCATTAAGAAATACTTTTCTTGAGTAATTTATGAGATACGAAAAGCATATTCATAAAATGTTGATGCACTCGTGTTGGTAGTAATTTCAGTGCACCCTTCAAGAACTCGTCGAGCTTTGCTATTACTTATGAATCTTGATTTTTAAAAAACGAGGAGTTTCAGAAATGTGTCCATAACAGTCACGCGATCCCATGTCATCTGCAGTTTATCAACGATACAAATTGAGTAATCAACAAATTAACGATGAAGTCAAAGCCGGAGGAGCGCATCGACGATGGTAGCTTCATGCGAGTTGACGTCATTCCAATGTTGCGACTTTTGCTTGTCTCGGGCGTCGCTGTCATGTTCCTCACTCTCTTTGTACTCATTGGCTTTGGTGGATCACCTGCAGTTGCTATCTCTGACTGGACGAGTAGTCCGACACGCTGTACATCGGACTTTTCCATGGATCTATTCAAAGAGTGCGTCGGACCAAATGGTACACTGAGTGGGGTCAATGCTGGAATCAATGGTACGGTATCAGCCATCGACGAGGTATTACAACTTTCAGTAAAAACACAACGGTCCGTCTTAGCGTGCATGTTTGACTCGTGCAAAGACCAAACAAATCGTCCATTTCCCACCAATGAACAAATTTATGTCGTCCACTATTCGTTCGGACTCAATGGGTTTAAACAGCTTAACCGCTACTTTTACGTTGAGGCTTTATTCCCAAATTCTGAAAAAATCAATCGGTCTTTCAACGTCACAATGATTCCCCACGTTAAAGGATTTTACCTGAATGAGACTAGCGGTAACCAAACGTATGCAAATATCGTCGACAATGTCGCTTACAAGACAGTCACTGTTGAGTGTGAAGAAGACGAGTCGTACTGCGAGCCAGCCTACATTCTACGATTCGGAGATATCGACTTTCAGGACCATCAGGTTGACGTCCTTTTGAATTCTACGCACGGCTTGGCTCTAGCTGGCTCGAACGTCCAATTCCGCAAGACATGGGGCACTATAACCTTTACAAAGTGGCTTATTGGAATAAAATTATTCTTTCTCTTTGTTTCGGCATTCTTCGCAGGCTGGTACATCTACTGCGTCAGCAAGCTGTCGTCTCGTGAGCAGAATGTGGAACAAGGATTCGTTCTGGCCCTTGTTTTGTCGCTCATCCTTTTTAATGACCCATTTTACTTTGCCGAAGCAACGTACGGCAGCAACGTCGCTCGCCTTTTAAGCGTTGCATTCCAAGTGACATTCATTCAGATGCTATTGCTGTTTTGGTTGGTCGGCATCGACAATTTGCGTTTACAAGGAATGGAAAATGGGATCTCGAACGTGACATTCTTTGGCCCAAAGCTGTCGTTTGTGACAATTTTCTGGTTTATTATGCTGCTTTACTTCGGCTACATCAAGTACAGCCGCAACAATGACGCTACGTGGGACCCACTTGCAACAAATACCTCTTTTGCCTCCCTTAAGTCACTTTGCGAAATTCTTAGTGTCATATTTATCATATGGTACTGTGTTCTGATTAAAATGAGTTTCCGTGAGCTTCGAGCTCGTCGTGTACGATACCACTACCTGATCGTATTAAGTGGCGTGATGGTGCTTGTATCGTTTGCAGGTCTCGCAAGCGGTAATTTGTCGCCGACCCCGTCGAGCGGAGGAGCATGGACATCGCTACAGACACTTTATAATGTCTACGTTTACATGCTGTGCTATCTATACGCCCCATCAACTGCGACTTTGGAAACTTTACGCAAGCGCAAACAAATTAGCGGTGGATACGATTGCGAGATTAAGCCATTAAGTGGTAGCAACGTTGTCGAACTTGCACAGGTTGAATTGGCTGATGGCAACGAGATACGCGAGACTGATCTTGCTTAAAAGTGTTTGCAAACTACCATTGTTTTACTGTTTTTTAGTACGTCAACTTTATATATCTAAGCACAAAAGCGCTTAGTTAGCTCAGAATTTTCCATCGAGCGCTTCCGATTCCTAGAACGTTCGTTTAATGGGGCCGACTCATGGTGCACCGAGAGATTTTTAGCCAGTAAGAAGGCCACTTCCATGCTCTGCGAATAATTAAGCCGCGGGTCACAGTAGCTCGTGTAGCGTAGCGGCAAGTCGCCCTCATTGATGCCCTGCGGACCGCCTATACACTCGGTCACGTTCTCACCTGTCAATTCAAAATGAACACCACCAAGCACTGACCCCGCCTCGCGATGAATGGCCAATGTCTGCTCCAGCTCGCCAAATATGCGGTCGAAACGTCTAGTCTTGTAACCATTCTCCGCGACAATTGTGTTTCCGTGGCACGGATCGCAAGACCAAATAACCTGCAACCCTGCATCCCTTACGGCTTGAATATGCTTCGGAAGCAGATCTGCCACTTTGTCTTGACCGTAACGCGTGATTAACGTGATCTTGCCAGGATTGGCTTCCGGATCTTTCCACAGTCTTTGAACTAACGGCACCAGATCTTCCGCAGCCATACTTGGACCAACCTTGATACCGATAGGGTTCTCAATCCCTCGGAAGTACTCAATATGAGCGTGGTCCAGCTGCCGAGTACGGTCACCGATCCAAAGGAAATCTGTACCCACGTTGTAATACTTGCCGTCTACTTTACGAGTCATAGTCTCTTCGTACCCAAGCTCTAATCCTTCATGCGACACAAAGAGGTCTACAGTCTTTAAATGTGGCGAGTCTGCTCCAATGCCACACATGTGTACGAAATGTAAACTATCCGTGATGTCGCTCACCATGTGCTGGTATTCTTCACGTCGTGACGAGGTCTGTACAAAGTCCAGATCCCACTTCCCAGCATCGTGAATATCCGCAAAGCCCGAGCTTACTAGTAATCGCCCGTAATTTAAAGTGGCTGCACTATGAAAGTATCCCTCGAGTAATCGGTTAGGATCGGGAGTACGCTGGTCTTTTTCGTACCCATTGATGTTCTCGCCCCGAAAGCTGGTGACCATGTCTCCATCCAGCATTTCAATGTCATTAGACCGGGGTTTCGCAAATTGACCCGCCATACGTGCCACACGCACAGTGGGCATGCGTGCACCCCAGACAAGCACAAGACTCATCTGAATCATAATCTTGAGCTTCTTTTCGATCAGCTCTGGCGTACAATCTTGAAACCTCTCGGCACAGTCGCCGCCTTGCAACAAAAAGCGCTTGCCTGCCGCCACTTCCGCCAGCTGCTTCTTAAGCTCTTCGATCTCACGCACTGACACCAGTCCTGGCAGTGTCTTTACTGTAATATAGAGCATGGCACAGAAAATGTTGATCGTCAGTGCATTGAAACATGCAATTTGCTTACGCAGAGAGCTTACACTTGTCATGGGCTTGTTTTAATGCTTGTTGATCGGGGTACGAAGCCTGTTGCTTAACAGGGAAGTTACGCCATGACGAAGGGGTCCAGTCGGAAGTGGTCATAGCGTGAGTTAAACAATTGGCTTATGACGACCAGAAAGTGGAGTTTGTATGATGTGACGAACATCAATCCACACATAATCGTGATGCCTGACCCCATACAAAGAGCAAGTAAGAATACAAGGCATCGTATGGGAAAGCATCAACGTCGCGGACCGACCTTCAAGCGGCCTGCAGCATACGATCGCGACGCGCTGGTAGTCGTCACTCCATCAATGCTTCACTCTGGTGTTTGTGAAGCATCAAAACCACCGTCAAATGGTACAAAGAAGCACCAAAAACAATCCAAGAAGCGCAAGATGGACAAGAAAGGCTCGGAGGATGTTTCGAGGGCGATGAAAAAGCGTAAAAAGAGGCAAGATAGAACAATCATTGCAAATAAAAACGAATCGTGTGCAGCTAAAGTACCATTTGCAGAAACTAGCGGCAGCGGCGCGCCCTACTCCGTGCTTCGCGTCAAGAGAGACACTGACGTATTGGCTGGACTCTACTGGATCTTGTTGTCCCGCAATACATCACGTCCGTGTGTCGTAGTATTGCCCAATCATGACACGACGTCTCCATCTCACGTGGCAAGTATTTTCAAGCATCTAAGACTGCAAGCGGTTGCGCTGCACCACAAGATGACGGCGAAACAACGGAACGAAGTCGTGCAGAGACTCGAAGCGTTTGTGTCAGTAGCAATGCCAGAGCATACAATGGTGCTAGTAACGACGGATCACATGATGGGTAGCACGGCGAGTCCAAAGGCGGATGTGGCGCTCGTCGGAGCTGTAAGCAGTGCAGCAACTCGCCTGGCGACGTCAAAGTTTGCACATGTTTACCACGTGACAGGTGCCACGGGACTTGAAAGAGTAAAGTCAAATACGTTTCAACCAGAGCTCACAGTGCCGGACTTACAGCAGCTACAAGCGCGTCTGAAAGCGGCGCAACAGATTGTGGCCATCGCTCAGTGTCTTGGTAAGACTGGCGCTGCTGGCCAAGACGATGAAAAATGGGCGCGAAAACTTGCTCAAGACGCAGATTTAGACGAAATAGAGCAGAAGAAGACGAATCGAGCGCTGACACCCAATGAACAGAAACTTCAGGCGCTGACGGAAAAACTTTACATAATGCTGACACGCAAGTTGACGGGCAATCATTCGGAAAGGATCAACGTGGTTTTTGATAAAGCTCACGAAACGGATAGTCAGCACCACCGGGAAAAACTGCGGGTATTGGGTCTAGTCACTATGAATGCGACTGTCGGAACGGCTATGACGGAGGGACGGACGTCTGCTCAGACACGATGGATGGACTTTGCAGAAGGCAGGGCACATGGCGGCCATTGGGAAGGTGCGGTACGTCGCGGCGCTTCAAAGGACGCAACGTCACTACTTATTCGCAATAAAGTGTGTGCTGCACGTGGTAAGACACACGATTCAAGTTTTTTGGGCAAGTGGTGCCCGAATAAAGAACCGGTCGATGAAGCAAAGTGGGGCGGTGCGTTCGGTAAAGTCTGTGGGCACAACGAAGTGGTCATGAATGAGTTACGGGCGTTCTATCCCCAGGAAGTCTTGAACTCGAAGGTCTGCAGTAAGCTTTTTCCCGCACCTGGGAACCAAGGATTCGAAGGATGTTTAGAGTATTTGCGGTATGCCTGTATGACACAACGAACAAGTATGACGCTCTGGGACGCCGAGTACTTTATCTTTATTGCGTCATGTGGACGAGTTACATGGTCTAAGAAGAATCAACTGCTGCCGCTATCGCTCGCAAGTGTCCAGTGTCTCGTTCCAGCACTGCGCGGTTGGACGACGGCAAGTGGCGGCCACATTCCACCGAGCGCAATTCTCTGCGCGATCCAGCTCTGTTGCCAGCTCGGTTGTGGCGACAAGCGTTCGATAGACGCCAAGCTGTCTCTAAAGGCACTGAAGCGCATCATGGGCTTTGCAATTGGCGGGTCTGCGCGCTTGTGGCGCCAAATTGCAAAGGTGCCGTTGCCTCTTGAACAGGAAACAGTGTACACTTCTCAGCAGTAGCTGAAGATATAGAGAAAAGAAGCAACAAGTACGAGAGTGGCTAATCACTTCCTTTTGCTGCTTTTGCACGTCACACAGATAGAAATTCACATTGACGCGTCCTAGTTCCATGCGCAACTTTCGAAGGCGATTTTCTTGCTGTTGCACACTCTGGTGCCTGACTGTCTTCTATAAATTCACTCAATCCAGTCCCGTGGCCATTACTTGTGCTATGTGTCGTGATTGTGGCGTGTTTTTGCAGCACCAATTTCTTCTCGACTGGGTCAAATACCAGCCAATTGTCGGGTCGGGGAATTGTTTGATCTGCAAACTGTAACTTCACCTGTAGCAGCTTGGCCATTGCTTCATTGCACGTGTCCTTGTCCATTGATTTTGACGGTAAACCATCTACAAGCTCTCTCTCCTCCTCGTTTTCCATCACTTCCTCCACTTCATCATCCGACACTAATTCGGGCAAGTCTGGCTCAGAAAAGACGAACGGGAGACTAGCAGCAGACAACAAGGTCACTAGCGCAAGAGCAAAGTCGGCTATAAAATTCACTTACTGAGTCAAAAAAATTGCAAACAATTGATGGTAAAGCCAGCGACCGGACAGCAGATCAACTAGCAGCGACCAACCCTGATCCAGCAGTTCCCAGTGCTTGACAGCGTAAATGATCACGTACGCACTCAACAAATGCAGCGTGGGCACGTTGATAGACAATAGTGGAAGCTGCGTAGAGTGCATGCTCATCTCGTCTCGCAGTGTTTCCTGGAATGAAAAGTGTGGGTACATTTCGCACACGGCCGCGGCATTCAAATACGTCATGCCCAGCAGATTCAGCAAGACGCCGACGCCCGTCGCCACGTACACGACAAACCATGGATTGCGGCGCGCGGCAACGAAGATCGCCATTGTTCTGATAATGCGCCTTACTTGGAAGCAAGCGATACAGAGACGAAGAGATGCAGCCCGTCGAGGTACCCACCAATATACGTCGCCGTTAGTGTTGGAAGGGTAGTACCGTTACCGATTATCGATTTGGTTGAGCGAGTAACGACTTTTAGAGGTACAAAGGTGATAAATATTAATATTTCTCGAATAGTAGGGCATACTCTTCCTTTATGAATAATATAATTTATTTTGACACGAATGAAACGCCTGGCCAACGAAAAAAGGGGGGGCTAGTTAGCGGGTCCACTTATTTTGAGAACAATTAGTGGTGCTGGCTCTCCCGGCTTTTAAATGCTCTAATTGTACCAAAAGCGTTTAGCAGGCTCCTGTCCTGGCTTGGCCAGACGAGTCAAAGCAGCTTAGTGTCGACTGCAACGCTTCCGATGGTCCCATTAGCTGTGCGCTATTGCAACTCGATATGGCAAAGATGGTTGTGCTTCTTTGCCATATAGTATTTGCCATTTTAAGTCTTTAAATCGGCTCTTCGTCACAGACGAAGATGCCAAAGTACAATTTGACTTCGATCGGGTTTGTAGCACATCGAGTGGGCAGACGGTTTTCCTTACGACAGCATGGATCAAAAAGATTCAGCTTGAGTCATTAAAGAAGTCTGTAGTACAATATACTCTAATGGCACATGATTTTTAAATAAATGGTCGTTTGGTTATAGAGTACTGTCTTACATGTACAAATGCGTAGCTAACTATGTGACAATCAGTGATTCTCGCGGCTAATTCATCAACTTCTTAACAGTCTGCCAGAACATGAGATTGCGAAACGCTTAAAGGCCTCGACGTTGGCTGTGCTTTGCCGAAAAAAATTAGTATTCGGCATAGTGCTGCTTGTGTCATCTGAGCAAAGTGGTGTATTTGATAATTGTTTCAGCCAGTTTAGCTCGCGTTTAGACCGTAAAATTGCTCATGGATACGTTTTTTTGGGCAACATGGCCTCCCGAACGCATTCTTGCAGAATAGGAGCCAGCAACTTATTGCTGTGTATTTGCGAATACTGCTGAATTCCCATCCAGTGGCCTACATAGACATATCACCGATCAAGATCCGGCAGAAAGGCTCAAGCGTCTGCGATGTTTCTTATGCGTGCTGAGGAGCCTCATTTGTACGCCGATCAGATTTTTATGATTTAATTTTCACTCAACAATACCGTTTGGACGCGGATCTACACTCTTTAATTTCAATCGACTAAGACACCCTTCTTATAGTCTTTGGGGCACAAGTATTTTAGTAAAAGAAAGGGAAAGGATCGGAGTATCTATTTCACGTATTTTTCGCACTTAGAACCAGTTTATCTGTGGAAACAACTACCAGCTTCCGCGAAACTTCGATTGCATATATCCAGCATGAATTTGGTTGTGATTACATCCATTTAAAGAAGCACACGGGACCGAAAATTCAAGTGCCTTCCAAAGGCGGCATACAATTGCTAGATTAAAGAAAACAACGCAAGAGTGGGCTAGCTTAGTAATGTTGGGCAAAATCAAACACTGTCTTTTCGAACGTTTTATCACTCTGATAAATTATGGGTGGCGTACACCACTAACCTTCTTACGGTGATATAAACACGTGTCTTGAAATTTCTAAGGAAGTCTCGGAACTCTTAAAAGCGTAGTGTCAGCGGCTAATGATTTTTACAAAGCAAGCACGTGTGATAGTGTTCATAACCACTACCCAATTGACCGTGAGGCAGAGAGGTCGCGTGCTATCAAGACTATGTGCGGCTCCTGCAGATAATTATAAAGGCTAGCGACTTTCCAAGGTAGTTCGGACACCTTGCGCCGAGATGCCCAGCGACCTATGTGACTGTAAAGTTCACGGGTCACGTGGGGGTAGGATGTGAAGGACTTTTCTGTCCGAGCCGAGCTTCGGTGGTTATAATCAAGCATACTTTCCATTGAAAGGGGTTCTGGAATTTGATTATCGACAGTCACAATATCAATATTCATACCAGTTTGTACAATATCTTAAATATCGGAATGAACACAACAGTCTCTGCCGAAGTTTTGGATCCAATGCATGGACATAATTGAAGACCAATAGCAAGCCAAAACTTTTACCAAATTGATCAGTCTTCCTATTGCACACGTTAATTCTTTTAAGAATGGGGATAGTCAGTGACTTTAACCAAAATGCCTCATCTGCGATATGCTTGGTGGCCTTAAAAAACTCCGGGGTAGATGCCAGTCGGCCAAATTATACTATTATGACTCAGGCGTTTTAGTAGAAGTTTCTTCAGTTTTCACAAGTATCTCTGCAGCATAATTGCCCTCTGCGCATAAGGATACGCTTGTTAAAATGGCCGTGGCAGCAACAAAGGCTGCATCTACCACAAAGATTGCGTCTTTGACCTGGTTAGCGAGCCTCAAAAAGCTTGTTAATCAGACAGCTTCTCTGGCCAAAAAGGTTGTGGAGAAGCTTTTCACTCCACCGCGGCAGGGAACGCGTGCCTATTTTAGTCCGATTCTGTCCCCACGATGTTTTGTAGCGTTCTATGCATAAATGTTAGTGTCAGTCATAAATGCAACTTCACGAAATGACAGTCGTGGTCCACAGCTTTTACAACTAAATTAATTTAATAACAGTAACGTCTTGTTTATAATTTTCCTATTTATGTGTTTTTCGTTGGTAAGCTAATATTGAGGTGTGATAACATTTTCCTCATATAGAAATGTATTTTATTGTGGTTGTAACGTAACAGAGGCTCCCTTTTTAGGTGAAGAATTATATTGTGTCTGATGCTGACAATCTATAGCGTTTGGAATAATTTCCTTCAGGTTGTCTAGCTAGCAACATTTGTACTATAAAATATAGTCATCTACTCATTAAATTCTATTATATTGCCATCTATGGATCATCGGACGAAGTTGCGTTATTTCGGCACGCGAATGACTATGCCAGCATGTTGATTTTCTTTACGGCATACGCGTTCTCCCACCTTCAATTTTGACATGTTGCCTTCAAGCGAGAAAAAATGAGATACCAAAAAATATTCGTTTCTTTTGCTATATTTATTTCTTTGAGGACTAAAAGCTTGAATATGACTATAAACATAGCCTTGCATGCGATCAAACATCTTCGCGACATTTTCTGCGTGAAAATTCTCGCAAATCATGAGGTGTTTATCGGAATAGAAAATTCAATAATTAAACTGAAATGACAATCAATTACTCTTTGAGGAGCGACTGACATTAAAAAAAGAAGGTAATACACTTCAGAACGGTATGAAATTTATAAAACTTCAGCCTATAGTAAACCAATTCAAAGCCAATGATTAAGCAAACAATTTCGATTTCGATCAGAAGGTAATATCTATGCTAAAAAATCTATCTTTCTTGGTAAGAAGAATTATTTGGATAGACTTGCTCGCAAAAATGATAAAGAAGATTTTCATATCAAATGTAAAGGCATCCCATCAAAGCTTCTAGAAAACAGTATATACAGAATATATTTGGAACTCTATAATGGTGAGGAATTAGAAATTAATTTGAGTGGTGTATGTCCAATAAAAATTAATAATAATACTCAACGTGTAACTACAAGATTCTAAACAAAAATTATCATTCAAATAGTATGGTGCATTGGCTCTCTTTTTAATCAGCTCTCTATGATCCAATTAAGTGATTCAAAGGTGCAACGAAGCTATGCCAAAAAGCAAAGGCAATTGATATAATTATAAAGTTAAAACAAGTCAAAGAAGGATGAAGACACAAAGTAGCATTCAATAGTATGCAAACCAGAATAAAAAGTATTTCGAATGCAAACTCACAAGCAATATTTCATAACGAATGGCAAATGGATCTTGCATTCAAGAATAAAAGAAACCTATATTGATTACAGTTGATATTAACAGCCAAATTAGACACACTAGATTAATAAGAAACAAACGCGCAGCTACGGCTCAAATAGCTATCGATCAATTCGTTACAGAGTCTCAAGTGTCATCAGTGATGTCGGATAGTGGATCTGTATTCACAAATAATGTAATGAAGATTTTTTTGGTAAAAGTTCTGTTTTTCATGCTGATTCTATTCCAGGAGATCACACAGTGCTTTGAAATATAGATCGTTTTATCAGAACATGAAAGGCAAAACTAATAGCGATGCAAGACATCATAGGTGTCAAGAAGCTTGCATTAAGTCTCTGAATGATACTCTCTCTAATTACAACGATACCACTCATTCATTCATAGAAGCAACACGAAATGGTATTGAAGAGAGGCTTGTTTTGAAAGTAGTTGAACACAATAAACGAGTGATTAAGCAAGTACAAAAAGGCATTTTAACTTTTTTTTATTGTATGTTATCGTTTGATTTCGAAGCCAGTTGAAAAAGAAGGTGCACGATTTCCGAAAGATGTGACGAAGTTTTTGGAATAAATGGATTAAAGATGCGTTTTAAAAAAAATAGTGTCCTATACAAACCAGCCAATGATTTGGGAAGTGTAAAAGCAAAGAAAAGTGATGCACCAAGAAAGAACAATGCTGTGCTTGAAGTGGACAAGATCCTCGATCACAAGAAGCAACGCAACGGCAAGCCAAGATATCGAGTGAAATGGAAAGTACACGCTGACAGTGATAACACCTGGGAATACAAGACAATCTCAAATTGAATTATAAGGACAGGGTGTCATTACTCGAAGAACAATATCGGTCTCGATGTAGATGAACATGGTGTGTAAATACGTTACCAAAAACGACACACAATGTACTATAGAAGCCAAAAAGGGTGATTACTGTACTCAGCATCATAATATAATATAATATATAAAAGGAACTATCAATAATCCAACTGCAAAAGGAGCAAAACAGGGATCTGCAAACATATAAATTCTAGATTGACACGATGACTGAAGTCGTTCTTATCCATCACAAATAGAATCAGAATAATCCTTATCCAATTGCTGATAGACGATACCAATCTCGCTTAGAAGATGTCTTCAATGCTTTGTTCGATGAAATTGAAAAAGATAAAGAAAACTTCTCTATAAAAGAAATGACTCGTGTCAGTAGATACACAAAATTGTCCAAAAAGCCTAGATCTTCCGCCTGTTTTACGCATTAAGCGTATTTTAGCCATCTTAGCGTTCATCTCAGACGATCCTATTTCTGACATACCAGCACCACTTAAATATTTTACTTTACTACGAACAGAGTTTACTAAACCAGGCTGCCCAGTAAAGACCCCAACCGCTTGAGCGCTTCAATTCACAATACCAGATACTAATGATTTAATTACAGGCAAACATTCTCTTTCAACCGACGCCATGCTTTATCCTTGATCCGTCTTCACAGTGACCCTCCACTCATTCCGGTTTTCGTCTATATTAAGCTTTTACCTGGTGATATTACAATAAAAACTCCTTTGCCAGCTTAAGCCGCGATTTTCCATTTCTTCGCATTTTCTGGGTAAAGGGCTTAACTCTTTGAAGAGCTTTTGGCTTGAGAAGTATTAAACGACGCTTTCATGTCTTTAAAAAAAAACTGAGCATCCGTGTGCTCATCACAATTGACCAAAACGTAAGTGTTCATGTTTGCATAATCTATCTATATCTCTTGCAATTTGATAAAATCTCAAAAGAATGATATAATGTGCAGTTTCCGATGCAATTGTCTTGACTTTATACTTTTTTGAAGCCCTCAGAGCATCTATTCCTGATATCTTTGAGTTTCATTCTAGCCTTTAGTGTGGGGGTCGTATGTATCCTGGAGCCCCCCGGGTCCATTCACGAGATTTTGTTTAAGCAGTAAAGTATTGAGAATTTTTATTTCTTCTTGATTAGCATGAGCAGCTGAATTAATTGAGCTACCTCTAAGATTAGGATTTCGCACCTTGATAAAGCAAAGCAAGCTTTGTTTCTGTCCCGGTATATTAGCAATGATTAAAACCCTCGTCGAATCAATGTTAATTCTCTTTCCAAACGACGATTATCATCATTTAAACCACGAGCACCTTGAGATTAATCGAATTCATGTTTTAGAATGCTTCGACGTCCTTTAATTTCTGCAAAACCTAAACCGCTCATGGAGCCAAATGAGAGAGTCTTTTGGAAACGTTCTGAATCAACGGATTTGACTATAAAAATACAATGCAAACTCCGTATGTATTAACAGCGTCGTTTAGCGCTAAGCCAATTAGCACTTTTACCACCACGACTCTTAATAGACTGACTGACTTCCTTCTCTTTTTCAATCATAAGTGCAGCATATACACCAAGGTATAACTTTTTCTTACCAATCTCTCGCCCTTCAAAAAATACCTTATCATCGCTAACCAAGAGTTGTCATCGTATAATCCGATAAAAATAACTTTCACTTGATTATCACCATCCATAATAGATTTGTCATTTGGATCGACTGATTGAACGTTGCTATTACTGTTTGCAAAGTAATTGAATCAGAGTTTTTTTTAACATTAATAATTGCTTGACGAATGTGTTGACTCCCATGGGCCTTTTTTTTGTTTTCACTCGATCACCATCGAAAACTCTCAGTTTTTCGTTCAGCAATTTCATGCGATAACCTCCATTCACTGATATATAGCCACTTGTTGGTTTCTTCCCTTCTCATGTGGAATCGGTAATCGAGTATGCCATTGTTCATTGGAATATCGCGAAGCGCTTCGTATGCTCCAGACCCAATGTATATTTCAAACTGATGCGACGAACCAACAGCGGTATCTTTAGTCTCAATGTCAATTACAATTCATACGTTGCAAACCAATCATACTTATTTAGTGGTTTGTAGGCTAAGTTTCCGTTATTTACATTAAATAGTTTACCATATGTCCCAACATATACGTTTTTTTCTGGAGTACCAAAATTTAGAATCGGATTGACCATTCTTTATTTATAGTTAGATTGATAGTGAAGTGATCAGTTATTTTATCTCGTGCAACCCTTTAAAAGCTAAATAATTAACTTTGACTTGAGTCCCAAAATCATGTGTACTCCGTGAGTCATCAATACCACTCAAAGAGTCTTCTTCTTCTCCGATATCAGTTACATCATATTGGCTATCCATTGGTGTCATTACCGTGACTGCCTGCATACCTGTTGAAGTCAAAGATGTAGCCGCTTGTATTCCCGTCGTTGTCACAGACGATGTTTCTTGTTTTTCATCGTTGTGAGTAATGAGCTGCTTGTGCACTCATTGTCGGAGTTACTTTCCTTAGCAATTTTTAGAGTGTCGAAGTATATACAGTTTGTCTAGAACGATAGCTCATTGTGTTAAATTAAATCGATCATTCTTTATGCGTGCTGATTGAAGCTCCTTACTGTTCTCTGCAGCAAGTTGCTTCGTTTTAGTTTTTCGATCACTTAAAGATTTAAAATTTGAATTTTTTTAAAGTGTCCTAAGCACAGCTCTATATAAATGTAATATATTGTTTACTATCACGGAATAATAGCATGATCAAAGAATCAAAGTCTTCAAATCTCACATTGTTAAAATCGTGGTCATTACTCAGAATAATGCTGGGGTGTGCTCCATCATTTATCGATAGTTATTGATATTCAGGTGATTGAATTGAGATCAGCTGACCAACTGATGTCCCTTGAGGACTGAACGAAGTCAGAATATCAGGTGGTGCGCTAACCCGATTGTTAATGAGATTGGATCGAATCTAATAACTGCTGGCGGGATTAATTTGTGGAGAGATGTTGCTTAGCAAACGTGATTTGTTGTTTGAATGCTCGAAGGATATGTATCAGCTGAAAAATCACATTTAAAAAATTCGTTCTTAGAAACAGCAATACGAGGAGCATTAGTAGCGGTTGGTAATCCTGTTCCAGTTAACGAATATGAATCAGTCGATGGACGCGAATATCCACCGAGGACAGAAGTTAGTGTCATCAAGATATGTAGATGAGGGGCTCGAGAGCCAATTTCTACCCTGAGAATCGATCAAACATGCACCGATACTAACTAATTTAGACTCGATGTAGTTTGATATGTCTTCATACGAATAAAATCCATTTGGAAGCATAATGGAAACCGTTTGAAAGGTTGCTGCGGTTGTGACTAAAATGCTGAACTTGTTGTTGCCAAAAAAACTTTCGTTAACATGTATTGCGAATAATAGATTTGCAGGCTTGTCAGAGCACTTTCCTGATTTTTGGAATTCGCGCTTGATCCAGTAACGAGGAATCTAGTTGTATTGTTCAAGCCATTGGAAACAATGTTATTCCGATTAAAAATAACAATGCTCGTCACATTTAGTCTGTCGTGAAGACGGCCTGCTCTTTATTTGACGAGGGATATAAACCGAAAACTTCACCTTTAAAATTCTTTCGAATTTGTTACTTGACAGAGTCTATGAAAAGCATTTGGCCTTTCTGAGCTGTTGCTTGTTTGCAATTTCTGTAAATATCTTCGTAGGAAGATTAAATTCTTTCACTGGAGATTGTGTTTTGAATTTGCTTTTAGAATAGCCATATACTCAAAATTCAGTCGGATCATTTCATCGGAAGTAAAATGACTATGAGCTATGAGAATCGTTGAAAGCCCTTTGTGACTTTCTTTAGTAAAGGAGTGACTAAATCTCTTTGAAGCTTCTTATCGTTATAATTACCATCGATGATGACGAGCTGTAAAGCCTTTGGAATCGCTTTGATAGCATCAACACTTGGAGGAGCATCGGTCAATAAAATGCTACAAAACCTTGTAGTTTCTCTGTAATGTAATCATCTAACTCTCGATCAGGATTGCGGGCTATAATGTGCAAATGGCTATAGACTTCTAGAGAATATTCGAGTATACTAAAAGCTAGATTGGATTTACCGGGGAAGCTTGGTCCTAAAACTATCATTCGGATAAGGTTTTGAATACCAAGCTTTTATTTCAAACGATTTCTTCTTTGACTTCTTTGAAAGCATATCACCAAAATCAGGAATTGAACTCATTTTAAAAGCTACAATCTGTTGGTATATATTTCAGAATTAAAAATGTTTCCGTTGAATTACTTCATCGTTGTACGATCCACTAGACTTTAATGTCTCCTTCGATTATCTAACTATGAGTATTGGATACTCACGATATAACAAGCGAAACGGTGTAAATTACACTTCGGATTTTCTTATGTCTCGAAAAATTTATATCAAAATGGCGTCTTGCTGTCACTCACTGGATTAGAATATCTTGCTAATATCTTACCAGGAGTTTCAATCGCAAGCAAAGCATTAATTATATATTTGACCCGAGATATCTCGAATATTAACAGTGTTTCGGCATCACAATCAACTGGGATCATACAGAAAGCTTCACAACCAGATAACACCTCTATCAATATCTGGACCGATTGCTGGAACATTGAGTACAGCAGCACTGTCAAAATCACAAGTATCGGTTCGCTGACTTCATCATCGATAGCTCCAGCTGATCGCGTTGCCAGCTCTGGTCAAAGAAGCATTGGGTTTCGAACATAGATAGACGTTATGGCATGATACAAATTGACACGGACAACTTTGTGATGTTGTGTTTCTCTGCTGGAGGCACCTACAGCGACTACATTACGTATAGTCATTTATACGCAACATATAGCATTTCTTGTAATGTATCAGCAACGAACATATCAAGAATATTAGCTATCGCTTTTAAGCCAAATGCCACTAGCGGCGGGACAATAATTGGAGCTTTATATGGAGCTTCATCAACTGCTACACAACCATATATTACCTCAGTTAGAGCGTTGACATCTCTAACAGTGCCTGGTGCGTTAATTGGAACGCTAAGCACAGCTGGTCAACCAAATATTCTTAGCTTGGAACGTTGACGTCTCTAACTGTGTCTGGTGTGTTGAATGGAACGCTGAGCACAGCTGCGCAGCCATATACTACATCGCTTGGAACTTTATCTCTCTAACGGCTTTATCAATTACGGATACAGTTCAGACTGATGCCCAGCCTAATGTCACATCTTTGGGAACTTTAACTGGCTTAACAAGTAGTGTCACCATCACTTCGAGTAGAATTACAGATGGACAATCATTCATTTCCACAACGGAACATTAACTTGTGTTGGGTCCTCTTCTGATAATAGCGATGCACACTTTGGCACAACTACAGGGAACATCTTGGACTTTCAAAAAAGTAATCCAGAACAAATGACAATTAGTTCATCAGGTGCAGTGTATGGAATCTCATCGCTGAGTGCAACAACGCCAACTAGAACAATTAGCCCTTCATCGCAGCCTTGTATCACAACTCTTGAAGATTTAACACTACCGAGTTCACATACGAAAACAAATGGAGCTTACTCCAGTATCAACTAATATTACAACCTCACCGAGACATTTCGATTGTGGTAGCGCTTAAGATATTGGTTCTTTTACAAGCCATCCTTTTTTTTGTTTAATGCAAATAATTCTCGAAGATTGCAGTGCGATGCTTCTAGTGACATTAATATTTCAAATTATAACGCTTTTACAATTGGATTAGAACTTGGTGAAGCTTTAATTACACCAATAGCTACAGAACTTATCTAATTAATTGAGGCAATTTAAGGAACCGCTGTTGCAAGTAAAGCTCTCGTTTGAGATTCAAATAGAAACATTACAAAGTTGCAAATTAAACGGAAGAAACTCTGATGCTACACAACAACGACTGGGACTAGCAATGCCTCTGCATTTAAATTAATTTTTTAGGTACCTAAAATGCTAATGGGCAGCACAATTCGTCCGTAATCGCGTTTAGAAATGCACTAAGCGATGGTATGCCTCATGGGGTACTTTTATGTCAACGAAGAGCTGCTACTGCTGCTGATCTCGTGTTTTTGACTCAATCAGCGACAAATAATGTATCTGAATGCTTGCGCGTATTTCTACGAGAGCTCTTGAAGTCAATGCCATAATCAGCGCTAGAAATATTTGCTTAGGCTCCGCAAACTATGTCGATGGTTCATAGGAATTATGAGACTAATAGAGTTTTGTATCTTAATTACTAGAACCTATAAGACTAATAGAGGTTTGTCTTTAAATTAACTGTGAGGCGAATACAACTACCACTAATGCAACTTGACTTGGCAATTTGACAAACAATGATTTGCAATTTGGAGTCAATAACTCAACTAAAATAATTATGGACGTTTAGGAGTTGGAACAACATCACCGAGTACTACTTTGCATTCTAATGAAGCTGTTTCGCATACATATAATGTTGGCGGATTCTTATATTCTGCTGGGACATCTACAGCATACACTACAAATCATTTGGGCCCCGTTACGGTGAGCGTCGCTGCTATGTTTGTTTGGTCCGATTCAGTGTACACCGATTTATTGTACATCGGATCGGAGATGCGAGGACATTATCCACCAAGTAGGCACTGATAATTGCGATAATTTCATGCTCTAATTGTTTATGAATACAAATACAAAGGGTCAGATGAAAAATTCCAAAAATTGGTTTTATTCGTCAAGACTTGTATGCAGCTGGATACATAAAATTACATATAACGACATCAAATGAAAGCTGAAGAAAGAAGATGAAGATGACATTGAAGGATATGAAATGAATATTAATTGCAGCAAAGTTACAGCGATCAACTTCTGCATGATAAAAAATGACTTAATAGTTTGGAGCAACTTGAGATGGAGCTGAGGCATAAATGAGTGAAGCTTGATAGTTTTGTCAACAATAAAAAGTTGACTGACAAGTCCATGGAGCAGAATCAAATGGAGACTGGAATTGGTCAGTATTCGCTGCACTTACAGAATGGCCACTATTGGTTTCACTTAATATAATCAAAGCAATGTATCTATTATTCTTTAAGCTCATAGATAGTAAAAAGGCAAAAGCAGCGTTCTGCTGACTTTTTTGCTGGCCAGATTCTGCTCACGCTTTAGAGTGGCAGTCAAAGTAGTTGATTTTCATAACAGGTTTAGCAACTACTTGGTTTGATTTGATTAGCAATACCATAGAAATGAATGTATGACTAGTCGTTGCGAAAGATAAGATTTGGCCAGAAGTCGAGATCGCTGTAATGTTGTTAGACATAGCACCAAAAGCAACTCGTAGGGGCCCAGCTCTATCCAATGTCAAATTTCCTGAATCTGTATTACCAGTAGCTACACTTGCTACCATTACAGAATTTGCAGAACAAGCGTTTAATGAGACAGAGAGTAAATTCATCAAATCACCAGTTGCAGTCATGTTATCAACGAAACTGGTGTTAAACGTCATGGTTAATGTTAGGGTTCGCTACTCAAATCGACAAAGCCAATCTTTAATACGAAGTATTAAATACCGGCAACGCCACTAGCGGTCATTACACCTGAAACGTAACCATTAGTACCTTGCAGTCGGCTTTTGGCAAGAATTGTGCCCCTTCTCGTTGTTGGTCAGCCAAGAGGGTTTGTAGCAGTAATCGTTGCTCCAGTGGCATCAGAGCTATCAATTTATTGTGGATATCAGAATAGATGTTAAATTAGCTCGCTTTTAAACGCTGGCGTTGTTTCTGTAATAAATTCAGTAGCTACAGTCGATGCAGCATTGACTAAATTCCTGACAAAATTATCTCCTTGTGTTGAAGTTGCAGGAATACTTCCACGTTATGAGATATTAGGACTCAATACCTCATCTAAAGCAAGATATCAATCTGCACCGTTCTTTGATACATCGTAATCACAACAATCAGTTTGAGCACGTATGTTGCACCAGTAACTCTTATAATCATTGATACTTTTTCCGTTAATTCCATCCGATTATTAATAGCAAAAATTCAGAGACCAGCTTTTAATCCACAAACCATTTTTAAGTACCATCGAGAGCAGAGGCAAAAGCGTTTCAAGCCGTTACTACGTATGGGGTTACTACATATGAATCTCAGAGACTTCCGTAACCAGTCGCGCCATTTTGCTGTGAAGTTGCACGATTCCCAATTGATACGAACCGTTGTTGTCATCGACGACACTAGTAACGTGTTTGTCTTTGCTTACACTGATGACTGGATCAGAACTAGTCGTCGAGTCATATAAAAACGAATCTGCTAATTGAGTGCTATCACCCATTATTGAATCTGTAAATTAATGCCCTTTCTATTAAAATGAGCTATATGAGCATCAGATAATGATTTTCAAATTTAATAAATATGGTGAATCGACCGCTAATGCACTACAAGAACTCGCAAGCCAGCTGATTGTTCATATCGATAGTAGAGTATATTTTGAAAACATCAAAGCTTCATTAGGTCATGGAAGCTACATTAGATTAGTTCAATAAAAGTCAGGGGTTGGGCATTGGGTTTGTATGTGCAACAAAGAATGTTTTGGGACCTCCAAAAATTCTTGGTGCTATCAAATATGATGACAAATGATACCAAGGGACGTATGATTGCTATTTTGCGGGCTGTGGTGCATACTTTATTTGTATAGTGGACAACACAATCGACCTGATTTATTGAGAACCTTTTCGATTGAAATAAAGAAGTTTCACTTCGTAACTATAGTCATTATGAATAGAAGTGGATGAAGTTGCTCTAAAATATGATAGAATCAATGTGATAATTTAAATATAGAGTTCTTGCGTTCTGAACTAGCTCAAGAGAAGATTAAATCATCCGTTCCCAATTACTGCAAAGGAGGAATCTTCACAAAAGATAGGGAAGCTTTACTTAAGGACGCTTTTGTTAGCAAAAGAGATTATCTTGAAATTCCATTGACAATACTAGATTCCAGATATAAACAATGGTGTATCAATACTAGAAATAAGCGTATGTTGCGTAAAGCAATTATTGAGAACATCTGAAACGACAAAGTTGATGGGGTTCTGTTCAATTATTATGATGAATACGACAAAATATGTGTTTTTCCTAGTTAGTGTGCTTTTCGTTGATGATTGAATTCTTCTTGATATTTGCATAAATTAAATGAATATCTTTTCAAAAGCTGTACTATTTCTGATGCTAGATGCTTTTCGAATTGTGGGTATCCATATAAATCTTTGGATTTTTTGGTATCTACGGGTACATGTAGTTCGACGTCGTCACCGTCATCGGTGTTGTAATCATGCTTTTTGTGACAATATAGATCAATAACTATTGTTTCTGATAATCACCCAGATTAATGTAATGTAATGTATTACGTTATCGCGTTGCCAAGTTATGCACGTGCTAGGCTCAGTCTGGCTAGTCCACGGCATAGAGTGGTGTCCGCATACGTCGAGTCTCGTTCGGCGGGCAGTGCAGCCAGCACCGGGGTCTTGAGAGTCTTCCATTAGTTTGTTTATCTCCGACTTGGTAAGAGCCCAGGTGGCGCCCGGTGCTGGAGACCGTCGCGTCGAGGGTGAGACTCGTTAGAGACCTGCAGATGCCCGAGAGCACCTGCCCGAAGCGCGCGAGCATTTAGCCCCCGCGCTTGGAAGGAGGGCGTCACCCCAACCTTTTCCAAGCTATCACCCAGATTAGTTATGTCAAAACCCCAACGATTGGCTGAAATATAAATAAAGCACGTCTCCGAAAGAAACATGGTGAAGCTGGTGTGCGCTTTGGTTGGCGTGGAGGGAAACGCCTTCTCCGTGAGGATCGATGCGAGCGAGTTAGTGGATGACTTAAAGGACGCGTTTCAGAAGAAATCGAACAAGATCACGTGTGATGCAGATGAGCTGCATCTATTCCTCGCCAGGAACGGCGACGACACGTTGCTCGTATCAAGCACCGACGATGTAAAGAAGCTCAAAAAAGGGGAGAGGACTGCTTTAATCGAGGCGCTGACGCACGAAGACCATGAACTGCAAGGAGAGTCTGGCCTTCAGAAGGTTTTCGTGAGGACGCCTGAGCCGTCCACCGATCAAATCCACGTGTTGGTGGTGCTTCCTTCGCATGTGGTTGTGTCGGACAGGACCACCCGATCAGTGCACTTCAGTGAAACTAGGAAGCGACGATTTAATGGATTGAACCAAATCCTGTCTGAAGCCAGAATTGAAGCCTCTGATACAGCCAACAAGAAAGCGAAGCAACTTCCGAATTCTCTTCGATCAAATGGGACATTGTCGCGCCGTTGTTTGAATCCTCGATGACAGAATATGAACAAAAAAAAAAATATTTCCGAATATATTCTGAAAGAGCTGCAGGCTTATTCTGCCCGAGCGTTTGAATGTTCTGAGTTAAGCAGTTGTTCGGAGGCCACTCTTGACATATTCGTTGCACCAATACTGATCCAAGTATGTTCATTGTTTGGCGGTGACATCAAGATCTATGCAAAAAACGCTTTGAGAGGAAACTATGTGAAGGCAAATGGACGCTTTGAATTTTTTTTGAAGAGAGGGCGAAAGAGCATTTACATTGTAGAAACGAAAAAAGACGATTTCGACCAAGGTGCTGCGCAAGAATTGATCGGAGCGGAAGTGGCGGAAGTTTGGATTTTGTCTACGGGATCGTGACAAACTTCAAAGAATGGGTTTTCTACAAGAGCTTGAATAATAAGATTGAGCGAGATCGTTTTCTAACGCTTCATCCGAGCAATGTAAGATCAATGGAAACAACCTTGGCGAAAGTGACTGACAAAATTTATGCCATGCTTTCGGATTAAGCAATCTCTTCAGATGAAGTTTCACTATACAAATTTGAACGTTTTAAACGCCTTAAATCTCATCGCATGCATTTCGAATGCAAGAGTCTTTTCCCAGCCTGCCTGTCCTACCATTCGGTCTATAATTTTGTTTTGTCAACCCTGAGTGCGAATCAATTCATGTCGGTTTGTCCTGCATAGTTAAGATCGAATTCGCGATGAAAGCTTTCGTCAACAGTGAATTCTCCTTCCTCTTGTTCGATCCACAGAGACGGGTGATGCATTGCCAGTCCAACACATTCGTATTTCGAACGAAATTGAGGAGCTCCACTTTCTCTTGTCTGATCTTCGCATTTACATACACTGGATTCTCGTTCTTGTGATCGAAGCAGTACGTCGTTGCATGTGCGACCCTCTATCTTCTAAATACTTGGCGCAAAGCTTGCATTTTCGGGCACGCTTGGTGGTAGATACCTGCATGGTATTTCTTGTGCTTGCAGGTTGATCGTGTTTGCGCTTGTTGGTGTGCTTCTGCTTTGAAATTCTGAAAAAAAAACTGAGCTTCTCATGACGGAAGCCGACGGCTCGACGAGCGTCATGTTTCCCCACGAAGCGCGATTACGCAATCTCACGTACTCGGCACCACTGTACGTGGACGTCGTGTGTGAAAAGTACCAAGCGCCTTCGTCGGGGCCAGCGAACCTCGACGATATGGACCCGTACTCGGTCTCTGTTGACTCAACTTTCTTGACGTCAATCGACTCTTCCACCTCGTAGTCATTGTTCTTGTGTTTAATAATTTGAATTTAGTATTACCTGAATACTATACATTTTATGTAATGACACCTAAGTTCATATCTGCTCAAAACTATATAAATTCAAGCATGTAAAATCGAAAGCGTGTTTATTAAGGAATTGCGGTTACATGAGATTTAGAGATCATTAGTGTGCTAAAAAAGATGAAAACCCGTAAATATACCGAAGTGTTGCTCCTATAAGTAGACAAGACCCACCTAAATCGTACGATAAATATATTGTTCTTCAAATCGTAGCAAATATAGCTTCTTGTGTAAGCTATCAGTGAAGCCCGATCCTTATGGCCGCCGCTAGCCGCGGTGGCGTTTGCGTGGAGATTTTAAGCAGCGACATTAAAAGAATCGAGTTTATTATTACCAGCAAATATTTGGGCTGTTAAGACATAAGGTTTTGGCAGTGAAATTTGCAAACTGAAACAATTTACGCAATACCCAGGCAAATTATATTTTAACATCACGGATTTACTATATAGTTGTCTAGTTGAAAACTATAGGTATTACCTAATGCGATAAAGGAGGTTATCCATGATTGCGTATAAGGTTTAAAAGTCTGCTACAATTTTAATAGTCAGCAATTATGAGCTTATGCTTATTAGAGAAAAATTTGCTATTCAATACGACGAAATTATGTTTTGTTAAAGGTCCTATGCTAAGAAATGTATCCTCAAATGGTCGTTCATACCTTGGTCGTCCATACCTTGGTCGTACAGAGCTATAGAGAAATAAAGTAAAAAGGCAAATCGCACGTAGGCGCCGGTGTGGACAAGAACATTTCAGCCAATCTTATAGCGCTACATGTAATTGCTGATAGCAGAAGCTCATTCTTGGATTTCCTCTTCAATACTCAAGCGGACCCCAGAGCATCATGGCTGACCAGTTGACTGAAGAGCAAATTGCTGAATTCAAAGAGGCATTTTCACTGTTTGACAAGGACGGCGATGGAACCATCACGACGAAGGAGCTTGGCACGGTCATGCGCTCGCTTGGCCAGAACCCTACGGAGGCTGAGCTTCAAGACATGATCAACGAGGTCGACGCGGACGGCAACGGCACGATTGACTTTCCCGAATTCCTCACTATGATGGCTCGTAAGATGAAGGACACTGACTCAGAAGAGGAGATTCTTGAGGCGTTCAAAGTGTTTGACAAAGACGGAAATGGCTTTATTTCGGCTGCCGAGCTGCGTCACATTATGACTAACTTGGGCGAGAAGCTTACGGACGAAGAAGTTGACGAGATGATTCGTGAAGCTGACATCGACGGCGACGGACAAATCAATTACGAGGAGTTTGTCAAGATGATGATGTCCAAGTAGGCAAGTATTTGTCGGCAGTCTTCGATTTACATTGTAATGCTGTTCTGCGAAGGATTTAAGACGCGGGCGTCTGCTCTCATGGCCTGAAGGCAGCAGCTTTGATGGTATCAATATTTTTATAAAAACAAGGATAACTTTTTGCATCGTTTGAGCGGCTTTACTTTTTCAGCTACCATCGCAAAAGCTTAATTGTAAGGTAAATTAGGAGATTTTCTTGATTACTAAATGCATTGTTGAGGTCTTAAACGATAAATATTATGATGTGTGCCACTTTCGCCAAATCTTTTAATTAAGGCAGAGGTTTTATTCCTTTACAATAAGGCATTTGTCAAATCGTTACATCATTTCTGCGACAAAAGACGCCGTCGCATCTTGCAAAAGCCCCAATCCGCCTAACAACAAAGGGGAGGCCATCAGTAAGGAGTGGATATGCTTCCAGTTCAAAAAGGTGGCGCAAAAATATTGGCGTAAATTATAAATGATCCTTTCCCTTTACAAAGTTTGGTGTTATTTTGGCTGTAATCTAATTGCGTGCTATTAATAAATGCCAATCGGCCTTAAAACCTCTCGAAATCGCTTAGCGGACAATTTATCGACTTGCTTCAGCTAGGATTAATGTCGCACCATATGCTCAAAATATATCCCGACTAGCGGGCACCAGCAATGTCTTTCATCATTATAACTTTGCAAACTTTTGAAGTGCTAAGTTTATAAAGTGATACAGCCATTCGCCAAACTAAGAGATAAAATCCAACCATCTTTTGGGTTTTATTCAAATTACAGCAACACACGTCGTTAACCGTTCACTATTACTCACTCGACCATTGCCAGTGCGAAAATGAAGACTCAGCTGCGTTCTCGGAGGCTTTTTTTCTCCAGCGGTGGATTCAGTGCGACCTTTCGAAAATTCGAACGGCGTTTCTGACCACTAAAAGTGACATGTGCAGCACCAATCTGAGTCTAGGAACGGTCAATCGATTGGCGCGTATAATATTAGATCCCTTCAAAGAAAAAGCGCAACCCTTTACGAGAATGCCTGCATCCTCTTTATACAAATGTACCTCCCTCTTACTATAAGAATTTTCAGGAGAGAAGGTCGCGACAAGATACTAATCATCGGCAAAACATACGGGCGGGCGAAGTTTGTATACAGCATTTTGTATTGGAATTCTCACGCAGTAGACTGCATCGACCATGAGTAGATCATAGATTAAAGCGCAGTCTCTCGCGTGATCATTTCTATTTGAGCTCCTTGTCGTTTAAGCATTACCGAAACCTTTTAAGCAGGTTTGATCTTGAAGACGAATTAAACACTTTCAGTCTAACGACAATTAAGGAATCACCTTAGACAACCTACATAGTATTACATAGCGAATAGACATTATATACAACCCAACACCTAGAAAGAAGACCTCTTGGCTTTAGTACTCATTAAACCCTAAGCACATAACTCAACGCCATTCTTATAGAGAGGTTAATGTCCGGTCTGCTTCAAGCCTTGCTTGCACGGGATACGACTTCCTGAGCTGTCCGCAGCTTTTGATGGCGGTTTGACGTCGTCACAGCATGCGTTGGCCGGAGATGCGAATTCGTCGCGCACTCCTTTCCACATGGCTACATGGAGAGTATAAAGGTCCTTTGTCCTAGCCCGCGTGTCGTCACCGCTCCCCCAAATTAGACTGTCCGAAAGTAGTTTGGCAGAAAAAAAGCCGCGTAAATAGGAAGATTAGTGGGCCGTTTCACATGTATGCAAAAATTAGGACATTTTCCCGGAATCCTCACGCTTCGCTGGATCTCACACCGCGAAAGGATCCCAACGAGGTCATTCCGTTCGAGGAGCTTCACCCCACCAGCCACTTGCTCTCTTATGGACTACCGTCAATACCAGGCGCCAGACAACTCCATGTTATCGTCATCGCGCGGCATGGCACGACTGAATGGCAGCAATCGCGCAGCGTGGAATGCCATGGACCTCGAGATTGGAGCCCAAGTACCGCCTGCCAATGCCCGCGGCGCTCCCGAGGACGGTGGTGCGCTCTCCGCTCGCAACGTGCTGCTGCATCAAAAGTTACGCGAGCGAAAGCGGTACGACTCGGCCGACGATGCTATGAAGAAGGCGGCAGCGCGCGCAGTGAGTCGGTACCAGTCGCAATCGACCAAGACGCAGGTACCAGCTCAAGCCCCACCACCGAATCCGATGGTCGCGCCCGCTCCGGGGCAGACGCCATTGGCTTTTCCGCAGCAGGCGTGTCCGCGACCCTATTCTCCGGCCCAACTTGGCCAATCGGCCTTTTTTAACGCGATGCAAGGCGAGAGTCTCAAGCCGAAACGCGACGTGCAGCGCAACCCGTGTACGTCAATGAACGAGCCTCTAGGAGGCGCCAAGCAGGCGCGCAATGTGCTGATCCAGCGCAAGCTACAGAGCAAAGCGTCGTTTGATTCGGCAGATTATCAGATGGCCAAGCAATCGGCCGAGCACATGGAAGATACGCACATGAAGGACGTGGGCGGCATGGAGCCAAAGCAATCCATGAACTCGCCGTGCGCGACCTCAGTGGCGAATGCGAGTCGACGTCAATTTGCCAATATGAGTCCCAGTCGCGCGAGCAAGTACGGGTCGCTCGAGAGCCGAAAGAAACCCAATCGACGCGATTTATTAAACCAGCAGCCGGACGAAGATGCATTGATGACCGAGTCGCAAGAGACGGGAGCGTCCGAGTACGGCAAATTGTCGGCTGCCCACGTGCTCATTCGACGCAAATTGAAGGAACGGAAACGATTTGACTCTGCGGATTATGCCATGGAGATGCAGGGACAGCCCACGGATGTTCCGGCTGATGTGGGTGCCAATCGTGCGAATCTTGAAGCCACTACAGCGCGTTATGGTACAATAGGGGCTTCCCAGGTCTCGATCGACCACCAGGTGAAGCACATTAAGTTGTCTGAGTCTCCAAGTGGACGTGTTGCCTCACCTGCCAAACAGATTGTTGCAAATGCTGCTCAGGCTGCATTGGCTGCTCGCGCTGCACGATATGCGGGACTCAAAGGGGCGGGACAAGTCAAGCCCATGCCAACCACTCCTTTGTCACACGCGGCGTGCGACCGCTACGGACTGGACAAGCGTGCCGTGCCGTCGACTGCTGCGGTGGCCCGCAATGTCGTGCTGCAACACAAACTAGCCGAGCGAAAGGTCTTTGACTCGGCTGATCACTTTAACAAGGCAGCGTGAATGTCGTTGCGGCTCTATATCCACTTTGTATCGCGTTGACGGCCATGTGTACAGGAAGAAAAAGGTCAAGATTTGTGAGTTGTATTGGTGGTCGTAGGGTGCGCAGTGGCGAGTAGCAAGTACTGGTTAGGCAGTCGCATGATAGCTCGAAGCAGTGTTTTAAACAATGGGTAATAAAAGTGGACTTGTTTCTGTGGCATTTTAACCTCACGTTCTTGCTTTAAAAAGACCCGTGGATATTGTCAGCAAAACCGATGTAGTTGCGATTCGTGTTTATACAAGCCTGTACGTTTATAATGCGTCGTAGCAGCTTTTACAGCAGCGTATCGACGCAATTTCAAGTTAGGCTGCATCGTAAAGATTACATAGACACATGTTGATCTGTGTACATTAACGAGAATGCGTTCCGAAAAGAACGGCTACAATTACCATACTCTGCAATTCATAGTCTCGCGGAATCGCTTGTCAAGAATAATAGATCGCGATATATTTATTGTTATATGATTGTTCAGTCCTTTAGTTGCAGTCAATTTAACACTTAGATCTTTTGAAAATCGGGGACAATAATCAGTCGTTCACCCGAAAGTCGCTTAGTTTCCTGCACGCCTCTGTGTAAGGTGTTATGTGACATAGCTTACATTGTGTATGTCTACTTAAGTCCCTAACAATGGACCATCGAGTTGATCCTGCAAGGTAAGCGTTGACAGCATGAAGTCAGCGGAACAAAGTACGCCTTAAGTCGATTGAACAAATTGTATCAATCCGAAAGGCACTGTTCCGCTATTCTGAATAAAAAACTAAATTTAAGCTTTGAATCGCCGTTGCTATCAATAGCTAATCACAATAAGAGTGCCTCCCATAGACCAGTGTTTTCTGTCAATGATTATCGACAGCGCAAGGCCGCCGCGGATCGATGTCCACTCTTTATATCCACATTTCTATGCTGAAAAGCACAAACATCACGTTCGAGAAAACCAATTGCTGCAAAATCGGCGACATGGATCGGAGAGGCGGGAGGATAGAAAGATTCATAGACGTCCGCTATCGCGACATAATGTACCACCACCAAAATCACACGCTCACCACAAGCAGACTGCAACCGTTTTAACAGACACATCTACACAATGTAAAAATCAGCAAGAAGCGGCGAGGAATGAAACAAATGTGTCTATTTGTCAAGATTTGCAACGCCCTTTATCCAGGCACATTGCACTTCGTGGAGAATTAAGTTTGACGTCTTTAGCCTGGCATCATGACATGAGTCGTCGAATGTCGCCTCGTCTTCATCCCTTATCATGTAGCACACCTTCATTACTAGAGGCCACGACAGGAAGAGCATTGAGCGTCACGAAGGGAGACTCGTTAATGGATTTTGTAGTTAATACCCGTCCTCGTTCACGTCTCGTACGGAGAGCGAGATATTGTCCGAAACCCGTGCAAACCCTTGCACGGATCTCTACAGCACCCACGCCCCTGTGTGAACGACAGACAATACATCAATCGATAGTTGCTTCACAAAGCTCGATTTCGATCAATCATGACACTTCTTCGAAAACTCTGCTTTCAACATGCTTGCCTCCAATTTGCCAAACGGTTCAAAGTAGTGATTCGGCTCAAGGAGCACAAATCGAAACGAAAGCCGACGTTGCGCAAGATGAAGACGCACCCTTTTTCTTGACCGAGTTGGAAGCAGGAGCTCGGAAAGTAAGTACGTTGACTACAGCACAAGTTGAGCTTTTGGCCAAGGACATCGCGTTGGGATCCTTTTTGCTGTATGGAGAACCCCCTGCTCTCGTGGCTGCACTTCAGCATTTGACAAGAGCTTTGAAATTTGTTGGGTTGGCTCGAGATACCTCTTTACCAGTGGTGGCTTTAAAGTCTTTGCTCCATCATCACCTTGGGGTAGCTTTTCGTGAATTTGTGGTTGCCTCGGTTTCAGGAGATTTGGAAACTAACAATACCTGCATTCAAAGCGCTTTTGCAGCTCAGCGACGCGCTCTTGACTTGGCGCAACAAGCCAAGGACTTTTGTCTGCAAGCTCGAGCTATCAAAGCATTGGGTGTACTGCTTTTGGATCAACACGCGTACGAAGCAGCACATACCCATCAACAAGCAGCAATGCACCTTGCACTGAACGCGAAGGATCGCGAACTTGAAGCTCGTGTGTACGCAAATCTTGGTAATTTGGCGCTTGCCAAGTTGGATTTCAACCATGCTCTCAGTTGTCACTCTCGTGATCTCCACTTGTGCGCAGCGAAAGAGCTTGACAGTCGGTTGGGCCGCGCACGAGCGCATCGCAATTTGTCGCTTGTGTACGCAAATTTGCATCGATGCGATTTGCAGCTACAGCATGAAAAGGAGGCAACGAGGGTGGCGCATGGTCGTGGTGGAGCTTTTGCGTACGATCTTGCCACCCATCGAAATACGAGCGTGGGCAACATTTGCCTGCAACCGACAACCACCATTGACGCAGTGCTGGTCACGCTTGTCAGTCAAAACCTCGCGGCGATTAGCTGTGCTTTGGATGGGTCTCTATCGACCTTGAACGAAAAGGAAACGGAATCCATCGTTGCGAGTTTAAAAGATGAATGGAGATCTGGTGATGGAGAGGTGGAGGCAGTCATAGCAACGATAGCGTCGACCGAAGTTTGAAAAGGTTTTAGCCGTGGCATGACACGATCGATTACGTAAAGTAGATTATATTATTCGAGTCCACAAAGGCTTAGATCGGAATCAAGACCGCCATGCAGTTCTTTGTTTTTGAGCTGAGTGCGCCGAGTGAGGAATGCGTCAAAGCCGTCCATCCCTTGCAAATCTTTCTTCGTCAAGGGGTTCCCTTTTAGATTCAGCACTTGGATTGCCGAGCCTTCTCCTAGTACCTCGGCAGCAATGGATTGGAGTAGAGCACCTTGACATTGACCACTTAGCCCGTTTTGACGCGCTGACAGCACCTTGAGCTTGGGACATTTCCCCAACGCAGCTGGCACTTCCGTCAGCTTGTTGTTGTCTACGTTAAGCTCTTGCAGTTCTCTCAACTTGCTTAATTCCGAGGGTAAAGTTGTGAGGGCATTGTCCGACAAGTCGAGCTCTTGTAAGTGTACTAGCGCTAGGACACTGTGAGGTATTGTACAAAGTTTATTGCCCTTGAGCGAGAGCTTGGTCACGTTTGGTGGCAGGGCATTGGGAATATCTTCCAAAAGATTGTTATCTAGGACCAACTTTGCCAATTAAAAAGGAATATTATCGATAATTATAAGTAAAATTAATAAAGAGTGGGCTTCTGTACCGTTGTAAGTGCCTCGAGCTTTGACAAAGTCGGAAGCTCGACGAGATGATTGGAAGAAATTTTAAGCGTCTTGAGTGCCGTCAGCTCATTTAGCTGACTCGGCAATTCGCGAAGTTTGTTGTTCGTCAAGTCCAACGTGCGCAGCGTCAACAGCTCCAGCACCTCGAGAGGGAGAGTTTTCAATTTACTGTCGGAAAGTGCGAGCACACCCGTGGTTCTGGCGGTCTTGATCTTTTGTAGCTGCACATTACGATTGTTCTTGGGCTTGCTTTTGGCCTTTGAATGAGCTTCTAGCGCCCTGTTAGTCGTGTTTCCCATCGTAGCGCCACAGAACAAGGATTGGGACTCATCACGTATGTACTTTAACCTGTCAGATTCGATATCGTTTTCTGGCTACCTCAATTTAAAAGTAGAATCCGTTTTTAGAGGATATTCTTTCTGGAAAGCGTATGAGCTTATAGGTATCTCGTGCTAATTGGTCAAAACTCGTTTGTTTTTCGACGCCAATAGTTATTGCCATGATTAGCAGCGAGTCCAGCGACGAAGAGCTCGCGACGCTCCACCAAGCGGCCGTGACTGCCGTCAAGCCAGTGCGAAAGATCAAGAAGGCGAATCAACTGAAAAGTGCGGCTTTAGATGATAGTATTGTCGATGTTGCGGGTCAGAAACGCTCGTTGGATGAAGCGAGCAACTTGGAAGCAGCGCAGCGACTCAAGCGCGAGGCGCGTAAAAAGCGGAAAGCCGACGAGAAAGCCGCTCGCGAGGCCGACAAAAAGTCGCAGCAGCAAGCTCGTTTTGATCAGGAACGGAGCGTGAAAGGACGGGCGTACACGTTGAGCATGGCGCTTCCTGGCTCCATCTTGGACAATGCTCAGACCAAAGAGTTGAAAACCTACTTGGCGGGTCAAATCGCTCGAGCAGCTGTGATCTTTCAAGTCGACGAAATCGTCGTGTTTGACGATCAATTAGGCAGCAGGACGACGACTGGCGTGCCAACGAAACGCGCGCAGGACTGTCACGTGTTCATGGCGCGGATTCTCCAGTACTTGGAAACGCCACAGTACTTGCGTCGTGCCCTCTTTCCAATGCACTCGGATCTGAGCTGTGCGGGACTCTTGAACCCACTCGATTGTCCTCATCACTTGCGAGCTCACGAGTGGAGTAGCTATCGGGAAGGCGTCGTGACGGATCGACCGTTGAAAGAGAAGGAAGGTTCCCATGTCTACGTTGGACTTCAGCGAGAAGTAGTCGTGGACAAGCGGATCGAACCGGGCATTCGGGTTACCGTGAAAATCGATGAGGCTTCGAAAGACTTTAAAAAGAAGCGTAGGTGGCTGATGGCATCCCTTCAGTACGCTTAACACTAACATGTTCATGGTGTGGTAGTAATGGGTTCCTTGGTCTCGTCCGCTGAGCCTCGTGAACAGCTTGGTATCTATTGGGGCTATACGACACGGTTGGCGTCTTCACTGAGCAACGTCTGGATCGATTGTCCGTTTCCTGGCGGCTACGATCTCAAAGTAGGCACCTCGGAGCGTGGCAACGTCAGTGTCGATGACGTGGACTTTTCCCTACCACCTTTTCGACACGCCCTTGTTGTGTTTGGTGGCGTTGCGGGTATCGAAGAGTGCGTAGACGCAGACGAAACGGTGCCAGTCAGTGGTGAAGACTCGCGCACGCTCTTTGACATGTGGGTCAATACCTGTCCTGAACAAGGCAGTCGAACGATTCGATCCGAGGAAGCGGTGCTCATCTCGCTCGCCTCGCTTCGAGCTCACGTCAAACGTAGTGGACGGGCAGGAGTAGAAGGCTCGCTAGAGGCGTGACCGTCGACAATACAAAGTCACGGATGAACCAAATTAGCCAAACGCCGGTCGCTTCGTTGATGGACATTTCTTGTAACAGTGAAACTTTCGCGTACAATGGCGTGATCGATTCTTGCCACAGCAACACACTTCCTTGCACACAGGACAGCCTTGTTGAAAAATCTGACTCCCATGCTCTTCCCGCATCTTTTCCGCACATTTCGCACAGAAAATGTGGGGACATACTGGACACTGCACGGTGGTCTTGCGCAAGTTGCCACATCGATGACACGAAGCGCGATGACGCAACAAAGGATCGACGTTTTGTTCTGTTAGATGACGAGGACCGGAGTGGTTGTCGGCAGACAATGTCTCGAACGAGTTGTGCGCAGCATTGTCGAGCGAATAGCAGTCTTTATAGCCACAACCGTACGGGCTTACACTCGTCGGCATACATTGATTGTCTGGCTTGACGTATTCTTGCAAAGTCTCGCTAGGCGAGGATGTTGAGAAGCGTGATTCATTGGTAAGAAATGGCGTGTTCGGCGTCAATGTGACGAGATTCTCCTCTTGATACTGTGCAAAGTGGTGGGGAATGGGATCGTAGCTTGGCCAGATCGAGTCCATGGGTGTCGTCAAGGGGCTCGTAAAACTTGTCGTAGTTGATGCCCATAAAGGTTCACTCACAGCGTCCGGAAGTGAGGCCGCAGAGTAGATATAGGTCGCTGCATTCGGGGAGATTGGCGAAAGAGTGCTGTCGAACCTCACGTCCGAAGCGTCGAGGCTTTGCGTAGAGACGCAAGTGGCTTCAAGAGCGCGTTCCAGTCGAGTGATCATTGTGTGGGCCTCGTGCTGAGACGTCGGAGTCCACGCCATCTTGTCCCTTGACGTGCGTGACGCCGGGAGCGCACTCCACTCTTTCAAACGCGGTAATGCTCGTTGCAGCGCACGACGTTCGAGGTCGTTGACTAGACCGTGATTGTCGATTGTCAAGTGGCAAAGATAGTACCCCACTGCCGTCCAGAGCTGTGCATTTGCATCAATCGCGAACCCGCCACACGCCGTTTCTTCCCAATGCTGGGCCAGCGCATTGTCGTGCATTTCCAGCAACACGACGCCCAGCTGCGCTTCCATGGCTGCAGTGCACGCAAAATAGCCATAAAACAACGAACAGCTCTGCGTACCACCAGCATAGCGTGCAAAGAGCCATCCAGCTGGCAGTAACAAGGAAGCACCAGCACGGACGACGCATTTGATGCATTTGTCCACTTGTTCCGGTAAAAAGAGGGTCGCAAAGTCCGGATCGGTTCGCCACTTTCGATAGGCGTCGACATTGACAGACGTTGGTGCGATCAAGAACACCCATAGCTCTCCGGACGACACTGAGAGCCACGTGCATTGCCCACCAGGAGCCAACGAAAAGTCGAGATACGTGTTCTTGGCGTAAAAGGCCCCAAAGACATTGGGAGGTGTCCTTGTTTCTGAAACATTGTCGTCGAGTTTTGACAATATTTTATTGTGCCAATCAACTTGCGTGACGGCCACGGGCGGTGCAACTTGGCCTTGCATGGCCACGTGTTGCACGTAAAATTCTGCATTTGCCACAAGTGCGTCGTAGTCGTCTTGCTCCTTTGCTGTCCTTGTCATCGTTTGCCACATTGTTGCCGTCAACGGATGGCTCGATTGTGTCGCCACGTCCGTGGTTCGCATTGCTTGGTGCTGGGCCAAGAGATCGGCAATCAGCGTGGGGTCGATCATTGGAAAGGGCTCGTCCAGTCCTGCCGCGTGATGGTTCGTGCCTGTGAGAAGCATGGGCTCGTCGAGCGCGTGGCGGAGCAGAAAAGAAGGCTCTACAGCTTGACTCGAGACCCACTGCACGCCCGAACGAGCATACATGGCGGTGTGGAGTAATTGACGAAACCTCGGCGAGGTCTTTAAATGACGGAGTGGAAGGTTTGTCGACGATACGGAGGCGTTCAAGGGCACTGGTACTGGCGTCCAGGACGTGGCGTGAACGTCGGAAGCGCTTTTATTGAGAGGGTCTACAAGGCGTCAATAAGTATTGTTGAATTTGAAAAAAGCACCATACTTTTTAGAGATTGCAAAGCATACGGGATCGGACAATTTCGTGGCCGTGGTGCTGGCACTTGACACACGCAAACTTGGCAATGAGCAAGGCGTCTTGCTCGCTGACGTGGACGCACGCACCGTGCAGCCACCGACTGCAGTAGTGGCACTCGATCAAGAAGGCCGAGGCGCGTGGGTGGACGTTGTGGCCGCATACGATGCAGTCCATCGTTGCACGGGAGGGACTTGGACGCAAGAGGCGGTCGATTAGCAAGTGATGGATTGAAAGTCGGACACAGAAAGGTGGCGGGGAGGGACGTGAGGCATTGGTATATAGGATTTAGACGCTGTTCGATGAGCGAGGTAGGATACAGGAAGGCATGGACTGCCTCTGCATCTGCAGTGCCGTCGCGGAACGTGTGTCGTTTGGAGTGAATTGTTGAAGTGCAGAGAGTTCTCGTAATTCAGTACTAGCTAAGTAATTATTATTTCTTTAATTCAACGCTACTTTTTAATAAAGAGGGATTGCTTCAATGTACTGATTTATCGGAACTAGGCGTCGCGCCCTAACAAAGCGCGGAGGACCCTAGTGCAACTCTGCGGAGACGTCAACACCAAGAAAAAGGACTTGATCAAGGCAACCGGTGAAGTTCATGTAGAGAAAATATAAGGCAAGTTGGAGTTGCAGAAAAAAATTATCCAGCACGAATCATTTTTCTGTTGTAATTCTCTTATTAAGAAGCCTCATTGGATAGGCCGAAAACCATAAGATTTCGCTGATCGATCACGGATTCGTTGATGATCGTATCAGAGGCGGTGAAAGAGACCTTGACTTTATTCTAATAATATCTAAAGCTCAAGCGCGCACAATCATTATTAAAATGAGTCCAAGGGCATAGTGGCACTACCGGATCAGACAATTGCAAGGCATTATATTTTCAATGGACCGCCTGTGTTTGGACTGAGATGATGGCTGATTAGGGCGGCTGTCACGTCTTCTACGTTGGTGCTGCCTCGTGGCAAGCAGCTCAATGCCGTAACTGCGAGAAGAATGTATTTAGCTTGAGAGTGGTAGATTTGTAGGTTTGTTCTCGCATGGAAAACATGTGCAAGTTACTTTGACCGGCACTGCTGACAAGAAACTGGAAAATATCTGACTAACAGAAACAGAGTTACACTTTTGCCATGGAATCTTCATCTAATCTTGGCAGGTCGTTGCAAGTGTGAAACGACTCTCTTGCATTCGCTCATCCTTCAACCACATTGACGAAATAACGCACAGCTTCATGTCCAAGGCTGGAACGAACAGCTTCATGATCAGTGGTGCTGGCAGCAGTCTTCACCGCGTATCACCAGAGGTTTCATTGAAAAATCCGGAAGCGATGCTGATGCCTAAACTTCCAACCAACGTCACTGTTTCGAGAAAAGGGCATTGGATGAACGGCCCAGCGCGCAGGTTTCCGTTTGAAAGGACTGTGACCCCCGCGCAAGCGACTCAAAGTGAAGCTCGCAAGCGCGCTGTGTTGTGCTTGTTGGAATCCAAGTGGTTTACAGTCATGATGCTTGTCGTGACTGTCTATGCTTTATTCGGGGACGACATTCGACTGTCCCTCTTTTCACTGCCAGCCGACAATGGATTCTTTACGCTTGCGTCCATTTGCCTCGTGCTCTTTTCCTTTGAGTTTTTTGCCTCGTGCTATGCCAAACCGGGCTATATCTTGAGTTTTTACTTTTTGCTTGATCTCATTGCAACCTTTTCGGTTCTGCCCGATATCGGATGGATATGGAACGAGATTATTGGCACAAATACCAGTTCGTCCGCTCTTAAAGCTAGTAAGGCAACGAAAGCTGGGAGTAAAGCGGGGCGAATCGTGCGCGTCGTGCGAGCTGTTCGGCTTTTTCGAGTAGTTAAGATTTTAAAGTGGAAAAACAACGCTACTACCGAAGCTCCCGAACAATTACAAGAGAGCAAAGTAGGTAGTAAAATGGGTGAAGTAACCGTGCAGCGCGTTGTGGTGTTAGTACTCTTCCTCATTATGCTCTTACCAGTATTTGACGGAGGTTACACGCAAGTGGAATACCGCTATCAAGACTATGGGTTACGCATTATTCACATGCTCGTGTCTTCGGGTATGACGAAAGGCAGTGTTGCTAGTTCCACGGAGTATGCGCGTCTGCTCTCGGGTTACGTGCGAGATGCAGGCATGCTTCTCTACCTTCAAATGACGAACGTCACTAGTGATGTGCTCATGGCGGATCTTGCAGCGATTCGCTTTCAGAGTTCCCCTAGCTCGCCGCGTAATTTAACTGTAAACCCAGTCAACTCTTGGTCGGCTTCGAATCTGCTCACTAGTTACTCGGACGTAACTGACTTATACCGAGACGTTGAGGTTAATATTGTAAAAACACGTGGGTGTTTTAACCAAGATTTTGTTGCCATCGATTCTGCCGATACTTCGAGTGCTTGCTTCAGTATGGCCATCTTTGACATTGCGTCCACAAGCGTCTCGTCGGCTTCTTACAATATCTTAAAGACTTGTTTCATCATCATCGTGCTCGTCGCTGCGTCAACGTCCTTTATCAATACCGCACGCACTCTCGTGCTCGACCCCATTGAACGCATGATGGACCTTGTCAAAAAGTTAGCGGCCAATCCACTGGCGAGTGTCCAAACCTCGAGCGATAATGCTCTTATTCGTAAACACGCCAAAGAGCAAGGCTTTGAGACGGCACTGCTTGAGCTCACGTTATCGAAAGTTGGACGGCTCATGCAAGTGGGGTTTGGAGCTGCTGGCGCCGATATCATTGGCAAAAACATGGGCTCGGGAGATCTGGACCCGATGCTCCCTGGCAAGAAGATTACTGCCATCTACGGGTTTTGCGACATTCGTCAATTCACAGACACGACCGAGTGTTTGCAAGAAGAAGTCATGGTCTACGTCAATAAACTTGGCGACATTATGCACACGGGCACGCACCATTACTATGGCATGGCCAACAAGAACGTGGGCGATGCTTTTTTACTTTCGTGGAAACTATGTGACGGGGAAATGGCGTGTTTTTCGCGCTTTACCGACACTCCGACAGAGGACGATCGGCTTCACGTAAATCAGTCCATTTTGTGTCCTCCAAATCCCGGAGCGGGTACGAAACCACGCCAAATTACGCCGACAGAGATGGCGGACAGTGCACTGACTGCCTTCATCAAGTGCATGATCGATCTCGATAACGCAAATACGAATGGACCGTTGACCGAGTACTTAACGAACGAGGTCGTGATCAAGCGCTTTGGTCCGGATTTTCGCATTAAAATGGGCTTTGGCATGCACGTGGGTTGGGCCGTCGAAGGCGCGATTGGTTCGCGATTCAAAATTGACGCCACGTACATTTCGCCCCATGTCGAGATGGCGGATCGACTGGAAGCTGGATCAAAGATGTTTCTGACGCCAATCAATATCTCCCATTGGTTTGCCGCCTTGATCTCGCCCGCAGCTCGGCGGTTCTTGCGCAAACTGGATCGAATAAGTATCCGAGGGGTGGATACGCCTCTGACCGTCTACACGTTTGATGTCACGGTCATGAAGAATGGGTTTGGTACGCCCAAGTTTGACGCAGCGACTGGGTACCAAATTCCAGTGGATTTTGAAAACAATAGCGAGTATCTGGAAATTCGCAAAGGCCTTGAACCAGCGTTTCTCGACGCTGCTAGCAGTGCAGTGGAAACCTATTTGAATGGAGACTGGTCCAAAGCTCGGCACTATCTCACAATTGCGCAACAAATACGTCCACAAGACGGTCCTTGCAAATATCTTATGGAAGTGCTTAAGGCGGAAAATTATGTAACGCCACGAGATTGGAATGGATACCGATTTGTTGCCGGATACTAGAGGGAATTAAAGCAATAGATAAGAAGACTCTTAGAACGAGTATTTGGAGTTTAAATAGTTTTATTGTGCAATCAATTAGGGCTATTAAAGCTCATTTAATGCACACAAAATGTGACTATTTTTTTTATGTATATAAAGTAATCACCAGCTGAAAAACCTTCATGAGTTGCCGCAGAACTTTGTCCTACTACCCTATGTCACACCTAATGTCAATCATACCTTGTATTCTCGGGTGAGGTCACGCCTGGTATTCCTCAACTGGCGTTTAGAAAGCCACAGATTGCATACAAAACGCCCGATGCCTCTGATCTCGCAACGTCCTTTGGATGTTATTGCCGGAGCCAGTCAAACTGCATTGACAAGCTCTGTAAAGCAAAGTAATCATGCCACTTCACAAGGCGCTTACATCGCCCGTGAAAATAACCCTTTTTTGCTTCGCGTTGTTTCCAAGAGCATTTGGGTCGTCAAGTTACGGCTTCTTCGGACCGTTCCAACTTTTGAGGAGCGCTAGACATCATTAGACATGTGATATATGAACTTCGCAGTCGGATAGGCCGCCACACACTTGTGCGGCAAGTGACTTCTCTTTGCAGTGGATATACTCGGCTCATTAGCCTCACGACCAATTTTGCGTTACTATCACTCGCCGTATGGCCACCCTTACACACCTTACCATCAAGGTCGAGCGATGAAAAATACCTTAAGGAGATATGAATCTCGTAGTCATCACCTTTTTCGGTGCCCCGCGTTACATGTCGATTCGACATCGTTTCGAAAAGGTAGAGGTGTGCACCACCCGTGCCTTTCCGAAATCGCTAAAGGTTAAATATAGCGATGTTGGTAAATCTGGGACTTACTTCTGGTGAGTTAGTTTTCAAGAAGTACTTGCTTACGATCTGGGTAGTTCACCATGGCTGGCTGTATTTCCTAACTGGAAACTCAACAGAATGCTCTCCCTCTTCCTCCTTTTGACCAAGTTTTTCCTGATCTTGTAAATTGATACGTCCATTTGGGTATCAAATAAGTTTAAACTTTGGAAGACACTGGAGCATTTTAGGTGATAGTTTAAAACTTCGTTCGTTCTCAAGGGCATTTTTTCTTTATTCTGGCTTGGAGTGGTTCTGTGTATTGCGCAAAGGCCTTGCAAAACCCTGAGAGGTAGCAAAAAGCGCACCATTTGCTTCTTTGTCTTGAACAGAGACCATTCTGCGACAATCGTTACCTCGTCGGTGATGTTATTCGATAAAGTCTGTCCTAGCATGGGCCCTCATTTACGTAGGGCTGGCACTTGGACAAATCGAAGTGTAGTTTCTGTTCTTTACACCACTCGAGCACATGGCCTAAAGCCGTACCGTGATTTACGACATCTTCACTAAAAGAGACCACGTACATGTCGTCGAATATATTTATCATTGTATGTTTTTATCTCGAAGGCGTGAACCTGTTGTATTTGATCTTGCATTTGAGCTTACATCCAGGCTCGATATTGCTTTTGTTGGTGAATGACATACAGCAGTAGTTGATGCATGGACACTGCGTCTTGTCATGCCTGCTGAGTACGACGATTTAAGCTTTTAGTGATGTCGTAAGCCAAAATTTTTGTGTTCAAACCCTTGCAATCCTCTTTTTTCGAATGTTCCAGCTGTATAAAAGTTGTTAGCCACAAATGTTTTCGAAGTTTGTTGAGATCCTTATTGCGGTCTGTTAAGGACTCGGTAGTAGGCTCACGAGTCTTTCCTTTACCCATACAGGAAAGCCAAAGAGTGTAAATCAAGCAAGAACAAGTGTCTAAAAATTCAAATGTCAATCTCCGTGACTTCAGCAGCGGAACATGCATTTATCAAAAGATGAAAGCGCTTCATCACAGACAAAGTGCAGTGACTACAGATTTTCGTGCCAAAGTAGCGTGCATCCAAACTCACCAACCACTGGACCTAACGTTCGTGCTGAAAAGACTCCCATCGTTATCGAATAGTCTAATGCTTTTCGTCATGTAACTCGTGCCAAAACCATAAGATGACTCGCTTCTCGCCATCACAACTACGGAAACCCTTGCTTAGAATTATCGGACTTTACACGACAAGTGTTACTATGTAACAATGTTGCAGAAAAATCTTCTTGGAAGGTCGGTTGTTAACTGGGGTTCGGAGTTGAGCGAAGTGAAGTTGGCGAAGAGAGAGTTTTGTTGCTATAAGTAAATTAATGGGTGATGCTAAATGGTGAGCTCTTACGACTTTTTGTCTTTTAACAGCCTGGCTGGTAGCTATTAGCCATCTGCTGCTATCATTCTAACGACGATCATTTTTTACTCCCCATCTGATTTTCTACAGATTCTGGAGAAATAACATTTAAAACGGTTACTTGAGTCCAATAGTTATAAAACCTTTAAATCCTGATTGCTTGCTCTAAAACTATGCGGCCACAGATTGGTGTGGATAATACCAATGCATGTTTATTTTGGAGCAATGAAATTTAACGGCAAGATTGCCGCTCTCATTCAGTCTGTCCTTGACAACAATTACGTCGCAACCTGTCTCTGTCAGCAAGGTGTGCGCGTTAATCCGACTCGGAAGATCATTTTTTGAAGTAAAAATATAGAAGATGCTGCACGGCACCCATTCTGGGTTACAATCAACCTTTCCAGCGGCAAATTAGTGTCGCTATAGGCTCGTTTAATCAGTTTTACACAGACCTTTATACAACTTTGATCCATCGCGACGAATAAAACAAATGGCAAAAAGCTTTCAAATCTTTTCGTGACGGGTTCGCTTGAAACTTGGTTGAAATATCTTGTTTCTGATCTCTTTCTTTCTGCTCGCATCTCAGAAAAAATCTTGGAAGCGTTTTGGTACGTCATCGTCTTGTCAACTCAATTATCCGAATCATCATTTCTGCACACATGAAAGAAAGTCGTCTACATGATGCAAGTACATCTTCCAGATGTTAGTCTGCTTCATATCGTTTGCAAATTGCGTTTTCTGGAGTCTACCTCGATATGCTCTCAGCCGATCGAATGTGTACGATTTCTGTTGCGTCGGTGATTAAGAAGACGCATACAAACTTTAGCAGTAACTATTTACTTATGAATTTGAAAAATAATGATTTCATCTCGATTATTTCTGACGCAACCTTCTTGGGCGAACACACACTAGTTATTACGGCCTTGCCAGACGGCTTATACACATGCTTGTTTAGACACTTGACTGCGGTACACACCTCCACAATGACGTAACCGTTATCCTTTGGAGATAAGGAGGGTTGTATGACTTTACCTATTACGTTTCTGCTTTGAGGAAACGTGAGTTTAAACTTTTTTCCTTAAAAACGCACATCGCTACCTGCCTGAATTTAAGCTTTCAATTAAGTCTGAGCATAGATATTGATTCATTTAGTATTTAATTTAAAATTTATTGCCTTGAAATTTATCGAATAATTTGTTTTGTGGTAATCAACAAAGTAATTTCTATATACGTTCGTGTCCTTTTTTTTCGCTAATCTCAAAAATAATCATTTATGTTTAAAACATCTCACGACTTACGTCTCATAAAATGGTACAAACGTGACACACCCTGGGTTCGTGTATCCCCCTGTTGGTCTCATCCATCAAGCCTTCGAGCTGCTTATGTCCATAATAGTCAAGCTTCTCCTCGTAGAATCAAGTCCATCAGACATTACTTGCTGATTATCAGACGTTACCGTTGTGGCTTGCGCCGGTTTCTAGAATACTCTTAAAGCGCACTTTGAAGTACAGAGGCTCGACCAATCAGCTACCTTGTCGTCTGCATCCTGTACATCGTAGGGGTCTAAGCAGACAGCATTCTTACAATTTCCAGTGCCCTTATACCGCAACGTATCTCGGCGTAAGTACGTTCCGCCGTTGGCTGAAAATTTGATTGCTCGCAGAGCGAACTCGCGCCACGTGCATCGAAAACCCTCATTGAAAGTGAGCAGGATTTAAGTTACATAGTCGAAAATGACTTTTTAGAGTCTGTAAAGACGGTGATCGTCCTATTCGACGTAGTCGCGAGTTTGGGGCTCGTACTACAAGGACGAGGGTCAAGCCACAGGCTCACGAGCAAGGCTCTGACTACATTAAAAGGGTATTCAGTGCAGTGCAGGCAGGGTTAGCCTTTTTCGGCTTCAAAGAACCAGCCTTCATACACTGCACTCAACTAAGCAAAACATTTGCACGACTGTGCGTTGCATACCGCGCTCTCGGGTAAATGTCTGAAAATACAAGTTGGGACGCATCTTTCCTCCAAATAGTTCTTAATCGCTATTTGAAAAAAAATCCTCAGAAAGAATGTTAGCCTTCGCGTCACGAGCGCTTCTTTCTAAACAATAATGTAGACGTTTGCAACTTGTTCGCTCGTTGTGGACTATTTGGCGATCAAAAGGGAATAAGAGCTAAAGGTTTGGAGTACACCTTTCCTATCAATTATAACGAACAAAATCAGCCGGAATGAAGCATAATCAAACCTCGAATGCCAAGCGTACTTCTGCAAGACCGTGACTAAAAAGTTGAGACTGTCTTGAACTGCCTAAATTAAAAAAAAACAGGCCTTATCGACTTGCAAACTGTCCATTATGCTATTAAAAATTTTATAGAACGCAACTTACTCTGTGTCCGGGCGGTCTTCATCATCTACAATATTTGAATTAAGGCATATCATGACCTTTTTGAAAATGCGGTAGATACAATCTGTTTAGCCTTCCTGACCTTAACGCTTCGCATATATTGCTGTCAAAATCTGCAAGAATCCACCCCTGTCTTTTTCAAAGTTGACTAAGGTAGATGGACGTAGCAGGTGCAACTGATAAGACTTTGTTATATGTTAAGAAAAGATTGAAATCTATCAATGCAAAGTGGAGGAGCGGAAGCCGGCTGTTTTAAGTAACTTTAGCATATTCATACAAACCCACGCAAAATGTTCTCGATGGCACGATATACTTGCTAAGTTTGATCACCGGTCTTCGGGTGACCTGCTGAGGATATGTCCAGCTGTATATCAAGCATCTTGAAAGCGTTTTTTGGTAAGCGAGGGTATTCATCTACGACAATCGTCTCCAAAAGTACATTTGTTCAAAGATTCAATAGAGAAAGAATCAGTGCTTTTATGTTCGACACAGCTGCTAAATGAGCCATTTTGCTTAATTGGTCGGCATAAATTACAATATTAATTCTATCTGTCAAATTCTTCAGTAGGCTAAACATGAAATTCATTGGACTACCAATAGCGCAATGGCACCATCGAGTTTGCCAATGATGCATTTTGTTTTGTAAGGGTATCACTCGCTGGCATATTTCATGCGTACGCACATATGTGCAGACCGACTTGCAGTATCGGGCCGCAAAAGTGGGTATTAACTATCAAACATGGTTTTTCAACCGAAATGACAGCTAATCGGTGTATCATATGCTCGTTAAAAAACACGATAGTTTGACCCCTCATCATGAGCAACCACTACAAGTGATGTATCACCTTAATTTTGCTGTACTACAAGGCTGATAAAGCTTCACGTGGATCTTTATAGCCATTTTAGCCATCCTTTTCAGATCCTTTGTAGTGCTGCTCATATGTCACCTCACATATAGGCGCTATCGATTAAGTTATCGGGACGAGGTCATAGCTGTTACATGGAGTCATTCATGTAGGGCGATGCGATAATACGTCAGCCGAAGCATTCCACTTATTGGTTTATGCTTTACATTGACGTCATACCTCGTTTATAGAAGACCCACTTGGTCATTTTCTATGAGATGTGAGTCGCCTTTATCGCAGCGCGAAGTGACGCATAATCTGTACGAATTACTGTTGGCGAAGAGCCTTGCAGACGAATCCCGAGCTTGACAAGAGCACATTTACCGTTAGTATCTTTTGTCATGGATACACTAGTCTATCTTGGCGGTCAAAATTCAAATGGAAATATTTAGAAGCTCGGCATTCGCTTGCAGGCGTGCAATGCCGATGATAGAATCTCCTGCGTCACAAACGACAGTTTAAAGTCGTTTAAATCAAATGAGAGGACAAAGTGGAATAGTTGAGGGATACACTTCTTCCTTTAAGCTTTGAGCTTCGCTAGTGATCACCTATTTTGTCTGTAAGTAAACAGGCGTGACATTTCATGAGTACATATATAAAATAGAGAAATTGGTGGCTTTTAATACTGATCCCCACATCTCGAAATATCCAAGGTGACTGTATTTAAGAACGATTTCAGGGTTGGCCTGCCTCGCATAAAAATATTAAGTGCAGGCAGCATTTATCAAAGCGTCGACCTCAATCGCTCAATGATAGAAACATATTCATTGACAGACTCTCTCCTCCAGAACGCCAAGAATAAGAAGCGCTCCGTCCTATAATAACCGATGTAGCATTCAGTGATTCGACTTCACAATGAATGGTCTAAGGAAATGCCCGGCAAAGTACCATCCGCTACTTCGGCTGCACTAAGCAAGAGCACATGATCCATGACTGTTATAAAGAGGGAGGCCGCGCATTCGAAGGTAGGAAAGCGCTAATTTCTTTTCGAGGCAGACAGTTCTGCTGGTGAAAGACTACGTTCCTCCAATTAGTTTAGCGAAGTACACACCATTGTAGCTTCGCACCGAAGAGCATGGCAGAAAAACCAGTAGAGCTTGATGCTGACGTGACATGAATCATTTAATGTTTCAGAAATGTGTAAAAGAACGAGGGTGAAATAAAATGTTTTGAGTCTTTGTAAATCCGTCGCATCGAGGCTTTTTGTCCGCTTGCAAGCAAATGCGATCAACGATAAGAGTGTCCGATGCTTTAGCCAACAGAAGCAAGTAATGTTTTTGGTCTTAAGTACGGAATAAACATGCCTGTAGATCAAGAAGCATGAAGTCATTTCTTGTGCTCGGATTGGATAAGTTAGGCAGAGCAATTCTTTAATTGACTAGCAAAGAAATATTATAAATATATGCCTTTCACGCCTACGCAGCAGCAATTAATCCCGCTTTTAATGTGCGTATGGCGCCTTCAAACAAATTAATATCCGAAACAATGTAAGAAATATCGAAGGTTCTTATCACTCTTCGTCGCCCTTCAAACGTTTCAAAACAGCTACTTAAGTTTCTCTAACTGTCACGGCTACCAAAGTGTGTCTGACATAATTTGCAGGTGGATAGGATGGTACTACCAGCTTCAGGCATTAAAGTTCTTCAAGCGGTAGCATATGTCCGCCAAACAACGTTGATACATACGGGTAATATAGCATCACCAATTGCGGGTAACAAAGTCTCGAAATCAAGTTCGTAGGTCGGAAAGACGCAATGGGTAGCACAGCTTTACAATTAGATAGCATGACTTTACCAGCTGCTGGGCAAAATTTTCTGAAAGAATCAAATGCCAATGCGACATTTCGTCATTATTGGTGTCAAGATCGGCCTTTTGGTTGATTACACACCTTCTTTAAGGCGGCAGCTGAAAGTGTCGTCATGTCGGGCTTTGATTGTCAATGCCAATCAATTCGTTTATAGTTGAATAAGCCTCTGGTAATCGAGATAAGTTGCAAGTCGTAGTTTACTACGCAGTATACACACGACTAACTCATTAAGGTTAGTGGGGTTGTGTCCATAAGGATAGTGTTCGTAAAATATGAAAATATTTGTCATGTAAATGTGGAAAAAATCATGCCAAGACAAAAAATCAGCACGTGCTATATGATACATTTTATATTTTGCGCAGCTTTATATACTTTGATATCGAGCGCATCAGTAGTTATTTATTCAGATTTGTGGTACATAATCACGAGCATTTACGATACATGTTGACTTTCAGTTAAAAGGGTTCGGACAAAAATGGTGGCTCCTTGTGCATAAACGGCACACTAATGGTATTTTTTCGGCTTAAATACTTGAAAGATATCAAAGGGGGTATACACTTTGCCTGATTTAGATAGATTAATTCACTAAGAACCTGAACTATGGTAGTAAAAAATCAAGTAAATAGTGCTTAAACAGTACTCAAATGATGAGAACAATAAGTTACTATAAAAAGCTAGTACTAGGGTGCTTATAAATACATGAAGGAAGTCCTCAGCAGGCTTCTGATCTAGCTTTTTCGAACGAGACAAAGCTGTTCAGTGTCGCTTACAAAGTTTCTGACAACAATTTGTTTGAGCGTTACTGTAGACCGAGGGCAATCGTTGTGAGCGAGTTGCCTTACTTGAGTGCACCAAAAGAAAATACTTCATTTATGACAAATCGTTACTTGTCATTGGCATATTTCTACATTCTTAAATGCAAGCTCTCTATTGTCTGAATAGACCCTGCGTCTCTGTGGGCGAGAGAAAACAAATTGTTTCACTCGTCTTAAATTGGCAAGACAATTGTGCCCTTCGCAAAGTGAAATTTCGTGTTGAATACGAGCCCGGCAGACTCAACGTGTTTGCCGTCGCGGTTTTGCGTCCACATTAGCATATGAAAGCTCCTTTATCATACGAGATATGGAGTAAATGGCAGCTGAGAGCTTTTACAGCACAAAGAAGCCAAAGTTGTGTGGTTATTCCATCGATAGCGATCACAGCTGCATCGCTGTAAGTGGGCGAGTGATTGCTCTACTTAAGGCTAACAGATCCGCTACGTCGTTGCTCCGAACGACTAAGATCTGAATTACCATGTATTCCTGGAGGTATATGTTGTTCCAAGTAGCAATCATTTGGCTAGAGGAACGCCTTCCGGTCTTTACACCATAATGGTGGATCCATATATACAAGTGGATGAACCATTATGAAAGGACCCATAAGGGCTCTAACTCGCGCCTCTCACGTTGGATTCTTTATAGAACAATCACATAACAGCGGGGTGTTGGTAGCCCATAAGCCTCGATTTCGTCATTTGTATGCAAAAGGCAAGGTCAAACTGCGCATTGTAGTGTTCATATTCTGTTTATGCATTAAACACCTGTTTAAGCCAGTACAATTGGAAATTATACCGCAAATAAGTTTTCTGTATACACTTTTCGAATACCGTGCTAGCGGTAAGATAGAGACCGCTGCGCCTTGGGTGTGACCGCTCGCTAATGTCGAAAGCGACCACCCAGAGAGAGATGGTCAAACAAAAAGGCTCAACCATGCACGGCGCAGTATGTGCGCTGAGATGCCACATTCACAAGTCTATAAAAACTCACATGATTGAATACACACTATCCAATGCGAGAAGTGCACCACCTCTATTAACTCTTCCAAGCATGATCACTTGAGTGGTAAAAAGAGAAGATGATAAAAAGCCTTTTCTCCCGTGCCTCTCGCGTGTGATCAGCATCCTCGTGAATGGGTCCGCTATACTTAAAAGTCGAAGGTTGTAATAATGATGACGCGAATATATATTGAAAGTGGGATGATAGCTACGTAAGAAATAACACCACCAAGAGTTGCTGAGTATAATAGCAAAGGAACTATCGTAAAGGGTATAGTAAATAATCACCGTTTATGGTATCGGTGTACTCGAGCAAAACGAAGGTCCTTCGCACGATTTAGTGTTTAGATATTACACACGAACAATATGCATACACAGATAAGCACGAGTTGAGCAAAACTTTGTAATTGTTGAGTCTCGAGTTTTCCTTCTTTGCCTGAGATCTCTTACGAGATCCAAAATCTTAGACCTGTATCGCGGGTTCTGTCTGCCATAGTCCATTTATTGCTAGAGTAAGATACGACTGCCGGACTTATAAGGTAAAACATTCAATTTGGTCTGTTTTAACATAGCAATTTTGTAGAAACTTACCTTTTAAGAGAGCCCAAGTATCACGATTAAAGTGCACTGACGGTAAAGTCTTCGAACAAGGCACTAATAAAGCGGTTTAAAATACGTAGTAGGCATGTATATAAGTCTTTAGCCTTAGCTGCGTCGTCAGTGCGAGTAGCATTTGTTTTTTAGCGTTCCAAAATACTTATTTTACTACATGAAGCCTTCCGCAACAGACATGATGCGCCAGTACGGCAGCAAAATACAATCGCGTGACGATTTGAGAGCGCACCGAAGGCGATACATGCCACAGGAGATGTAGCCGAACGAACTAAAGTCGTGCATTCATGTAAAAGAGATTACTTAATTAGGACAGCATGCAGACCAAAGATTTCAATACTCCTGCTCGCAGCGCCGCTCTTGAGATAAAGTCCTACAATCAAACAGAGAAACTGAATGACGATTCGAATACATTGATTAAGCCATGAGGTAATTCAGTATTTTAAAAGCATTAAAACGCACACAGGCATAAGTTTATGGAAAAAAAAAGTCACACGGGGTGGAACTTTTCGCATACACTCTTTGCGACACGGGTGAGACTTTTCGCATACATTCTTTGACCGCAACTCAAATCCACAAAATATCACTGTTTCCCGAAATTTCCCGCTTTTTAATCGCAAACCGTCAATTTGAAACCTCTATTAACTGAATTCGCGCGCGAAACATTACGTAAAAAAAGCTAAGAGTCCCTTCGCAATGGAGACCCCACAACACACGCGCGCGAGCAACAGCGGCATCGGAATGCCCACGACACCCACCCACGACCACTCCACGCTGTTGCGTGAGCAGGAGGCAGAGCGGGAGCGTCTGCGTATGGACAATTTCAACCAAGCTCTACGTATAAACTTTTTAGAGGAGCGCTTGCTGCGCATGAAGCAAGGCACAGACTTTTGTAGCGAGGATCTCGAGAGCGAACTGGCTCAGTTGCGTACTACATTAGAAGAGCGTGACCACGAGTTGCGACAGCGTAATTTTAGTATGATTCGGGCCACTGAAGCTATAGATATGCTGAATGCCCAGCTTCATGAGGCCCAAGCAGCGGCGGTTCGAGCCAAAGGAGACGCTCAGCGAGACGCGAAAGCTCAATTACAGCAACATATGGAAGAAAGAGGCAACATTGATGCGGAAACGGCCGCGAAATGGCGAGCAGAACTCGATGCAGCGCTGCAGACGGAACACCAGAGCCGCTTGAAGGCGCAGGAGCTCGAACAGGAGCTACAGCGACAAGAAAAAGTTGTGGCGGCGCTCACAAGCCAGTTGCAAGAACTGCAAGATGCAAGAGTGCGAAAGCAAAGAGAAATGGAGCTGGAGACGCAGCGAGCACAGCAAAAACTACAACAAAGTGAGATGACGAACGCCAAGATCTTAGCAGAAGCAGAGCATTGGCAAGCTGTGAGTCAACAGCGAGAAGAAGAGACTTCGGGGCTTCAAGCGCAAGTCGAGACCATGAGACAGGAAAAACAGACGCTGGATGCTCGATTTCAAGCTAAATTGAAGAGAATGGAGCAACAGGTGCAACATCAAATGGAGCAACTACAACGAGAGAGTGATAATTACCGTGCTGAACATACGAGGCTGTTGACAGACCGTGAAAAGGCTCATTTTGACAAGGACCGGCTTGCAATAGAAAACGAGAGTATCAAGCAGGAGCGAACGAGGTTGCAGGTAGAGATAGAACGCATGATGGAAGAAAGGCAGCAATTGGCTGGCAATGCAGAGCGGCTGCGATTACAGAACGTCAAGTTGACTGCAGCGTGTGAGGAGCAGACCAAGTCACTCGAGAAATGTAAAGTTGATCAAGAGGCTGCTGTAATCTCGATCCATCAGCTGGAGTCGGAGCTGCATCAGTGGCGTAAACAAGAGATTGAGAATAAATTGACCATTCAAACGCTGGAGAGTCGTTTAGAACACGCAGAGACTGAGGCTCGTCGAGTGCAACAACAATGCGAGCTGGCTGAGTCTCGGTGCCAGCAAACGCTGGATGTGCGACTCGTGGCGCTGGAAACAGATCGCCAAGCTATGGAAGAGGACAATCGACGACTGCGGACGGAGTTGTCCAAATTCCAAGTGGACCTCGAGGCTATGGAACGAAAGGTCCTGGACAGTGAGGAGAGGTTTTCGAATGAAGCGGCGAATGCTTTAGAACAGCGTGAGCACGTTCTAGCGTATGAGGACGAGTTGGAGCGACAATCTGCTCAATTGCAGGCATACCAGAATCAACTGGCTGGCTGTGATGAAGAGTTGACGCGACGGGCAACTCAGGTGCAGGAATTAGAGAAGCAGCTGGCAAACGCATTGTCTGCCAAGTCATCAGCAAGTCCGGCAGCTCGACAGCGACAGACGCACTGGCAACAACAATTTGCTATGGAAAAGAGCTCGTTGTTGCGACAAGTTGATGACGAATGTCGACGGGCAAGCGAAGCATTGCAAGCGGCTTCTGCGCTCAGAGACGACAAAGAGGAGGTCCAGCGTGAGCTTGATAGGGTCAAGGTGGAGCTTTGTTCTCATTTGAGTTGTGGCCGTCAGGTCTTGAAGAAGAATCGACACCAGTCGGTGACTAGTCTTGTGCGCGAGACTATTTCAGCGCTTAAAAAAGAGTTTGAAACAAGGACTCAAGCACTGCAAGCATGCTGGAAACAACACGATTTGTCGGTGAAGTCCAAGCTTGAGCACTTGGCGTCACAACTCCGCTCTAGTCAAGGCAAGTTGGTAGTGTTGCAACGTTCCTCTGTTCATGCCAACGATGCGAATCAATCTTTGGAAAAGTCTTGGTCTTTCCGGTACGAAGAGCTGCGTTTGGAGAGCGACAATGAGCGAAGATCGCTTGAAAAGGAAATTTGTTATTTCCAAAAGAAAGCAGCCGAAGCACAAAAAACACTATTTCAAGCATCTGGCGAATTACAGACGTTAAAGCGAAGCCAAAAGAAGTTGCGTGAAGAATCAGACCGTGAGAATCATGACCTAAAGGAAAGTAATCGCCTGCTGTTTGAAGAAGTTCACGAGCGCCGTCGGTCAACTGAGCATGCACGTAAGCAGTATATGAAAGCAGTAAAGGAAATGAAGGAGCTGCTTAAGGCGATTCAGATGTACAAGGATGCTATTGGTGGACGCGACAAGGACATTGAGAAGTACAAAGCAATAATCATCAAATACGCTCAACAGCTTAAGCGACGTGTGGAATTTGGAGACGCAAAGCAAACGTTGTTGGAGCAGCTTGAACAGACGCAGTATATGATCGACGAGACGTACAAACGATGGGAAACCAGTTCATTGGTTCGTGGTCCCGAGTCAAGTTCGCTTGATAAAGACGCGAGCTACAAGCCAGAGTATCTGCAGCTAAATGACTACATTAACCAGATGCATTCGGTGGCAGGCAGGAGAGTGCGAGACCTGGATAGAGAGATTCGAAGTGCTCACGACGGATGAGTTTATGAGATTTTCCGGAGTCACACTTGTTTCTTGCGACCAATTGCGATGTATCATTGCCCCAACCAGGTAGTATACCATATTCCCAACGCGAGGAAATTGGTAGTTGGATGTGAAACGTAATGTAATGTAATGTATTACGTTATCGCGTTGCCAAGGTATGCACGTGCTAGGCTCAGTCTGGCTAGTCCACGGCATAGAGTGGTGTCCGCATACGTCGAGTCTCGTTCGGCGGGCAGTGCATCCAGCACCGAGGTCAAATGGGTCTTCCATTTCTATCGGTCTTGTGCAAGGGTACGTACCACTTCGAGGTCTTGTGCTGTCCGGAGTCGAAAGCCGGAGCCACGGGAAACAAGATTGTGGTCGAGTGTCGAGGGGAGCGTGGTGCGGGGACGTCCGCGCCATTTTGCTGCGGTGGAGAAGAAGTAGGCACGCATCTGGAGGTCAGCTGGAATGTCGGGATAGCGGCGAAGTACATGGCCAAACAGGCGCCAGCGAGCTTGTGTCAGTCGTAGTCTCAGCGGCCGCTCATCACAGAGGTCGAAGAGTCTTGCATTCGAAATGGGTCGGGGGTAGCGATAGCCAAGAGCGTAGCGAAGCTGGCGGCGATGGAAACTCTCGAGGCCGTGGAGCTCTGACTTGGTAAGAGCCCAGTTGTACAGCAGAATCGGTAGAACGTAGGTGTTGTACAATCGAATGCGTGTCTTGGGTGAGATGAACGTGGGGCGGAGCCAGACGGACCAGAGGCGGTGGAGCGCGAGGGTGGCCAGGGACTTGCGTCGGGATAGATCTTTAATATCGCCGAGGAGTGTTCCGAGCTTCTTAGTGTGGTGCCAGGTTTCTTCTCGGGATCGGGCGTGTCGAGTGGCGCCCGACGGGTTGCAGTGGCGGCGGATTTCGGTGACTTCGGTCTTGGCTTTTTTTTTTTTTTTTTTCAGGGTTAGAAGGAAGTCATCAATGCGGTGCTCACCTCTATCGTAGATCTTGGTTTCGCGGAGGCCAAGGATATCGACGCGGTAGCGCCGGAGATCTTCGGGGAGTGTTACGTGCTTCTTGCGCTTCGAACCTAGAGAATTCACATTAAAGTAGCCAATCCGGATGCGGTTGGCGCGATTAAGGGCGTGGAAGGGGGTTTGGCCTGGTGCTGGAGACCGTCGCGTCGAGGGTGAGACTCGTTAGAGACCTGCAGATGCCCGAGAGCACCTGCCCGAAGCGCGCGAGCATTAAGCCCCCGCGCTTGGAAGGAGGGCGTCACCCCAACCTTTTCCGCAAAATGTGAAACGTAGTGTACATTAATATTTTGCTCTAATATTGTATATTATATCTGTGGAATATATAGTTCTGTTTTTTCGAAGAATAGAAATGCTAATTGCATCTTATAAGATAAAAGTCATTCTCCCAGCGGAAACTTTGTATGAAGGATTACAGGATCGGAGAAGTAGGAAGTAAAACTTTGAATGCTGGCATCCAGCAACTTTCTTGAAACAGAATATACCTAGAAAGAAGACGATGTGGCGGAATTGTGCAGGGACGCATGTTGATATTGCAAGCTTTATGCGTGGCCAAGGATGTATAACCGGATAATGAGGCCCAACTAAAAAAATCAATTTATATACGATGGGCAGGCGAAATTGGTTTCCTGACATTTGTACGTGCACCGAGCCAGCTTTAGTTTTAAACCTTTATTTTTAAGAAGTGTCTTTCGGTCAATAAGTAGCCTTTGCAAGCTGCCACCCGGCGGGAATTAGCACGCGATCCTACTGCGACATTGAAGCGACAAAACCATCGATGCTGACACGCAAGAGTTGAAGAACACATCTCAAAATATTCAACTAACTTTCTTGCTTGAAAGCTAGTCCAAAGGTTTAGCGATCTTCGCATATTGTTGATTCAGATTTAATAGTGCTAGAAAGACTCGTGAGTCACACGATTACGGGTAATAGAGGAAAAGACTGCTTTGGTCAAAATAAAACAGAAATAGGCGGAGAGATTGATAGCTTTGCCTAAAGTAATTCAGGTGTCATTGGATCTGTGTTTAATATGACCAGAGCACGGTGGAGCGAAGATCTAACTTGTCCTGGAGGAAAGCAAAGTGAAGATAAGTACGAAAGAAGCTGGAGAGTAATGGCAATGACAATCCTGCTGATGCCTGAGTTGATTTCGAGATGTTTGGTAGTGGCAGCCTTATGAAGGGTATCAGCAAAAATCTTTTGTTTAGACAAACTGATGCAGAAGACGTGAACTTAATCAAAGCGAAAAATGTAGCGATTTTGTCTTCGATGCGATTGTTAAGACGTCATAAAAGACAATGAGCGGAAACCTGATGAAGAGAGCAAAGATGACATCGAGCATGTGACATCGAATAGAAAAAAAATATTCTCGACGAAAACGCTTTTTGACAAAGTCTTTATGACATGGTTGCGTCAAGCTATCAACCCTACGCCATTGAACCTCTGCTCAGTAATCCATAGCATCATTTTTTGGCAAGTCTTTCGATTTGCTTAGCACAATTCGGGTGAGCTGGACCCAAGGAATTAATTTGAGATTTTCCGAACATCCGTTGCGATCATATACTACATTGTGGAGTGCTCGCTGCTCCTTTGTCGACGCTCACTTACCAGAAGTATCGTGATGTGTTGGACGAATGGTATGTGTCATAATCTGCTATTAGATCGTTCCCGAAAAGTTTACATAGCATACTAGCAATAGTTGCTGCTGCTTACATACACATTGTTCTTGCAGACATTGTTGCTGACAGCATCGAGTATACTATTGTGCGCTGCAGAGTCTTCGAGACACTCGTGATATCAGCTACATTATGCAAACATAATTCAGCATATATCCATATTGTAAATGTGATCGTGTATCTTGGAAGCCGTTTTGCTATTGGCTATATTGAAATTGCTTCTCATCCTTATGAGCTCGGGTACCTACTAGTTTGCAGTGTGACACTTGCTATAAAATTAGACACAGCTAGCACAAACGGATTCTTATATCACCACTGACAAATGTTTAAGGAACACTAGCCATATTTTACAGAATTAATTGCACTTCTTACGGAGTGCCATTAACTAGTGCTGAAGATCCATGTCACAAGTCCACGACTAGATGGACTTTTGACACAATTGTATTACTTCTAGTCAATTAGCGTGCCGTAAGCGCAAAACCATGGCGAATTGTTAGCTGCATGAAGCAAGCACCTTTTTGGGCTTTGAGTTCACCCAGCTTACCGCTACTTACTGGGGTTTATTTGCGTGCTCGAGCAAATTGATAAGTACCTCGTGGTATCCGCTATAGCCTGGGATGGATCAGGTATTAGCAAGTTGTGTAATAATATTAACATGCTAAAGCCCAATGTCCAACAACTGTAAGCCCAACAAAAAAAAGCTTTCCGTCACAATGAAAGAGTCTATTCAGCCAGCAATTTTGTAAGGTTACGAGAGCTTGTGGGCCTGAGTCTTCTTAACTCTTATTGCGCACTAAAATGCATTTCACTTTCAAAAAGAATGCCACATAGGTAGCTAGCGTTTTCCGTTTAATCCAGACGGTCACATCCTGGGCAGAGGATCAAACTTACCGCAGCACGCGGCCTGTCGCTGTGCAACATGATGTCATACTTGCTGGGCAAACAGGTTTGTACCTTTATCAAGCAAAACGGCATTTCCCTATAAATATGTACGCCATACTACTTGGATGAGAAGGCGGTCTTTCTAGTTTTTTTTGTAAGCACACTACCTGTGTTTTAACAGTCGCGGAGGGAGCTTCTTGTCAGCTGGTAGTCGACTGAAGATTGGGTGGAGAGCGAAGCAGAGTCAGCAAAAAGGAGTAGTTTTGCTCGAAGTAGATTGATGGGTGAAACAACTTGGGAAACCCTTGTTAATGTCTGTCTTGCTACTGCCTTCCTGGTGGCTCTATGCCATCGAATGCTACCATCTCAATTCCTACAGTTTTTAAGCACTCTACCTGAATTTTTACAAATATTGGATGATTATCTGTGACCACAGCTTCTATGGATGTTTTCAACGCATATGTATTTTTGGAGAGATGTAAGTTTATGGCGTGGTTGCCGCTGCCGGCCAATTTGCCGGTGAGAACAATTACGTCTCAAAACGTTCCTGCGATAGGTTTAAGAGATGGGCTTCATCTTTATGGCTTTATGGATTCCTTTTGAATATAGATGAGTCTAGAAATCTGCGTCGTATTCCCTTGCTTCTTCGCTTCGTACTACGGGTTTGCTTTGAATTTACGCTTTCAAATGCCGTCTTTAACGATTTTTACCGCGAAGCTATCAGCCAATATGACCTTATCCACCTTTTACCGACGCTTAGGGTCCTCGTGATACGGCTTCACCACTAAAGTGAAAAGTACTGAATGCATCTTCAATCCTTAAATAGTTCCAGCTCATTAGTATTTCGTGAAACCTTTTTAAAATTGAGAATGGTCTGAGCAATCTTAGCGCGAGAGTCTTTGACTGAGAGAAATTTTTATGACGGCCACTCCAATTATTGTCGTCCAAAAGCGCCATGTCTTCAGCTTCGAAGTCAAAGACAAGTCTTTTATGGTCGAAATAATACTTCATGCGTTTTTGGGCTTCGCTTGTTTAATCCTGTGCGACCTTATGTAGAGGGACTTGTTGAAGTTCTTGTGCTGACTTCTTCAACTTGCAAAATTCTGGCTCTGATGCCCTATCATCAGGCATCTAAGCATTTATAGGAACAAATCCCAGAACTACTTTGATGTAATTGTAGAGTTTACGCATCGGTTATCGGCTTCGTTTGCCAGATGTAGAAAGTCGGTTCAATTATCCTGTGCTGGGTTGATAAAACCCCGACGGCAGTTTTCAGCGAACGATCAGTACTTCCCGTTTGATTATTCATTTGTGACATTAAGGTCAAAGACAAAGCGCGCTACTCTACCACAGTAGAAACGGTTGCTTACCGTAGCTTGAATCGAAATTTGGTGTCTTGGTTAGACGCAATGGTCTGTGGTATCCCATATCCTTCATTTAATTCTTTATAGAATCTTTGCAGATCCTGCAGTATCGTCCGTTGTCGTTGAAACGACAAACTTACTCCTTTTGGTTAGCAATTAACAGTCACCACGACGGTATCTAAGCCACTTTTGGTCAGAGACACATTAAATTCCATTAAATATCGATCTATCTACGTCTTGGAATTTTTTTGAGTCTGAAGTAATCCTGTTGCAATGTTTGCCTAGCCTTGTTATGTTGACCCATTCCCGTTGTCCGGATTGTTGCTGCACCCAATAACCACCGCAAGCTTATTTGAGTGGCTTTACGCTTTTATTTCGGATAGTGTGCTTATGCATCAGCCACGGTGTTAGTATCGTCGGATTACACTTACACAAATGCAAGAATTTAGCAACCCAGTTGAATCATCAAGCCGTCTTTCGATTTTTTTTCTGCATCAGGATTTTCTCAATACTCGTGTGATCGATTCTGACCGTGATTTTTCGATCGAAAAGATTCATACGTCATACATTCAGCCAGGGCATGATTGCAAGTAAATTTCGCTCACAATCGGGGTAGTTCACCATGGTTGGCTGTATTTCCAAGCTGAAAAATCAACATAATGCTCTCGCTCTTCCTCCTTTTGACCAAAATTTTTCCTGATCTCGAAGATTGATACGTCCATTTAGGTACCAAATAACTTCAAAACGCCGAAAGACTAAGAACTGGTTGGGTTGTCAAGCAACTTTTGAGCTTAATGAAGCAATTTAGGTGTTAGTTTGAGAGTTCGTTCGTTCTCATGGGCATTTTTTCTTCATGTTGGCTTGGAGTGGTTCTGTGTATTGCGCAAAGGCATTGCAACACCCTGAGCTGAAAAGCGCACAATTTGCTTCTTTGTCTTGAACCTAGACCATTCTGCGACAATCGTTACCTCGTGGGTGATGTTTCGATAAAGTCTGTCCTTGCATGGGTTCTCGTTTTCGTAGAGCTGGCACTTGTACAAATTGAAGTGTAATTTCTGTTCTTTACACCACTCGAGCACATGGCACAAAGCCGTACAGTGATTCACGACATCTTCACTAAGCGAGACCACGTACATGTCGTCGAATGTATCAAGTATTGAATTTTTTAAATAACGAAGGCGTAATTCTGTTGCATTTGATCTTGCATTTGAGCTTACATTGGGCTCGATATTGCTTTTGTTACTGAATAAATTACAGCAGTAGCCGATGCATGGACACTGCGTCTTGTCCTGCCTGCTGAGTACGACAATTTACGCTTTTAGTGATGTCGTAAGCCGAGATTTTGTGTCTAAATTCTTACAATCCTTTTTTTTCGAATGCTTCAGCTGTATGAACGTTGTTGGCCACAAATCCGTTCGAAGCTTGTTGAGGTCCTTGTTACGGTCTATTGAGTACTCGCTAGTAGGTTCACGAGTCTTTCGTTTACTCGTACAGAGAGCTAAAGAGTGTAAATCAAGCAAGAACAAGTGTCCAAAAGTTTAAAAGTCAATCTTGGAAACTTCAGTAGCGAAACAGGCTTTTTTGAAAAAGGTAAAAGCGCTTTACCACAGACAAAGTGCAGTGGCTACAGATATTTGTGCCAAGTAGCGTGCATCCAAACTCACCAGCCACTGGGCCTAATGTTCGTGCTGAAAAGACTCCCATCTTAATCTAGTAGTCGAATGCTTTTCGTCAAGTGACTCGTACCAAAAGTATAAATTGACTCGCTTCTCGCCATTACAACCACGAAAACTCTTGCTTTGAATTTTCGAACTTTATATGACATGTGCTACTATGTAACAAAGTTGGAGAGAAAGCTTCTTGAAAGGTTGGTCGTCAACTGGGGTTCGGGTGGTGAGCGAAGTGAAGTTGGCTAAGAGAGAGTTTTGTTGCTATTAGTAAATTAATAGGTGATGTTAAATGGTGAGCTCTTACGGATTCTTGTCTTTCAACAGCGTAGCTGATAGCTCTTAGCCATCTACTGCTATCATTCTAAAGACGATCATTTCTTACACTCCATCTTAATTTCTACAGGTTCTACAGATTTTAGCATTTAAACGGTTACTTGACTCTAATAGTTATAAGACGTTTAGATCCTAATTTCTTGCTCTAAACCAATGCAGCCACAGATTGGTGTGGATATTACCCATGCATGTGTATTCTTGAGCAATGGAATTTAACGGCAAGATTGCTGCTCCCATTCAGTCTGTCGGTGACAACAATTACGTCGCAACCTGTCTCTGTCAGCAAGGTGTGCGCGTTCATCCGACTCAAAAGATCATTTTTTGAAGTAAAAATATAAGAGATGCGGCACGGCACGCATTCTGAATTACAATAAATCATTCCGGCGGCAAATTGGTGTCGCTACAGGCTCGTTTAATCAGTTCTACACAGACCTTTATATAACTTTGATTCATCGCGACAAAACAAATGGCATAAAGCATTTTAAACCTTTTCGTGACGGGTGCGCTTGAAAATTGATTGAAACACCCTTCTCGATCTCTTTCTTTCTGCTCGCATCTCAGAAAAAATATTGGAAGCGTTTTGGTATGTCATCGTCTTGTCAACTCAATTGTCCAAATAATAATTTCTGCTCACATGAAGAAAGTGGTCTGCATTTTGCAAGTACATCTTCCAGATGATTGGCTGTTTGCAAATTGCGTTTTTGCGTTTTTCTGGAGTCTACCTCGATATCCTCTCAGTGCGATTTCTGTTGCGTCGGTGATTAAGAAGACGCATACAAACTTTAGCTGTAAACATTTATTTATGAACTTGAAACATGATGATCTTGTCTCGATTATCTCTGTCGCAACCTTCTTGGACGAACACACACTAGTTATTACGGCCTTGTCAGACGGCTTGTACACATGCTTATATAGACACTTGACTGCGGTACACACCTCCACAATGACGTAATAGTTGTACTTTGTAAATAAGAAGGGTTGTATGACTTTACCCATTACTTATTTGCTTTGAGAGAGCGTGAGTTTAGATTTCTTTCCTTAAAAATGCACATCGCTACCTGCCTGAATCTAAGCTCTCGATTGAATCTAGCATAGATATTGATTGATCGTTTAATATTAAATTTAAAATTTATTGTTTCGATTTTTATTAAATAATGTGTTTTGTGCTATTCAACAAAGTGATTTTTATATAAGTTCGTGTCCTTTTTATTCGCTAATCTCAAAAACTAACCATGCATGTTTAAAATATCACACGACTTACGTCACTCAAAATGGTACAAACGTGACACACCCTGGGTTTGTGTATCCCCCTGTTGGTCTCATCCATCAAGACTTCGAACTGCTTATGTCCATAATAGTCAAACTTCTCCTCGTAGAATCAAGTCCATCAGACATTACCTGCTGTCTATCGGACGTCACCGTTGTGGCTTGGCTGCGCCAACTCCTAGAATACACTCAAAGCTCACGTTAAAGTACAGAGGCTCGACCAATCAGCTACCATGTCGTCTGCATCTTGTACATCGTAGGGGTCTTAGCACACAGCATTCTTACGATTTTCAGTGTCTTAATACCACACCGTATCTCGGCGTAAGTACGCTACGCCATCGGCTAAAAAATTTGATTGCTCGCAGAGCGAACTCGCGCCACGTGCATCGAAAACCTCATTGAAAGTGAGCAGGATTTAAGTTACATAATCGCGAATGACCTTTTAGTCTCTGTAAAGATGGTGATCGTCCTATTCGACGTAGTCGCGAGTTTGTGGCTCGTACAAGGACGAGGGTCAAGCCACAGGCTCACGAGCAAGGCTCTGACTACATCAAGGGGTATTTAGTGTGGTGCAGGCAGGGTTAGCCTTTTCCGGCTTCAAAGAACTACCCTTTATACACTGTACTCAACTGAGCAAAACATTTGCACGACTGTGCGTTGCATACCGCGCTCTCGGGTAATTTTCTGAAAATACCAAAAAACTTACTCGGAAAAACTGAAAGCCTTCGCGTGTCTTTGCGTCACAGGCGCTTCGTTCTGAACAACAAAGTAGACTTTTGCAACTTATTCGCTCGTTGCGGGCTATTCGGCGATCAAAAGGGAATATGAGGTTAATAGTTGGAGTACAACCTTACTATCAAATATAACGAAAAAATCAGTCGAAATGAAGCACAATCACTTCCTCCAATGCCAAGCGTGCTTTTGCAAGACCGTGACTAAAAAGTGGAGACTGTCTTGTACTGCCTGAATTTAAAAAAATGGGTCTTATTGGCTTGCAAAGTGTTCATTTTGCCTTTAGAAATTTTATAGAGAACGCAACTTACGCTTTGTCCAAGTGGTCTTCATCATCCACAATATTTAGATTAAGGCATATCATGACTTCTTATTTGACAAGAAAGATTTAAATGACAATACCTGATGAAACTACGGTAAATACAATCTTTTTAGCCTTCTTGACCTTAAAGCTTCGCATATTTTGCTATCAATGTCTTTTGACAGGTCTGTTGAAACACCCCCCTGTTTTTTTTTTGCAAAGCTGACTAAGGTAGATAGACGAAGCAGGTGCAACCGGTAAGGCTTTGTTATTTGTTAAGAAAAAAGTAAAATCGATCAAGACAAAGTGAATGAGCGGGAGCGGGCTGTTTTATATAGCTTCAGCTTATTCATACAAACACACGCAAAATGATCTTGATGGCACGATTAAATCGCTCAGTCTGATAATCGGTTTTCGGTGACCAGCTGAGGAGATGTCCAGCCTTATACCAAGCATCTTGAAAGCGTTTTTTTTAAAGAAGGGTATTCATCCACGACATTTGTCTCCAAAAGTACATTTGCCTGAAGCTTCGATAGAGGATCAGCGCTTTGTGTTCGACACAGCCGCTGAAAGAGCCATTCTGCTTAACGCATCAATTACAATTTAAGCTCTACCGGTCAAGTCCTTCACTAGGCCAAACACGAAATTTATTGGACTACCAATAGCGCAATGGCACCATCGAGTTTGCCAATGATGCATTTTGTTTGGCAAGGGTATCACTCGCTGGCACATTTCATGCGTACGCAAATATGTGCAGATCGACTTACAGTATTGGGCCACAAAAGCGGGTGTTCACTAATAAACATGATTTTTCAACCGAAATGACTGCTAAGCGGTGCGGTAAAAAACACGATAGTTTGAACCCTCATCATGAGCAACCACTACAAGTGGTGTATCACCTTGAATGATGCTTTACTACAAAGCCGATAAAGCTTCACGTGGATCTTTTAGCCATCCTTTTCAAATCCTTTGTAGTGCTGCTCATATGTCACCTCACACATAGGCGCCATCGATTAGGTGATCGGGACGAGGTCACAGCTGTTACATGAAGTCATTCATGTAGTCAGGACGATGCGATAATACAAGAGCCAAAGCATTCCACTTTTTTGGTTTGTGCTTTGCATTGACGTCATACTTTGTTTGTAAAAGACCCACTTGGTCATTCTCTATGAGATGTAAGGCGCCTTTGTCGCTGCGCGAAGTGACGCGTATTCTGTACGGATCACTGTTGGCGAAGAGCCTTGCAGATGAACCCCGAGCTTGACAAGATCCCCTTTACCGCTAGTAGCTTTTGTCAAGGATACACTAGTCTATCTTGCGGTCGAAAATTAAATGGAATCCCTCGGCATCCACTTGCAGGCGTGCAATGCCGATGATAGAATCTCCTGTGTCACAAACGACAGTTAAAGGCGTTCAAATCAAATGAGAGCACAAAGTGGGATAGTTGTGGGAGACACTTCCTCCGTTGAACTTTGAGCTTCGCCAGTGCTCACCATTTTTGTCTATAAGTAAACAGGCGTGAAATTTCATAAACAGAAAAATTGGCGGCTCCCATTACTGAGCGCCACTCCCCGAAATAGTCAAGGTGACTGTATTCAAGGACGATTTAAGGGTTGGCCTGCCTCGCATAAAATATTAAGTGCAGGCAGCATTTATCAAAGCGACGACCTCAATCGCTCTTCGATAGAAGCATATTCATTGACAGGCTCTCTCCTCCAGAACGCCGAGAATGAGATGCCCCTCGTCCTGTTATAACCAGTGTAGCATTCAGTGATTCGACTTCAGCATTAATGGCCTAAGGTATTGCCCGGCAAAGTACCATCTGCTACTTCGGCTGCACTAAACAAGAGCACATGATTCGTGACTGTTATAAAGAGGGAGGCCGCTCATTCGAAGATTGGAAAGCACTAAATTCCTTTCGAGGCAGAAAGTTCTGCTGGCGAAAGACTACGTTCCTCCAATGAGTATAGCTCAATACACATCATAGTAGCTCTGCACCGAAAAGCTTGGCAGAAAAAGCAGTAAAGCTTGATGCTGGCGTGGCATGTGTAGGAAAAGGATGGTGAAATAAATTGTGTTCAGTATTTGTAAATCCGTCGCATCGAGGTTTTTTGTGCGCTTGCAAGCAAATGCGATCAACGAGATAAGAGTGTCCGATGCTTCAAACACAAAAGCAAGTAATGTTTCTGGTCCTAGGTGCGGAATAAACCTGCCTGTAGATCAAGAAGCATGGAAACATTTCTTGTTCTCGAAACGGATAAGTTAGGCAGCGCGATTCTTGTATTGACTGGCAAAGGAATACTATAGATATAAGCCTTTCACGCCTGCGCAGCAGCAATTGATCCCGCGTTTAATGTGCGTATGGCCTCTTCAAACAATTAAATACCCGAAGCAATGTAAGAAATATCGAAGGTACTCACACCTCTTCGTCGTCCTTAAAACGTTTCAAACAGTTACTTAAATTCCTTTAACTGCCACGGCTACCAAAGTGTGTCTGACATAGTTTGCAGATGGATAGAATGGTACTACCAGCTCCAGGCATTAAAGTTCTTCAAGCGGTAGCATATGTCCGCCAGACAACGTTGATACATACGGGTAATATAGCATCACCAATTGCGGGTAACAAAGTCTCGAAATCAAGTTGCGTAGGTCGGAGAGACGCAATGGGTAGCACAGCTTTATAATTAGATAGCATAACATTACCAGCTGCTGGGCAAAATTTTTGAAAGAATCAAAGGACAATATGACACTTCATCACTGTCAAGATAGGCCTTTTAGTTGATGAAACACCTTATTTAAGGCGGCAGCTTGAATTGTCGTCATGTCGGGCTTTGTTTGTCACTGCCAATCAATTCGTTTATAGTTGAATAAGCCTCTGGTAATCGAGATAAGTTGCAAGTCGTAGTTTATTACGCAGTATACACACGACTGACTCATTAAGTTAGTGGGGTTGTGTCCTTAAGGATAGTGTTCGTAAAATATGAAATTGTTTGTCATGTAAATTCATGCCAAGACAAAAAATCAGCACGTGCTATATGATACACTTTATATTTTGCGCAGCTTTATATACTTTGATACCGAGCGGATCTGCAGTTATTTATTTAGATTTGTGGTACATAATCACGAGCATTTACGATACATGTTGACTTTCAGTTAAAAGGGTTCGGACAAAAATGGTGGCTCCTTGTTCATAAACGGCACCCTAACGGTAATTTTTCGGCTTGAATACTTGAAAGATATCTAAGGGGGTATACACTTTGCCTGATTTAGATAGATTAATTCACTAAAAACCTGAACTATGGTAGTAAAAAATCAAATAAATAGTGCTTAAACAGTAATCAAATGATGAGAACAATAAGTAACTATAAAAAGCTGGTACTAGGGTGCTTACAAATACATGAAGGAAGTCCTCAGCAGGCTTCTGATCTAGCTTTTTCGAACGAGACAAAGCTGTTCAGTGTCGCTTACAAAGTTTCTGACAACAATTTGTTTGAGCGTTACTGTAGACCGAGGGCAATCGTTGTGAGCGAGTTGTCTTACTTGAGTGCACCAAAAGAAAATACTTCATTTATGACAAATCGTTACTTGTCATTGGCATATTTCTACATTCTTAAATGCAAGCTCTCTATTGTCTGTTTAGACCCTGCGTCCCTGTGGGCGGGAAAAAACAAATTGTTTCACTCGTCTTATACACCTGCTTCGAACCAGAAAGGGCAAATGGTCATTGTGTCCACACGAGGTATCAGAGATTGACTCTGGTCCACAACGATCATTGGTCGAGTACGCTATTGGGTACTAACGTGCAGTACCTGGATGATATGGCGCCTTCACCCTGATGATCTAAAGAGCACGTATATTTGCGACCCAGGCATAAGCTCTGTGTTCGGTCACGCTTTCTAATTATTAGCTACAATAAGAAGAGCTTAGTGGAATCGGCTGAGAAGTTAGAATATTGCTAAGAGTTGTGGTCAAAACTTTTCGCTCTTGAGAGACCATACAGAATAGTGTTTTCTACACTATCTGATCTAATAAAAAAAGGTGTGAAAGTGCCATAGAATGTCGCTTTAATCTCTTAGGTGGGCAGGTTGTTGAAGACTTACAGATCTAGGGGTCTAAGCCATCGACCTCAACTATGCTGTTGAAGGGCTTCGTTGATCTCCGAGCTGCTAGCCAGCATATAAGTCTCCTTCGACGCCGCATCAGTATTAGCTCCCGCCGTTTGCGGCTGAGGTATACCCTGCACTAAGAGGGCCAAGATTTAGCTAGCCAAAATACATAGTTGTTTGGCATGCCACAGGATAACAGAAATACTTGATAGGCCTTCTGGGTAATCTTTTTTATTCTTAGTGCTCAGTTTAAGAGATCGTAGAAATTAGGCTTGCTGGTAATCGAGGCAGCCATGAAGAAATTAATGTAGGCCATGGTTTGTCCTCGTGTACATCAAAGTCTTAAACAATTAATTTCGAAGTCTTACGCTCAAAGTGAAAAGTCTCGTGTTTTTAATACGAGCCCGGTAGACTTAGCGTGCATGCCGTCGCATATTTGCGTCCACATTAGCCAATAAAAGCTACTTTATCATACAAGATATGGAGTAAATGGCAGCTGAGAGCTTTTACAGCACAAAGAAGCCAAAGTTGTGTGCTTATCCCATCGATAGCGATCACATCTGCATCTCTGTAAGTGGGCGAGCGGTTTGCTCTCCTTAAGGTGGAATCAACAGATCCGCTAAGTCGTTGCTCCGAACGACGAAGACCTGGATTACCATGTATTCCCGGAGTTATATGATGTTCCAAGTAGCAATCATTTGGCTAGAGAAACGCCTTCCGGTCTTTACACCATAATGGTGGATCCATATATACAAGTGGATGGACCAGTATGAGAGAACCCGTAAGGACTCTAACTCGCGCCTCTCACGTTGGATTCTTTATAGAACTATCATATAACGGCGGGGTGTTGGTAGCCCATAAGCCTCGATTTCGTCATTTGTATGCAAAAGGAAAGGTCAAACTGCGCATTGTAGTATTCATATTCATATGCTGTGTGTGCATAAAACACCTGTTTAAGCCAGTACAATTAAGAAACATACAACAAACAAGTTCCCTGTATACACTTTTCGAATACCGTGCTAACGGTAAGATAGAGACCGCTGCGCCTTGGATGTAACCGCTCGCTGATGTCGAAAGCGACCACCCACAGAGAGATTGTCAGACAAAAAGGCTCAACCGTGCACTGCGCAGTATGCGCGCTGAGACGCCACATCCACAAGTCTATAAAACTCTCATGTTTGAGTACACACTATACAATGCGAGTAGTGCACCTACGAGCTTCGCCCCTTCTATGTTAGCACTCTAGACCTCCATTAACTCTTCCAAGCATGAAGTGAAAAGAGAAGATGATCAAAAGCCTTTTCTCCTATGCCTCTCGCGTGTTATTAGCATCCTCGTGAATTAGTCCGCTATACTTAAAAGTCGAAAGTTCTTATAATGCTGACGCGAATATATATTGAAAGTGGGATGATAGCTACGTAAGAAATAACACCACCGAGAGTTGCTGAGTTACAATAGCTAAGGAACTATCGTAAAGGGTACAACAAATATCTACCGTTTATGGTATCGTTGTACTCGAGCAAAAGGAAGGTTCTTCGCACGAGTAGTGTTTAGATATTACACACGAACAATATACATACACAGATAAGCACGAGTTGAGCAAAACTTTGTAGTTGTTGAGACTAGAGTTTTTCCTTCTTTGCCTGAGATATCTTACGAAATTCAAAGCCTAGACCTATATCGCGGGTTCTGTCTGCCATAGTACATATATTTACGTGATGGCCTACGTGTGGGACTTTTCGCATACACTCTTGGCGACACGGCGTGAGGCTTTTCGCATACATTCTTTGCCCGCAACTCAAATCCACAAAATATCATACTGTATCCGATTTTCCCGCTTTTTTAATCGGAAACTGTCAATTTGAAAAATCTATTAAGGTGAATTCGCGCGCGAAACATTGCGTAAACATAGCCAAGAGTCATTTCGCAATGGAGGCCCCATAGCAGGAGGCAGAGCGGGAGCGTCTGCGTATGGACAATTTCGACCAACCTCTACGTATAAACTTTTTAGAGGAGCGCTTGCTGCGCATGAAGCAAGGCACAGCCTTTTGTAGCGAGGATCTCGAGAGCGAACAAGCTCAGTTGCGTATTACATTAGAAGAGCGTGACCACGAGTTGCGACAGCGTAATTTCAGTATGATTCGGGCCACTGAAGCTATAGATATGCTGAATGCCCAACTCCATGAGGCCCAAGCAGCGGCGGTTCGAGCCAAAGAAGAGGCCCAGCGAGACGCGGAAGCTCAATTACAGCAACATATGGAAGAAAGAGGCAACATTGATGCGGAAACGGCTGCGAAATGGCGAGCAGAACTCGATGCAGCGCTGCAGACGGAACACCAGAGCCGCTTGAAGGCGCAGGAGCTCGAACAGGAGCTACAGCGACAAGAAAAAGTTGTGGCGGCACTCACAAGCCAGTTGCAAGAACTGCAAGATGCAACAGTGCGAAAGCAAAGAGAAATGGAGCTGGAGACTCAGCGAGCACAGCAAAATCTACAACAAAGTGAGATGACGAACGCCAAGATCTTAGCCAAGACAGAGCATTGGCAAGCTGTGAGTCAACAGCGAGAAGAAGAGACTTCGGGGCTTCAAGTGCAAGTCGAGACCATGAGACAGGAAAAACAGACGCTGGATGCTCGATTTCAAGCTAAATTGAAGAGAATGGAGCAACAGGTGCAACATCAAATGGAGCAACTACAACGAGAGAGTGATAATTACCGTGCTGAACATACGAGGCGGTTGACAGACCGTGAAAAGGCTCATTTTGATAAGGACCCGCTTGCAATAGAAAACGAGAGTATCAAGCATGAGCGAACGAGGTTGCAGGTAGAGATGGAACGCATGATGGAAGAGAGGCAGCAATTGGCTGGCAATGCAGAGCGGCTGCGATCACAGAACGTCAAGTTGACTGCAGCGTGTGAGGAGCAGACCAAGTCACTCGATAAATGTAAAGTTGATCAAGAGGCTGCTGTAAACTCGATTTATCAGCTGGAGTCGGAGCTGCATCAGTGGCGTAAACAAGAGATTGAGAATAAATTGACCATTCAAACGCTGGAGAGTCGGTATCAGCATATCTATAGCTTCAGTGGCCCGATTCATACTGAAATTACGCTGTCGCAACTCGTGGTCACGCTCTTCTAATGTAATACACAACTGAGCCAGTTCGCTCTCGAGATCCTCGCTACAAAAGTCTGTGCCTTGCTTCATGCGCAGCAACCGTTCCTCTTGAAAGCTTATACGTAGAGCTTAGTTGAAATTGGCCAAACGCAGACGCTCCCGCTCTGCCTCCTGCTCACGCAACAGCGTGGAGTGATCGCGGGTGGGTTTCGTGGGTATTCCGATGCCGCTTTTGCTCGCGCGCGTGTGTTGTGGGGTTCCCATTGCGAAATGACTTAGCTATTTTTACGAAATGTTTCGCGCGCGAATTCAGCGTTTCAAATTGACGGTTTGCGATTAAAAAGCGGGAAATTTCGGGATACAGTGTGATATTTTGCTTAGGAAATGGTTGGGGTGACGCCCCCTTCCAAGCGCGGGGGCTAAATGCTCCCGCGCTTCGGGCAGGTGCTCTCGGGCCTCTGCATGTCTCTACGAGTCTCACTCTCGACGCGACGGTCTCCAGCACCAGGGCGCCACCTGAGCACTTACCAAGTCAGAGCTAAACAAAATAATGGAAGATCCTCACGACCTCGGTGCTGGCTGCACTGCCTGCCGAACGAGACCCGACGTATGCGGACACCACTCTATGCCGTGGACTAGCCAGACTGAGCCTAGCACGTGCATAACTTGGCTACGCGATAACGTAATACAATACAATACAAGTGTGATATTTTGTGGGTTTGAGTTGCGGTCAAAGAATGTATGCGATAAGTCTCACCCGTGTCGCAAAGAGTGTACGCGAAAAGTTCCACCCCGTGAGACTTTTTTTTTTCATAAAGTTATGCCTGTGTGCGTTTTAATGCTTTTTTTTAAAATACTGAAGTATCCCATGGCTTAATTAATATATTCGAATCGTCATTCAGTTTCTCTGTTTGATTGTAGGACTTTATCTCAAGAGCGGCGCTGCGAGCTGGAGTATTGAAATCTTTGGTCTGCATGCTGTCCTAATTGAGTAATCTCTTTTACATGAATGCACGAGTTCAGTTCGTTCGGCTACATCTTCCGTGGCATATATCACCTTCGATGCGCTTTCAAATCGTCACGCAATTGTATTTTGCTGCCGTACTGGTGCATCATGTTCTGTTGCGGAAGGCTTCATGTCGTAAAAGTATCTATATTGGAATGCTAGAAAATACCAGCTACTCACACTGACGACGCAGCTACGGCTAAAGCCTTATATACATATATACTACGTATTTTAAACCGCTTTGTTAGTGCCTTCTTCGAAGACGTTACCGTCAGTGCACTTTAATCGTGATACTTGGGCTCTCTTGAAAGGTAAGTTTCTACATTATCGCTACGTTAAAACAGACCAAATCAACATTTTACCTCAAATGTCCAGCAGTCGTAACTTCACTCTTGCTCAAGTAGGCCATCACGTGAATAAATGTACCATGGCAGACAGAATCCGCGATACAGCTTTAAGATTTTGGATCTCGTAAGATATCTCAGGCAAAGAAGGAAAAATTCGAGACTTAACAACTACAAATTTTTGCTCAACTCGTGCTTATCTGTGTGTATATAATGTTCGTGTGTAATATCTAGACACTACTCGTGCGAAGGACCTTCCTTTTGCTCGAGTACACCGAAACCATAAACGGTGATTTTTTCACTGTACCCTTTACGATAGTGCCTTAGCTATTATACTCGGCAACTCTTGGTGGTGTTATTTCTTACGTAGCTATCATCCCACTTTCAATATACATTCGCGTCAGCATTATTACAACTTTCGATTTTTAAGTAAAGCGGACCCATTCACTAGGATGCTAATAACACGCGAGAGGCATGGGAGAAAAGGCTTTTGAACATCTTCTCTTTTTACCACTCAAGCATTCATGCTTGGAAGAGCTTATAGAGGTCTAGGGTGCTAACATAGAAGGGGCGAAGCTCGTAGGTGCACTACTCGCATTGTATACTGTGTACTCAACCATGTGAGTTTTTATAGACTTGTGAATGTGGCGTCTCAGCGCACATACTGCGCAGTGCACGGTTAAGCCTTTTTGTCTGACAATCTCTCTATGGGTGGTCGCTTTCGACATCAGCGAGCGGTTACACCCAAGGCGCAGCGGTCTCTATCTTACCGTGAGCACGGTATTCGAAAAGTGTATGCAGGAATCTTATTCGCGGTATGATTCCCAACTGTACTGGCTAAAACAGTTTTTCAATGCATACACAGCATACGAATACTACAATGCGCAGTTTGACCTTTCCTTCTGCATACAAATGACGAAGTCGAGGCTTATGGGCTACCAACAACCCGCCGTTATATGATTGTTCGTGAGAGCCGCGAGTTAGAGCCCTTACGGGTTCTCTCATCCTGGTTCATCCACTTGTGTATGTGGATCCACCATTATGTTGTGGAGACCGGAAGACGTTCCTCCAGCCAAGTGATTGCTACTTGGAAAATCATATACCTCCGGGAATACATGGTTATCCAGATCTTCGTTGTTCGAAGCAACGACTTAGCGGATCTGTCGATTATACCTTAAGCAGAGCAAACCGCTCGTCCACTTACAGCGATGCAGCTGCAATAGCTGTCGATGGCATAAGCACCCAACTTTGGCTTCTTTGTGCTGTAAAAGCTCTCAGCTGCCATTACCTTCATATCTCATATGATAAAGTTAGCATTTATATGCTAATGTGGACGCAAAACCGCGTCGGCAAGCACGCTGAGTCTGCCGGGCTCATATTCAACACGAGAATTTCACTTTGCGAAGGGCGCAATTGTCTTGCCAATTTAAGGCAAGTGAAACAATTTGTTTTTTCCCGCCCACAGGGACGCAGGGTCTGAACAGAAAATAGAGAGCTTGCATTCCAGAATGTAGAAGTATGCCAATGACAAGTAGCGATTTGTCATACATGAAGTATTTTCTTCTGGTGCACTTAAGTAAAACAACTCGCTTACAACGGTTACCCTCAATCTACAGTAAAGCTCAAACTATTTGTCGTCAGGAGCTTTGTAAGCGACACTGAATAGATTTGTCTCGTTCGAAAAAGCTAGATTAAAAGGCTGCTGAGGACTTTCTTTATGTTATCGTAAACATCTTCGTACTAGCTTTTCTTATAATACTTATTTTTTCCCATCATTCGATTTCTGTTCTAGCACTATTTATTTGATTTCATACTACCGTAGTTCAGTTTTTAACTAAATTGATCTATTTAAATCAGGCAAAGTGTATACCCTCTTCGATATCCTTCAAAGTAATCTTAGTATGTAAGCCGACAAATTACCGGTAGGGTGCCGTTTATGAACCAGGAGCCACCATTTTTGTCCGAACCTTTTAAACTAAAGTCTATATTTATCGTAAATGCTCGTGACTATGTACCACAAATCTAAATAAATAACTGCAGATCCGCTCAGTATCAAAGTATCTAAAGCTGTGCAAAATATAAAGTGTATCATATAGCACGTGCTGATTTTTTGTCTTGCCATGATTTTTTCCACATTTACATCACAAACATTTTCATGTTTTACGAACACTATCCTTAAGGACACAACCCCACTAACTTAATGAGTCAGTCGTGTGTATACTGCGTAGTAAACTACGATTTGCAACTTATCTCTGTTACCAGAGGCTTATTAAACTATAAACGAATTGATTGGCATTGACAATCAAAGCACGACATGACGACAATTTAAGCTGCCGCCTTAAATTTGGTGTTTCATCAGCCAAAAGTCCGATCTTGACACCAGGAATGACGAAGTGTCGTATTGTCATTTGATTCTTAAAAAAAATTGCCCAGCAGCTGGTAGAGTCATGCTATCTAATTGTAAAGCTGTGCTACCCATTGCATCTCTCCGACCTACGCAACTTGATTGCGAAACTTTGTTTCCTGCAATTGGTGATGCTATCTTACCCATATGTATCTACGTTGTCCGGACCTATGCTACCGCTAGAAAAACTTTAGTGCCTGAAGCTGGTAGTACCATCCTATCTGCAAACTATGTCAGACACACTTTGGTAGCCGTGACAGTAAGCGGAACTTAAGTAACTGTTTGAAGCGTTTTAAGGACGACGAAGAGGTGTGAGTACCTTTCGATATTTCTTACGTTGTTTCGGGTATTTAATTGGTTTGTAGGGGCCATACGCACATTAAAAGCTGGATCAATTGCTGCTGAGCAGGCGTGGAAGGCTTATATCTATATATTTCTTCGCCAGTCAATAAAGAATCGCGCTGCCTGACTTATCCATTTCGAGAACAAGAAATGACTCATGCTGCTTGAATCTACAGGCACGTTTATTCCGTACTTAAGACCAAAAGTATTCTTGCTTTTGTGTTTAAAGCATCGGACACTCTTATCTCGTTGATCGCATTTGCTTGCAAGCGCACAAAAAACTCGATGCGATGGAGTCACGAAGACTCAAAACAATTTATTTACCCTCGTTCTCCTACACATTTTGAACATGAAATGATTTATGTCACGCCAGCATCAAGCTTTACTGGTTTTTCTGCCATTCTCTTCGGTGCAAAGCTAAATGGTGTGTATTAGCTAAATAATTGGAGGAACGTAGTCTATCACCAGCAGAACTTTCTGCCTCGAAAGGAAATTAGCGCTTTCCTACCTTCGATTGAGCGGCCTCCCTCTTTCTAAAAGTCATGAATCATATGCTCTTGCTTAGTGCAACCAAAGTAGCGGATGGTATTTGCCGGGCAATACCGTAGACCATTCATGCTGAAGTCAAATCACTGAATGCTACATCGGTTATTATAGGACGAGGCGCTTTTCATTCTCGGCGTTTTGGAGGAGAGAGCCTGTCAATGAACATGCTTCTATCGAAGAGCGATTGAGATCGTCGCTTTGATAAATGCTGCCTGCACTTAATTTTTTTGCGAGGCAGGCCAACCCCTAAATCGTCCTTAGTACAGTCACCTTGACTATTTCGGGGTGTGACGCTCAGTATTGGAAGCCGCCAATTACTCTTTTTATGTATGTAATCATGAGCTTTTACGCCAATTTACTTTCAGGCAGAAGAGGTGAGCACTAGCGAAGCTCAAAGTTTAACGGAAAAAGTGTCTCCCTCAACTATCCCACTTTGTGCTCTCATTTGATTTGAACGACTTTCAACTGTCGTTTGTGGCGCAGGAGCGTCTATCATCGGCATTGCACGGCTGCAAGCAAATGCCGAGGTTATAAGGGATTTCATTTATATTTCGACGCCAAGATGTCAAGCTCGGGATTCATCTGCAAGGCCCTTCACCAAAAGTGCCCGTACAGATTATGCGTCACGTCGCGCTGCGACAAAGGCGCTTCACATCTCATAGAGAATGACCGAGTGGGTCTTTTATAAACAAAGTATGACGTCAATGTAAAGCATAAATCTGACTACATGGATGACTTTATGTAACAGCTGTGACCTCGTCCGGATCACTTAATCGATAGCGCCTATGTGCGAGGTGACATATGAGCAGCACTACAAAGGATTTGGAAAGGATGGCTATAAAGATTCACGTGAAGCTTTATCGGCCTTGTAGTACAGCATCAATTAAGGTGATACATCACTTGTAGTGGTTGCTCATGATGAGGGTTAAAAATATCGTGTTTTTACCGAGCACATGATACACCGCTTAGCGGTCATTTCGGCTGAAAAATATGTTTAATAGTGATTACCCACTTTGCGGCCCAATACTAGAAGTCGATCTGCACATATGTGCGTACGCATGAACTGTGCCTGCGAGTGATATTCTTGCCAAACAAAATACATCATTGGCAAATTCGATGGTGCCATTGCGCTATTGATAGTCCATAAAAAATTTCGTGTTTAGCCTACTGAAGGACTTGACAGGTAGAACTGATGTTGTAATCTATGCCGACCAAGAAAGTAAGATGGCTTTTTCAGCGGCTGTGTCGAAATTAAAAGCGCTGATCATGTCGTGGATGAATACCCTCGCTATTTTAAAAATGCTTTCAAGATGCTTGGCATAGGCTGGACATGTCAGCTCGTCATCCGAAGACCGATGATCAGACTAAGCGAGTAAATCGTGCCATCGAGATCGTTTTGCGTGTGTTCGTATGAAAAAGCTGAAGCTACTTAAAAAGCCCGCTCCCACTCCTTCGCTTTGCATTGATCGATTTCATTCTTTTCTTAACAACAACAAAGTCTTATGGTTGCACCCGCTACGTCCGTCTACCTTAGGCAGCTTTGAAAAAGACAGGGGTATATTTTTACAGACTTGTCAAAAGACATTGACAGCAAAATATGCGAAGCTTTAAAATCGGAAAGGCTAAAAAGATTGTATTTACCGAAGTATCATGGTCTTGCATGGCCTCTGCGCAATACACAGAACCACTTCAAGCCAATATAAAACAAAAATGCCCTTAAAAACGAACGAACTCTCGAAGTATCACCTAAATTGCTTCATTAAGCTCAAAAGGTGCTTGATGACCCAATCAGTACTTAGTCTTTCGGAGTTTTGAAGTTATTTGGTACCCAAATGGACGTATCAATTTTTGAGGTCAGAAAAAACTTGGGTCAAAAGGAGGAAGAGCGAGAGCATTCTGTTGATTTTCCAGCTTGGAAATAAAGCCAACCATGGTGAACTACCCAGATTGTGAGCGGAAGTTACTTGCAATCATGCCTGGGCTGAATGTATGACGCATGAATCTTTTCGAACGAAAAATCACGATCAGAACGGATCACACGAGTATTGAGATGATCCTGATGCAGAAAAAAATCGAAAGACGGCTTGATGATTTAACTGGGTTGCGAATACCTTGCATTTGTGTCTGATGATACTAACACCGTGGCTGATGCATAAACACACTATCCGAAATAAAAGCATAAAGCCACTCAAATTCGCTTGCGATGACTACTGGGTGCAGCAACAAAATGGACAACAAGAATGTGTTAACATAACAAGGCTAGGCAAACATTGCAACAGGATTACTTCAGACTCAAAAGAAATTCCAAGACGTAGATAGATCGATATTCAATGGAATTTAATGTGTCTTTGACCAAAAGTGGCTTAGATACCGTCGTGGTGACTGTTAATTGCTAACCAAAAGGAGTGAGTTTGTCGATTCAACGACAACGGATGATACTGAAGGATCTGCAAAGATTCTATAAAGAATTAAATGAAGGATATGGGATACCACAGACCATTGCGTCTAACCGGGACACCAAATTTCTATTCAGGCTACGGTAAGCAACCGTTTCTACTGTGGTAGAGCAGCGCGCTTTGTCTTTGACCTTAACGTCACAAATGGATAATCAAACGGGAAGTATGATCGTGCGCTGAAAACTGCCGTCGAAATTTTATCAACCCACCACAGGGTAATTGAACCGGCTCTCTGCATTTGGCAAAGGAAGCCGATGACCGATGCGTAAACTCTGCAATTAGATCAAAGCAGATCTGAGATAGGTTCCTTAGATGCCTGATGATACGGTATAAGAATTAGAACTTTGCAAGCTGAAAAGTCAGCACAAGAGCTTCGTCAAGTGCCTTTACATAAGGTCGCACAGGATTAAAAAAGCGGAGCCCAAAAGCGCATGAAGTATTTTTGCGACCATAATAGACTTATCTTTGACTTCGAAGCTGGAGACATGGCGCTTTTGGACGACAATAATTGGAGTGGCCGTCACAAAATATTTCTCTCTGTCACATAATATCAATGAGCTGGGACTATCGAAGGATTGAAGATGCATTCAGTGCTTTCACTTTCAAGGTAAAGCCATATCACGAGAGGAAATGGTCATATTCGCTGATAGCTCCGCCGTACAAATCGTTAAAGACGGCATTTAAAAGCGTAGATATAAAGCAAACCAGTACGAAGTCAAGAAGGAAGGGAATACGACGTAGATTTCTGGACTCATCTATATTTGACAAAATTCCATAAAGATGAAGCCCATTTCTTTAAACCTATCACAGGAAAGTTTTGAGACGTACCTGTTGTCACCGGCAAATTGGCCGGCAGCGGCACCACGCCATAAAACTACATCTCTCCAATATACATATGCGTTGAAACCATCCATAGAATCTGTGATTACAGATAATCAAGGTCCAGATGTCCCATAGTTATTAGCATCATTGGTCGTTTATCACTCATGTAAAATTTCAAGTAGAGTGCTTTGTATGACAGGAATTGAGATGGTAGCAATCGATGGCTTAGAGCCACCAGTCAGGCAGTAGCAAGACAAACATTTGCAAGAGTTTTCCAAGTTGTTTCACTCATCAATCCACTATGAGCAAAACTACTCCTATTTGCTGACTCTGCTTCGCTCTCCACCCAGCCTTCAGTCGACTATCAACTGACAAGAAGCTCCCTCCGCGGCTGTTGAAACACAGGTGGTGTGCTTACAGAAAAAGACAAGATAGACCGCCTTCTCGTCCAAGTAGTATGGCGTACATTTTACAATGAAATGTCGTTTTGCTTGATGAAGGTACAAACCTGTTTGCTCAGCAAGTATGACATGTTGCACAGCGACAGGCCGCGTGCTGCGTTAAATTCGACCCTCTGCCCTGAATGTGACCGACTGTTTTGCCAGGGTTTTCCGCTTACGTCGCGCTGATTGGCTAGAAGTATTACGATTGTGTCAAAAGTCCATCTAGTCGTGGACTTGTGACATGGATTTTCAGCACTAGTAAATGGCACTCTGTAAGAAGTGCAATTCATTCCGTAAAATACGGCTAGTGTTCCTTGAACGTTTGTCAGTGGTGATATAAGAATCCGTTTTTGCTAGCTGTGTCTAATTTTATAGCAAGTGACACACTGCAAACTAGCTAGGTACCTGAGCTCATAGGGATGAGAAGCAATTTCAATAGAACCAATAGCAAAACGGCTTCCAGGCTACACCATCACATTTACAATTTGGGTGTATGCTGAATTTTGTTTGCATAATGTAGCTAATATCACGGGTGTCTCGAAGAGTCTGCAGCGCACAATAGTATACTCGATGCTGTCAGCAACAACGTCTGCAAGGACAATGTGTATGTAAGCAGCAGCAACTATTGCTAGTATGCTATGTAAACTTTTCGCGAACGATCTAATAGCAGATTATGACACATACCATTCATCCAACACATCACGATACTTCTGGTAAGTGAGCGTCAACAAAAGAGCAGCGAGCACTCCACAAAGTAGTAAATGATCGCAAATGATGTTCGGAAAACCCCAAATTATTTGGTTGGGTCCAGCTCACCCGAATTGTGCTAAGGAAATCAAAAGAGTTGCCAAAAATGATTTTATGGATTATTAGATAGAGGTTCAATGGCGAAGGGGTGATAACTTTACGCAACCATGTCATAAAGACTTTGGCAAAAAGCGTTTTCAGCAAGAACGTTTTATTCGATGCCACATGCTCGATGTCATCTTTGCTCTCTTCATCAAGTTTCCGCTCATTGCCTTGTATGACGTCTTAACATTCGCATCTAAGACAAAATCGCTACATTTTCCGCTCTGGCTTAGTACACCAGTTTGACTAGACAAGCGATCTTTGCTGATACCCTTTATAAGGCTGCCACTACCAAACATCTCAAAATCAACTCAAGCATCAACAGGGTTGTCATTGCCATTCCTCTCCAGCTTCTTTTGTACTTCTCTTTACATTGCTTTCCTCCAGGACAAGTCAGATCTTTGCTTCACCTTGCTCTGGTCATATTTAACACAGCTCCGACGACTTCTGGATTACTTTAGGCAAGCTATCAATCTCTCCGCCTATTTCTGTTTTACTTTGATCACAGCAGTCTTTTCCTCTATTACCCGTAATCGTGTGACTCACGAGTCAATCTAGCACTATTTAATCTGTAGCAGCAAATTGCGAAGATCGCTGAACCTAAGGACTAGCTTTCAAGTCAAAAAGTTAGTTGAATATTTCGAGATGTACACACCTTGTTTCCTAACTCTTGCGTGTCAGCATCGATAATTTCGTCGCTTCAATGTCGCAGTAGGATCGCGTGCTAATTTCAGCCGGGTGGCAGCTTGCAAAGGCTACTTATTGACCAAAAGACACTTCTATAACATAAAGGTTTAGAACTTAAGTCGGCTCGGTGCACGTACAAATGTCAGGAAACCACCTTCGCCTGCTCATCGTATATAAATTGATTCTTTGTTGGCTCATTATCTGGTTTTACATCCTTGCCACGAAGTCAACATGCGTCCTTGCACAACTTCGCCCATCGTCTTCTTTCTAGGTATTTTCTGATCCCAAGAGGTTTCTGGATGCCAGCATTCAAAGTTACCTACTTCTCCGATCCCGTTAACCTTCATACAAAATTATCGCCGAAAGTCTGACTTTTATCGTGCAACATGCAAGCCGTATTAGTATTTCTATACTTCAAAAACCATAATTATATATTCTACAAATATAATTTCCAATCTGAGAGCGAAATATTAATGTACACTACGTTTCACATACAACTACCAATTTCCTCGCGTTGGGAATATGGTATACTACCTGGTTGGGGCAATGATACATCGCAATTGGTTGCAAGAAACAAGCGTGACTCCGGGAAACCTCATAAACTCATCAGTCGTGAGCACTTCGAATCTCTCTATCCAGGTCTAGCACTCTCCTGCCTGCCACCGAATGCATCTGGTTAATGTAGTCGTTTAGCTGCTGATACTCTGGCTTGTAGCTCGCGTCTTTATCAAGCGAACTTGACTCGGGACCACAAACTAAAGAACTGGTTTCCCATCGTTTGTACGTCTCGTCGATCATATACTGCGTCTGTCCAAGCTGCTCCAACAACGTTTGCTTTGCGTCTCCAAATTCCACACGTCGCTTTAGCTGTTGAGCGTATTTAATGATCATTGCTTTGTACTTTTCAATGTCCTTGTCGCGTCCACCGATAGCATCCTTGTACATTTGAATCGCCTTAAGCAACTCCTTGTTTTCCTTTACTGCTTTCATATACTGCTTACGTGCATGCTCAGTTGACCGACGGCGCTCGTGAACTTCTTCAAACAGCAGGCGATTACTTTCCTTTAAGTCATAATTCTCACGGTCTGATTCTTCACGCAACTTCTTTTGGCTTCGCTTTAACGTCTGTAATTCGCCAGATGCTTGAAATAGTGTTTTTTGTGCTTCGGCAGCTTTCTTTTGAAAATAACAAATTTCCTTTTCAAGCGATCTTCGCTCATTATCGCTCTCCAAACGCAGCTCTTCGTACTGGATAGACCAAGACTTTTCCAAAGATTGATTCGCATCGTTGGCATGAACAGAGGAACGTTGCAACACTTCCAACTTGCTTTGACTAGAGCGGAGTTGTGACGCCAAGTGCTCAAGCTTGGACTTCACCGACAAATCGTGTTGTTTCCAGCATGCTTGCAGTGCTTGAGTCCTTGTTTCAAACTCTTCTTTAAGCGCTGAGATAATCTCGCGCACAAGACTAGTCACCGACTGGTGTCGATTCTTCTTCAAGACCTGACGGCCACAACTTAAAAGAGAACATAGCTCCGCCTTGACACTATCAAGCTCTCGCTGGACTGCCTCTTTGTCATCTTTGAGCGCAGAAGCCGCTTGCAATGCTTCGCTTGCCCGTCGACATTCGTCATCAACTTGTCGCAACAACGAGCTCTTTTCCATAGCAAATTGTTGTTGCCAGTGCGTCTGTCGCTGTTGAGCTGCCGGACTTGTTGAGGACTTGGCAGACAATGCGTTTGCCAGCTGCTTCTCTAATTCCTGCACCTGAGTTGCCCGTCGAGTCAACTCTTCATCACAGCCAGCCAGTTGATTCTGGTATGCCTGCAATTGAGCAGATTGTCGCTTCAACTCGTCCTCATACGCTAGAACGTGCTCACGCTGTTCTAAAGCATTCGCCGCTTCATTCGAAAACCTCTCCCCACTGTCCAAGACCTTTCGTTCCAAGGTCCACTTGAAATCTGGACAATTCCGTCCGCAGTCGTCGATTGTCCTCTTCCATAGCTTGCGGTCTTTTTCCAGCGCCACGAGTCGCTCATCCAGCGTTTGCTGACACCGAGACTCAGCCAGCTCGCATTGTTGTTGCACTCGACGAGCCTCAGTCTCTGCGTGTTCTAATCGACTCTCAAGCATTTGAATGGTCGTTTTAATTTCAATCTCTTGTTTACGCCACTGATGCAGCTCCGACTCCAGCTGATGAATCGAGTTGACAGCAGCCTCTTGATCAGCTTTACATTTCTCGAGTGACTTGGACTGCTCCTCACACGCTGCAGTCAACTTGACGTTCTGTAATCGCAGCCGCTCTGCATTGTCAGCCAATTGCTGCCTCTCTTCCATCATGCGTTCTATCTCTACCTGCAACCTCGTTCGCTCCTGCTTGATACTCTCGTTTTCTATTGCAAGCCGGTCCTTATCAAAATGAGCCTTTTCACGGTCTGTCAACAGCCTCGTATGTTCAGCACGGTAATTATCACTCTCTCGTTGTAGTTGCTCCATTTGATGTTGCACCTGTTGCTCCATTCTCTTCAATTTAGCTTGGAACCGAGCATCCAGCGTCTGTTTTTCCTGTCTCATGGTCTCGACTTGCACTTGAAGCCCCGAAGTCTCTTCTTCTCGCTGTTGACTCACAGCTTGCCAATGCTCTGCCTCGGCTAAGATCTTGGCGTTCGTCATCTCACTTTGTTGTAGTTTTTGCTGTGCTCGCTGAGTCTCCAGCTCCGTTTCTCTTTGCTTTCGCACTCTTGCATCTTGCAGTTCTTGCAACTGGCTTGTGAGTGCCGCCACAACTTTTCTTGTCGCTGTAGCTCCTGTTCGAGCTCCTGCGCCTTCAAGCGGCTCTGGTGTTCCGTCTGCAGCGCTGCATCGAGTTCTGCTCGCCATTTCGCGGCCGTTTCCGCATCAATGTTGCCTCTTTTTTCCATATGTTGATGTAATTGAGCTTCCGCGTCTCGCTGGGCCTCTTCTTTGGCCCGAACCGCCGCTGCTTGGGCCTCATGAAGTTGGGCATTTAGCATATCTATAGCTTCAGTGGCCCGAATCATGCTGAAATTACGCTGTCGCAACTCGTGGTCACGCTCTTCTAATGTGATACGCAACTGAGCCAGTTCGCTCTCGAGATCCTCGCTACAAAAGTCTGTGCCTTGCTTCATGCGCAGCAAGCGCTCCTCTAAAAAGTTTATACGTAGAGCTTGGTTAAAATTGTCCATACGCAGACGCTCCCGCTCTGCCTCCTGCTCACGCAACAGCGTGGAGTGGTCGCGGGTGGGTGTCATGGGCATTCCGATGCCGCTGTTGCTCGCGCGCGTGTGTTGTGGGGACTCCATCGCGAAATGACTCTTAGCTATTTTTACGAAATGTTTCGCGTAATAGAGGTTTCAAATTGACGGTTTGAGATTTTTTAAAGCGGGAAAATCGGGATACAATATGATATTTTGTGGATTTGAGTTGCGGGCAAAGAGTGTACGCGAAAAGTCCCAGCCCGTGTCGCACTGGTCGACTTGTTTTTTACATAAACTTATGCCTCTGTGTGCGTTTTAATGCTTCAAAAGTACTGATTTATCCCATGGCTTAATTATCATATTCGAATCGTCATTCCGTTATTCTGTTTGATTGTAGGATCTTATCTCAAGAGCGGAGCTGCGAGCTGGAGTATTGAAATCTTTGATCTGCATGCTGTCCTAATTAAGTAATCTCTTTATACATGAATGGACGAATTTAGTTCGTTCGGCTACATCTACTGTGGCATACATCACCTTCGATGTGCTCTCAAATCGTCACGCGATTGTATTTTGCTGCCGTACTGGTGCATTATGTCTGTTGCGAAAGGCTTCATGTAGCAAAAGTATCTATAATAGAATGCTAGAAAATAATTGCTACTCGCACTATGACATGTGTTACTATGTAACAAAGTTGCAGAGGGAACTTCATAAAAGGTTGGTCGTCAACCGGGGTTTGGGTGATGAGCGAAGTGAAGTTGGCTAAGAAAGAGTTTTGTTGCACTAAGTAGATCAATGGGTGATTTTAAATGGTGAGCTCTTACGGACTCTTGTCTTTTAACAGCCTGGTTGGTCGCCCTTAGCCATCAACTGCTATCATTCTAAAGACGATCATTTTCTTACACTCCATCTGAATTTCTACAGATTTTAGCATTTAAAACGGTTACTTGACTCCAATGGTTATAAGACGTTTGAATCCTGATTTCTTGCTCTAAAACTATGCAGCCACAGATTGGTGTGGATGATACCAATGCATGTGTATTTTGGAGCAATGGAATTTAACGGCAAGATTGTCGCCCCCATTAGTCTGTTGACAACAATTGCAAAATGTGCGCGTTAATGCGAAATTTTGTGAAGTAGAAAGAAAGAAGATACTGCACGGCACTCATTCTGGGTTACAATCAACCGTTCCAGCGGCAAATTAGTGTCGCTACAGGCCCGTTTATTTAATTCTACGCAGACCTTTATACAACTTTGATCCATCGCGACGAAATAGCAAAATGGCAAGAAGCTTTTGAATCTTTCGTGACGGGTACGCTTGAAATTTGATTGGAACATCTTGTTTCTGATCTCTTTCTGTCTGCTCGATCACAGAAAAACTCTTGGAAGCGTTTTGGTACGTCGTCGTCTTGTCAACTCAATTGTCCGAATCATAATTTCTCCACACATGAAAGAAAGTGGTCTACATGATGTAAGTACATCTTATAGATGTTAGTTTGCTTCATATCGTTTGCAAATTGCGTCTTCTGGAGTCTACCTCGATATGCTCTCAGCCGATCGAAAGTGTACGATTTCTGTTGCGTCGGTGATTAAGAAGTCGCATACAAACTTTAGCTGTAAATATTTATTTATGAATTTAAAATGATGATCTTGTCTCGATCATTTCTGTCGCAACCTTCTTAGGCGAACACACACTAGTTATACCGGCTTTGTCAGACGGCTTGTAAAGGATGGTTGTATGACTTTACCCATTACTAGTTTGCTTTAAGGAAGCGTGAGTTTAGATTTCTTTCCTAAAAAACGCACATCGCTACCTGCCTGAATCTAAGCTTTTGATAAGTCTTAGCATAGAAATTGATACATCTTTTAATATTTGATTTAAAACTTATTGCTTTAAAAATTATCGAATAATTCGTTTTGTGGTAATCAACAAAGTAATTTCTACATTAGTTCGTGTCCTTTTTTCCCGCTAATTTTAATAACTAATCATTCAAGGTTAAATCATCACACGACTTACGTCACTCAAAATGGTACAAATGTGACACACCCTGGGTTCGTGTATCCCCCTGTTGGTCTCATTCATCAAGACTTCAAACTACTTATGTCCATAATAGTCAAACTTCTACTCGTAGAATCAAGTCCATCAGACATTTCCTGCTGACTATCAGACGTCACCGTTGTGGCTTGCGCCGGTTCCTAGAATACTCTCAAAACTCACATTATAGTACAGAGGCTTGACCAATCAGCTACCTTGTTGTCTGCATCCTGTACATCGCAGAAGTCTAAGCAGACAGCATTCTTACAATTTCCAGTGCTTTAATACCGCACCGAATCTCGGCGTAAGTACGCTACGCCGTCGGCTAAAAAAATTGATCGCTCGCAGAGCGAACTTGCGACACGCGCATCAAAAACCCTCAATGAAAGTGAGCAGGATTCAAGTTACATAGTCGCGAATGACCTTTTAGTCTCTGTAAAGACGGTGATCGTCCTATTCGACGTAGTCCCGAGCTTGCGGCTCGTACTACAAGGACGAAAGTCAAGCCACAGGCTCACGAGCAAGGCTCTGACTACATCAAAAGGGTATTCAGTGCGGTGCAGACAGGACCAGCCTTTTTAGGCTTCAAAGAACCACCCTGCATACACTGCACTCAACTGAGCAAAACATTTGCACGACTGTGCGTTGCATACCGCGCTCTCGGGTAAATGTCTGAAAATACCAGTTGGGACGCGTCTTTTCTCCGAATAGTTCTTAATCGCTATTAAAGAAAATTTCTCAGAAGAAATGATGGCCTTCGCGTGTCTTCGCGTCACAGGCGCTTCGTTGAACAATAAAGTAGACTTTTGCAACTTATTCGCTCGTTGTGGACTACTTGGCGATCAAAAGGAGATGAGCTTAATAGTTGAAGTACAACTTTCTATCAATTATTACGAAAAAGTCAGCCGAAATGAAGCACAATAATTGCCTCGAATGCCAAGCGTACTTTTGCAAGTCCGTGACTTAAAAGTTGAGAATGTCGTGTACTGCCTAAATTAAAGAAAAAACAGGTCTTACCGGCTTGCAAGCTGTTCATTTTGACTTTAGAAATTTTAAAGAACGAAACTTTCGCTTTGTACAGGTGGTCTTCATCATCCACAATATTTGAATTAAGGCATATCATGACTTTTTATTTGACAAGAAAGATTTAAATGACAATACCTTATGAAACTGCGGTAAATACAATCTGTTTAGCCTTCCTGACCTTAAAGCTTCGCATTTTGCTGTCACTGTCTTTTGACAAGTCTGTAAACATATACCCATTTTGTTTGACACGGGTATCACTCGCTGGCACATTTCATGCGTACGCACATATGTGCAGATCGACTTACAGTATTGGGCCGCAGAAGTGGGTATTCACTACTAAGTATGTTTTTTCAGCCGAAATGACCGCTAAGCGGTGTATCGTGTGCTCGGTATAAACCACAATAGTTTGAACCCTCATCATGAGCAACCACCACAAGTGATGTATCACCTTAATTGATGCTGTACTTCAAAGCCGATAAAGCTTTACGTGAATCTTTATAGCCATCCTTTCTAAATCCTTTGTAGTGCTGCTCATATGTCACCTCGCACATAGGCGCTATCGATTAAGTGATCCGGACGAGGTCATAGCTGTTACATGGAGTCATTCATGTAGTCAGATTTATGCTTTACATTGACGTCATACTTTGTTTATAAAAGACCCACTCTGTCATTCTTTTTGAGATGTGAGGCACCTTTGCCGCAGCGCGACGTGACGCATAATATGTACGGATTACTGTTGGCGAAGGCCTTTCAGATGAACCCGAACTTGACAATAGCCCCTTTACCGCTAGTAGCTTTTGTCATGGATACACTAGTCTATCTTGGCGGTCGAAAACTAAATAAAATACCTCGGCATTCACTTGCAGACGTGCATTGCCGATGATAGAATCTCCTGCGTCACAAATGACACTTAAAGTCGTTCAATTCAAATGAGAGCTCAAAGTGGGAAAGTTGAGGGAGACACTTCTTCCGTTGAACTTTGGGCTTCGCCAGTGCTCACCATTTTTGTCTGTAAGTAGACAGGCGTGAAATTTCTTGTTTACATATTTAAAACAGAGATAGTGGCGGCTCCCATTACTGAGCGCCACTCCCCAAAATAGTCAAGGTGACTGTATTCAAGGACGATTTCAGAAATGGCCTGCCTCGCATAAAATTAAGTGTAGGCAGCAGTTATCAAAGCGACGACCTCAATCGCTCTTTGATAGAAACAAATTTATTGCCAGGCTCTCTCCTCCAGAACGCCGAGATTGAGAAGCGCCTCGTCTTGTAATAACCGGTGTAGCATTCAGTGATTCGACTTCAGCATTAATGGCCTAAGGTATTGCCCGGCAAAGTACCATCCGCTACTTCGGCTGCACTAAGCAAGAGAAAATGATTCGTGACTTTTAGAAAGAGGGAGGCCGCTCAATCGAAGATAGGGAAGCGCTAATTTCCTTTCGAGGCAGAAAGTTCTGCTGGTGATAGACTACGTTCCTCCGATGAGTGTAGCTCAATACACACCATACTAGCTCTGCACCGAAGAGAATGGCAGAAAAATCCAGTAAAGCTTGATGCTGGCGTGACATAAATCAT